>JAIFGZ020000024.1:0-289201 GCA_019925245.2 Oryza australiensis | reverse complement strand
CGCCCGCCCACCCCCAAAGCAACGGCCAGCGGAGCTGCAAACGCAGTAAATACCGAAAAGGCCTCAAGACCAAGACCTACAATGTGCTCAAGAAGCATGGGGACTCGTGGACCGACGAGCCGCTCGCGCCCTTGGGCCAATCTGGACAACCCCGAGCCGTGCCACGGAAACACCTTTCTTCTTGGTGTATGGAGCCGAGGCGGTCTTGCCTTCCGAGCTCACCCTCGATCGCCCGAGCCACGTTATACACCAAAGTACATCAAGAGCTAGTCGCTTATGTAGACGATTGGATTACCTCGGAGGAAAGACGGCGATGGTATGCCACACGTGCATACGGCTACCACAGAGCTCCTCGCCGCTACCATCAAAACAAAGTCAGCCCGAGCGCAGGCAAGTCAACGATCTGTCATCCTACGCCATGCCACGTGCAACGCGTGCGGGATCGAGCAAATTATCCCCGATGGGAGGGGTCATACAAGGTTATTGGCACCCCACGTCCGGAGTAGTTCGCCAGCCACAGCAGGACCCTGCACTCCCGTTGCCGAACCCGTGGAACATTTCCCACTTGCGCAGTTTTACCTGGTATAAGCCGCATGGTGCGCAAAAACATACATGGAAGTTCATCCACTGCCCTGGCATGAACGATAAGTGTGCCGTTACATTCCATATGATTTTCTTGCAAAGTACCGTTTGTAGTGTGTTTTCCTCCATGTGCTGGAGCATGTACTACGGATGCGGCTTTCCAATGGTTCCCCGGCCTTGCCCGCCTTAGCCTGAGAGCCCTAAGGGCGTCGAGGGTACAGCGATGCTGCGTACTACCACGCCAGGGGGCAGCCAACGCCCGGGGTTCGGTGCGTACTAACACGCCTGTCCCGCCCCTGCTGTCGCTGCCCCGCCGCTTTTTATGCTTCTTTCGCTCCTACCCTAACCCCGAGAAAGGCACCGCCTAACGGCCGCCTGCATGCTGCCCGAACCCGCATCAGCCCCCACCTTACATGGGACAAATCATGGCGGAGAAGCACACTACCGCATTCTTGCAATGGCTAAGCTAACTAAGAGTTGAACTACCGTTGCAAAGCAAAAAGGCGAGGCTCAGCCAATTAACCAACCACTACGCGTGTGCTAAGTTGGTGGGCTCCCAACATATATACATACACATATGAGCTATTGCAATGCAAGATCAACGAGATAAAGGTAAGTTCACCTGATATTATAAACAATATTGCAAATATCTTGTTCATAAATTACAGGTAAAAACAAAAAGGGATGGGGAGTCCTAGGCGGCCGGCGGGTCGCTGGGGCGTTCTCCGGCCTTCGCCCAGCCACCTTCGCGGAGGGCAAGCCGGGAAGGCCGGCGGAGTGCCGCAAAACCCACCATAATGGAGTCGACGGTGTCTTGGACCCGAAGACGGGCGGCCTCCCTGCCTTCTGGGAAGTCCCCTGTGGGGATGTAGGGGTCAAGCCGGGTCGCGAGCCCGATAGCTCGCCAGATAAGCGTAGTGACTTGGCGGGACAAGTCGTGATGACGACTCCTTCGCCACCTCGTCGACCTCTCCTCCGCACCCTCTTGATCCCCTTAGCCAGCCTCATCTATGTGAGTGGCTAGCCCCTGCAGGGGACGCCAAGGGAGGGGATCTCGGATGACCCCCACCTCGCGGGCCGCGTCCCGAAGGCACCCGACGGATGAGGCCATGACCCTGAGCCCCAGCTCAAGGTGTGCTCCAGCCTCCGCGATCCGGCGGCGCGCTCCTCCGCCCCGCCTCCGCACTCGCGCTCGCGCCTCAATGACCACTCGCTCTGGGCGGCCAGGTCTTGCTCCCACCGCTCCAACTCGTCTTGCCACCGCCTCCGAGGCGGTAGCCGAGCAGCCGCTTCGCGCTCCTGCACGGCCTTCACGCACGGAGGCCTCCTCCCGGGCCCCGCACCGCCGCTCCCGCCCTTCCACGGCGGCTCAGCGCTCCGCGATGGCCTTCTCCGGGCCTGTCACATTAGCCTCCCGCACGGCGAAGTCCTTCGGCCTCGGCAACGGCAGCCTCCCGGTCCTCGACCGCCCGCCACGCCCTCTGGGGAGCCTCTCTCCCCTTCGCCCAGCCGGCCTCGGGCCCGGAGGTTGACGCCTGCAGCCGGCGACGGCGGCCTCGGGCCGTGCCGCATAGGTGCGCTTGCGCCCGTCGAGCCCCGGGCGCGTTCCTCGAGGTCGCGGAGGAAACCTCCTGCCGCGTGGTGTGGACCCTCTTCCTCTCGCGACGCGGGCTGGCGACTCCGCTCGCGGAAGTCGGCGGCGTGCCGCTCAACGACGGCAGTCCTCGAACACTGGCCGAGCCTCCTCGGCGCCACTCGATCTCCGCTAGCTCCGCCGCCTACGACGAGGCCCTCCACCTCACCGTGGCCGCCGCCCTCCCGACGGCCCTCTTCAACCTCGCTTCTTCGCCGTGCCACCGCAACCTCCCCGGCGGCCAAGGCCTCGCACTGGCCTCGGAGCCCCTCCAGTGGGAGATCGCGTTGGCCCTCCTCCTGCCCGGATACAACCTCCTCGCCCGCTCTTGTGACCGGACAAGGGGCTTCCTGTCCGTGGCATGCCACTTAACCCGACTCAAGCGCCCCGGATTTGGAATCTGAGCTCGGCCCGAGATCAACCACTCGCGCGAAGCGGCCAGCCGGAAGACGCCCAGGGCCGCAGCCACCCGCTCCTTGGCGTGGGGGGCTCACGCCGCCAGCCGCCGGCAGAGCTAACGACTCTCGGCGGGTGATGGCGCCGTCTCGGCGCGGGCGGCGACACCCGTTGTGGCGGCGGCGATGGTTGCCGCGGAGGAGACCCCCGGGTTGTTCTCCGCCGCCCTCCGCTTTCCCCTATGTCGGGCTGCCCCTGTGTCGCTCGTGGGCGGCCGGCGCCCGATCTCTCGCGGGCCCTCCTGGATTGCACCGGATCCGGGACCGAACGCGTGGCGCGACCCGGGACCTCGGCTCGCCCCGAGCCTCTCTCGCGCACCTCCCCCGAGCCCGAGGCGTAACCGCCTGGGTATAACCCGGCGAAAATCCCTAAGTGCTCGCTGCCAGTAAAAGCAAAACATGTACATAACAAGGGATCAAAAACAAGACAAAAACGCAAAGGCCCAATGAGCGTGTGTACATGTCCTGCAAGGCGACTGCGGCGGGGTTGAAGTCCTGAAAGAAACCCGCGAGATGGCCCGCTTCTTTTTGCAGGCCACCTGGGGCTCGCCGGCCGCCGCTGCCGCCTTCCGCCGATGCCGGAGCCTCCGCGTGATTTGACCTCCACCGATGGCGCGCCGCCGTGGGCGTGCTCGGGCCTCGGTTGTCGCTGCTGCCGCCGTCGCCGTGGCTGTCCTCGGCCTCGGCGGAGTGGCCCCGGGATGGGCCCGCCACCCACGAGCCTCCCGATCCGTGGGAGGAGCAGCGCGCTCCGTGCCACCACCGCGTGGCGGAGATGGGGAGGAGCGGGGTCCCTCCTCTCGACCTCTTCCTCATCCCCTTAGGGTCCGGGGCCCCCGTGGATCGCTTCGGCCCGAACCCCGCGGCTCAGCCTCGCCCGATCGGCACTGTCGTCAATAAGCCATCGTAGTCGCCACCCCCGCCTCGGTAGCGTCCGGCGCCACGGACGACGAGAGCCCACGCCATCGCCCACCACCAGCGCGTGCAGATCTCCGAGCACGCCGAGTCCCGGCACAACGGCACCAACCCGGGCGTGAGCTGCGCGCCGATCCATCGCCGTGACGCCGAGGGTGGCGACCAGGATCGCGAGGTCCCTCTCATCCTGGGCTTGAAGGCGGCGCCCACGTGGGTCCGCATGTCGCAAGTTGGGACTGTGTATATAGGCGGGGCGCGACCTTTCCGCAACGGCGCAATGTGCCTCATCTCGGAAGTCGCGGAAGACCGTGTGGCCGGACAGTGCCCCTCTCCGAGGTAGTTGATTCGCTCCAAAGACCCCCGTCCAACTCCCTCCCCGCTGCGCGTGACGCGCCCTAGCTCTGCTTGGTTCATCTGGATCCCCGGCCGGCAGGATAAGGGGTGGTCGCCTAGGCCGGTGTAGAACCAGAATGCCCTCCACTCTCCCACCTAGCAGCGAGGGTGGGATGTCGATGAATGGGTGCCGACCGCCCTGCTGCTCCTGCTGGATCGCCACGTACCCGACCGCGGCCGGAGGAGCCCGCCCGGCGCATCCGGAAGAACCGCCGGAAGAGTGCAAGCGAGGGCATCACTCCCCACAAACATCTCGCAGTGGGCGAACACTGGCGAGGTAGAAGACGGCGCTTGGGGTGAGGTGGTGGTGCGAAGGTCGTAGAACTCCAAAGACGTCGAGAAAGAAGCGGGAGAAGGATGGCACCAGCCCTGACCATAGCGAAGGAGGCGAAGAACACCATCCTCGTGGGGGCCGCTCCTTCCGGACATCACAAAGCCGCGGCTGAAGGTGTCAAGCGTGGCAAGTACTTGTTGAAGAGGTTAAGCGAGCAGCCGGCTGCGGACCAAGGATTTGGGGAGCACACTCCCGGCTCCGTGAGGCGAATCACAAGACATCTCAAAGGTGGACGCTGAAGTGCGAAGGGAAAGCTTCTGGCGTGGCGAGAGGAAGGAGGTGTGGAAGCAAAGGGCGCCGGGAAGATGAGAGGCAAAAAGCCGTGAGAGGCGATGGCCGTGAAAGCGTAGAAACCGATCCCCTCCACACGGATCCATTTTTATAGGCGACTCACGGCCCTCAAATTCCACGGCATTAATTTCTCGCCCCACTACCATGCCGTGCGCCTCCTTGCCTCCACGCAACTTTGTTTTCCTTTCGCATCCCTTTGGTTCCCGTCGCCGCGATTTCGTGTTTGCCTGGGGGTTTCATGCGCCCACCTGTGCGCACTATGGGACGGAGAGAGCTAGGCGGCTTGAATGGGCCCTGCGGCGCGCCCGAATAAACTCGCCCCCATCTTGAGAAAACTTAGCCTAGCGCGGCATCGCTTTCTCTGTCGTTCACCGCCTTTGCCATAGCAAGGCACACATCCGCATCCCATGCCCACACACTCAAGGAAATGGCGTAACCGCGCCCGAGCCCGACTGTCCCGGGCCAACACCAAGGGCTAATGCCGGTGATATGGGCCCGTGGGTATGCCAGAGGTATGATATCTCGAGAAAGGAGGGCGCCTTGCCCATCAAGGCGCGCCAAAGATATGTCTTGAATGGCCCAAGTGAGTCCGGCCACGGCGGCCACGTGGCCGCCCTGCCGGGCCTCGGCCTGCAGGCTGCCCGAAGGCCGCCGTGCTCCCAGCTGCAGGGTCCGGATCACCCGACTCCTCGTGACGGGGCAGTGGTCCCGGTTACCTGACCCCCATCCTCACCCCGCACCTCTCTAAGAGCAGGGCGAGTCCAACAACCAACCACCTCATTTAATGCCTAAAAGAGAAAGGCCGAGCGCCTCGCCCTGCCGCATTTAATGCGATGTGAGGCGCGCCGTCGCCCGCTCTCATCATCACCCCTTTTTTGCCTAAGTCGCGAGGCAAAAGGGGGGCCTAAAGTCTTTGATCGCAAATCGCGTATGGAAAAGACACCCACTCCGCACACGCCTCCCTCACGCCCGCCTAGTCACGTTTAATGCATTGGGCGCCGCGTGTGGGAGAGAGTGCGAGCGTGGGAGGCGTTGTGTCGCACTCTACCCACGAGATGGGCCGCCGACTCCAGCTGGGTCCCATCGGAGTAGGTAGGCCAGCCCATCACCGCGTCGCAGCATGGCTACCACGACGACCGCCTTTTTCTCGCCTCGCGCTCCATGACACTACAATGTAGAACATAGATAGGGTGGCTTCTCCGACAAGACAAGGAAGAGGCGCTTCCTCACGTGGAGCGAAGTAGAAAAAAATCGGGCTGCTGTGGTGTCCCTTGCACTATAAAAGGAGGCCCAAAGTCCATCGTGGCAGGGGTTCCGTGATTCTCGCTAGGTTCCCTAGGGAGGTTCGCTTTCCCAATTCAAACCCCGTTCCGGTTTTGAGTCCCGTGTTCTAGGCTCCTTTCTGGGCTAGTCTCGCAACGCTCAAGCCATCACTTGGGGGAGGAGGACACCATCATGGTCCTTGTAATCCATCCTTCCTTCATACTGCTGCAAAGAACAGAGTAGGGCATTACACCTCGTAGGTGGCCCGAACCTCGTATAAATCCCCTTCGTGTCTCCAGCCTTGTTTTTTCTGCATCGACGCCATCCCACCATCAGCGCAGCTTTAAGCCTAGATTCACCGCCTCCCGTGCCGAACCAAAAGGGGGTCCCTCGCATTCTCGCGTGTCGATCTCCGACATCGTAACAAGATTGTACCGACTTTATTTATAGTATCGTATGTATCTCGATTTAGTATTAAGATATCGAATGATAATATCAAATTTAGGTATCTAAGTAAGTACCATATGTTAACATAAGTTATTTCGTGGAATGGTATATTGTATTATTTTTGTTAGGAAAATATGCTCACTTCGCTTACCCTATAGAAAATATTATCCCTTTGTTTTATTTAGGAAAAGTTTAAATACCCCTTTAAATTTGAAATTTTGATTGAAAGTTCATCTAGCACCTTAAACTTTAAAACCATATGTTCAATTTCCAAACTATACAATAGCGTTAAATGGGCGCTTCCTTGTTCTCCATGAGCATATTTCCAAAACTCAGTTAAACGGGTGTGTAAAAGTTTTCTATATATAAAAGTTTTTTAAAATTCAAATAAACATCTTTTTCAAGTTTATAATAGTCCGTTAAAATCTGTGTTTAGAAATGCTTGTATTCTCTACAAATTTGAATCAAGAAATGCTTACATTTGCTAACGGAGAAAGTTATATTGTGTAGTAATTTGGAAGAAAAAAATTTCATCCATTTACCGCTTATCCTTTCTTGCTATATATATATATATATATATATAAGTATACTCACTAAGAATCATTTATTGCTATAAAGCTGAAAATCTATGAGGTCATTGTTGGTATTTTTATGATGAATTCTGTAAGCAGCATGCATACGCCATTGCACTTCACCTTAAAGTATTTCAAGAGTATCTAATTACATGAAACGTATGTGAAATAGGATTCTATCCATGGGCAACAACGAATGGTAGGCTAGGCTAGAGAGAATTCCTATCATTTAATTTATTAAACTTAAGTTAAAGGTAAAACTTTATCGATTGCTTTGGGCACCGCTTCCTAATCTCGCCAAGCTTGAGTCCGGCCCGTAATCTCTTATGATGTATCGAACATGGAGGAATGCAAAGGACGGATATGATCATCACCGCCTAACTACCTTACTTTCCGCGGAGCACACAACAAACAAATGTGTAACCTCTAACCTAGACATCACATCTAAGCTACTACTCTAGCCTCGCTACAGAGAACTTTCTTTTTATCCAAAGTTCTAGTAATAGAGCACTTAATAATAATACTAAGAGATGAACCCAAGCAACGATGAGAATATATCTCACTTAAGCAAATAAATTAAATACTATAAAAATCTCAAACACTTATTTTATTAAAAGAAGCATTCGTCGAGGTACAAGTGAGAGAAGAAGGCCGACAACTCCAACACTTCTTCGTAGTTCCAAAGGGAAGAATGTCGACAAATCCGACATTCCTCCGTAACTTCCTCGTAGAGAACTCGATATTTGGAGCACTCCTTTCGAAGCTTCTCCTCACCTCTACCTAATTCCACATACTAAAGTGATGCCTAAAATATGAAAGAGAGTTGTACTCTATTTTGTTGTGCAAATTGAAAGTGAGAGCTTCTCCTCCTTTTATAGCATCTCAATGATGAGGAGGCGTCATGTGGATGGTGGCCGAGGGCGCCAAGGCAGAGTTCGCCGAACCACCTCCACCGCCTCTAGCCACCGACTTTGCCTAGTGCATGACATGTGGGCCCTTATGACGGTTGAGGACAGTTTGGCCCCACTTTAAGGCAATTTTGACCGACATGTGGGCCCTTCATTCCTTGTGTTCACATATAATTGGTCGGAGATACATTCCATCGCATGACGAGTGTTTTCATCCAAAAATCACCGCATACATAAATTTACCAACATTAGTGGAAACGGTTAGTAAGAAACCCATACCACTAATCTTGATATTATACTTTGTACTTTTATGCAGGAGTTGATGGTAAAGTTTGTACTTAAGGACTCACAACAACACTCCAACATTTATCCTTTACTGCCTTGAGTAAAGCTCATGAATTTGAACAAAGTAATGGCTTCATGTGTAATGATACAAACACACAATGTATTTGTTGGTATTTATTACGTTCATAGATAAACTCCTCGCATGCCCACGATACTTCGTTGTAGCATTTCATCCATGAGTATTCCCAAGGCTATTTTATTTATATTTTCGGAAGACGGTGGTGTAAAAGAGTTTATACATCATAAATCAACCTATAATTAACTCACCATAGTCTAAGCATGGGTTAGGATAAATATGATAATGGGTAATGTGATACACATGAGATTCATCTATATATTAATGTATAGTGAAAAAGGAGATAAAAGAACTACAATACAAATGTCCTTCTATATTACTAATGTCTATTATACACTTAACATATACATGCTTACAAGGCTAGGACTTAGTCCTAGGTACCTGTGCACTACTGAGAGACTACTCTCTCGCTGGTCTTCCACTGGGTGGTTATGGCATTTACACACTCTTACGCCATATCCAGACATGGAGGAATACAAAGGACGAACAGAGTTGTCACCACCTACCGCCTATCTCATTTTCCGTGGGGCATACCCACATACAACATCATTTATCTAACCCAAGCATCATGCTTATGCTAGTAAATAATATCACTAATTCCCCCGAGACTACCACCCTATGGATGTAAGTAAGAACTAGTGCAACCCATTAAAATCATTGGATGGTTACCGAAGCATAGATCGACTAGCCTAATCAAGTGAAGCATATATATGAAGTATATGCTAATCATAAAGCTTATAATTACTAAAGCAATATATGAACTATGAACACAAGAATATAAATAAGATAATTATACTAATTCAACTATAGTCGTACAAGAAGAGTAAAGTACTAAAGACATATCAAAATCTCTCGAGAAGATTATAGGACCGAAGATACTCTAAGCCTATTTCCACTAATACTATAAACAATATAATGTAGAGTAGAGAGAATAACTCGTTGAGGCGTGTGTTCTAAGTGAAGAGAGTAAGCTCCTTAAATAGGCTTAATGACGGTTGATTAAGGCGGTTGTAGGTCGATAACCCCTTGTAACCGTCATCGGGAGCTTATCAGGATCATCCACATGTAAGGTGGAGATAAGGTGGGCTAGGATTTGTTTGGCTGAACGAGGGGTTGGCAATAGTACTTTTTACCTTTATTACCTTATTCCCCATGGGTCTTTTAGATTCTCCTCATCTTGGGTGGTTGAGGGATAGAACAGATCATAGAGGCACCAATCACTTACTCTTTGTTTAACTTTCCTTTCAGAGTTGTTCAAGAATTTTTGCAAATAAAACTAAAGTTTCTCAATGATACTCTCGATTGCTCAATGTGTATAAATCCTCACCAAGACATAGTGCTGCCTCTTTTATTATCCTATCTCTAAAAGGTTTATATGTGGAGCTCAAGGTGGGGATAAAAAATATGGCAATACTTGTATCACATATATTGCAAAATCAAAAGAGGATCCAAGGAGAAACCAAATCATACAATCCGATCAAGATGTGCAAAGTATGTGGCTATATGATGGAAGGTGATATGTAGTATTCCTTTGTCATAGACTCTCTTTTATTCCTAATTTGAGATATGACTATTTTTCTATCTATTTTTCTCATGATTGATCAAGAACAATGGTGAGCAAACACTTCTTTTCTCTTTTTTTCCCTTTTTGTATTTTTTCTCTTCTCATAATGAATGAGAATATTTCTACCTTCTTTTCTCCGTTTTTAGCCATCTCTTATTGCAAACTACTAGGAGAGACATTTTGAAAGACATGATGGAGTATTTATTTGGTAGACGGAAATGTTGCTAACCTCCAAAGGTAGGGGTAAAACAACTACGTAGGTGTATGATATGTTTTTTGCTAACCTCCGTATATAGGTCAAGCATATATGGTGGGTGCGTGTGTGACATCTTGATCAAGAAACATGAAAAGAATCTCACAAGGGTCACAACAATTTGATAAAACTCAATGCAATAACAAGTAGCATATGTGTATAGGCTATTCAATTAATCATCATATGGCATTGGTGGGAATTTACCATCATTGAGGAATTTATAAATTTTTATTCTTTTGAAAAATGCTCTGATTTCAAGTATCACTGGAGAAAGATCATAGCAACTCTATTTATCCATCTCATATCAAACAATAACCTAGACTTATATCATGCATATGCAACCCATAAGTTTAAAGTTCAAGGCAAAGATTCTTGACCAACAAACTCAAAACCGATGTGAAGACTAAGTTGTAAACTAGGCACTACGTAAAAATATTACGAGCAACTATTCATCATTTCAACTAGGAAAATTAAAACATTCTTACCGCGTATGGAAAGCAAATTTTTTGGTATTTTTATGTTTTGCAAAAAATCATCTTTCTTTTAAGATGCAAATGCAATGAAATGAAAGACAAGTTACCTTAGTGGGGGAGGCACTCTCCCAAACTAGCTTCTTCCTCACGGTGCTTGATGGGGATTGAATCCCTGCGACGAGAAGAAGGCCAACAAGTCAGCCTGACTTTGCTACATGGTGGAGTTGATGTTCACCAATTGTCCATCGCATGTCTTGCCGCCATGTGTGGGTCTCTTAGACATGCTAGTTTAGCATGTTGTGCATCTCATTGGTTTGGAGATTAAGCTCTCCTAGCTACCGGAATGTCTACAAATCCTCGTCCGAAGTCACAAAACTCCAAGACAAGAAAGAGTGAAGTGCACCGGGTTGTTGGGGCATCCCATTGAAGCTAGAGGAGTGGTCTACACTAGGAATATTGCCCTAGCGCGTCATCAAGGGATGCTCCCAAATGCGACCACTACTCGCACTTGGCCACACCGAGCCTCCTACTTCGATGTTGGCATTGGTTGGTCATAACCGGTGTATGCCCGAGATAGCTTCAATCTACCTCGCTATGTGATCGAGTACCGCGCCGCTTGTTGTGGTGCTCCATAGCGGCATTCCTAGACATGCTCCAAGTTGTCCCGCGTAAACACCGCTCCTATGAGTTGCCTCTGGTACGAGAAAATGGTTAGCGGGCCGTGGGGGTGTCACCCCGGTATCCCAAAGACCATAATCAAATTCCAACCAAAGTCAAGTCGAGAGTCCTCTGGATGTGGTCGAGGACCCGGCCCCTTAGTGGGGTCAACCGTTCCGACCTTCCCTCGAGTCCGACCTCCTGCTACTCTCTCAACCCCGACTCGTCACCCGACCTTGAGCTTCCTCGGGACAAGACTTGGCACGCAAGGAGGAAGAGGGAGGAGACAACCCTAAGCAGAGTTTGACACCACCTGACCGACGCGAAGGAGGATCCCAAGGCTAGAGATATTACCCACTTTTAGCTCATTAGACATAGCTTTCTTGGCCCCCAAGCTCATCCGTTCCTCGCCCTTGATCTATAAAAGAGAGGGAAGGGCAACAGGGCCAAGGAAAGGAGAGACCTTCGTAGGACCGTAGATCCAACACCATTTTAATTGCGCTTTATACTCCACCCCATCAAAGAACATCATACATGGATGTAGGCCTATTATCCTTCGAGAGGGCTGAACCAAAGATAGCTCGCCGTGTCTTTTTTCTTTGGCTCGTCCCCTGACTCGAGTCAACCATCCGATCCATTGAAGGACAACATCTCTACCACACTCTCTTTCTCCTCCTCGGTGACCCCCCTTTGAGGACTCGCCGACCCTCCCGTCGACGCGCTGGCGCGCTGTAGGGGCGCTGTTCTTAATCTTGGGCGATCTAATGACAATCTCCCACTTCATCGAATCTTTGAACAGATAAGTATTTCTTCTCTCTATTTTGTTTTCAAAAGCATTTTTCCCTGCATGTCTCTGCATTATATTTCTCTTCCCGCCCTGTCACCGAGCGGACAACGCGCACTCGACAAGTTCCATGCACAGCTTATGGCCGCCCCGAGCTACGCGGCCCCGATCTAGTTTGGTTGGGGTTCCTCGGTAGGATGTTTGTCAAGCTGACTTTTGCCGCTCAGGGGCTCGGCGAAGTACTCATGATCAGCTCTGAGATTCACGGCCCCGATCCCACGTGGTCCGGGTTCCTAGGACGGAAGGATATTGACCGAGTCCGTGACTACTTGTCGATTCGGTTTGTTCCCCGAGTATCGGATCGATACGTCCCGCCCGGTGCTATCACTCAATCCCATGCCCTTCGGTCGAGTTGGATTTTCTCTCCGGAGTTGGACTTGGGTCAGATCTCAACGCACAATGGCTTGACATATGGTCAAATTACTTGGGGAACTCGGTCTTTCGAGACCTTTTATTTTGCCTATTCTGAAAAATGAATGACAACTGTGCAAAAGATCAGTCTAAAACCTTTCGAGTTCCGATCAGAGAATTCTCCCGTATGCCGCAAGCAAAGACTATCATCTAAAGCCAAGCCGTCGTATAACACAAATAGGCGAAGTTATCTCTATGCATGTCCCGCTCGAACTTTCCTCGATACGACAATGCAAAAGAGAGGGCTTAGAACCCCGATATTAACACAAGTTAATTTATTCTTCCTAATTAGGGACTATTACAGCAAAGATTTCTCAAAACTCCAGAAGGTCGATGATCTTTTCTGTGGTCTCCTCGACCTCGGCAATGATGTTATCAATGTCGCTGGTTTGCACGCCTTCCATCCACCCTTGGCCGAGGTCGGTGATCCTCACCTCGGGTAATCGGTGGCTAAGGATGCCAAGGGCCACCCCCTGCTAGCCTTTGCAGCATCTTTTACGAAGATGTCAAGGCGACGGGGCCATCCTCACGGGCGATTGAGGAACTCTGCCGAGTCTCCCGGGCCGGCGAAAGCTTGTTGTCGGCCTTGTTCGAATGGCAAGAGCACCATCTTGAACTTCGGCTAGCCGAGTCTCGCCACTTCCAGAGCTCCTTGTGTGCCCGATTTGCTTCAAGCCGAGATCGACGCGCGCTCCGCACCGCACAAGGACGAGAGGTAAAAATCGAGGCGAGCAAGGAAAACCATGAGGATGGAAGAGGATGTCGGGTATGACCTTACACGTCCACTAAGTCTTGGTCACCTTCAGCCTCTTTGCGCGGCTTGGCCATCGAACTTTCCATGGCGGAAAGCTCCTCCCCCATCTTGGCCCATGCCACCTCCGCCTCGATCCCGGCAGCCTCCGCCTCGGCCTTAGCCGACTCCACTTTGGCCTTGGCCGTCTCGGCCTCGGCCTTGGCCCGAGTTAGCCTTTCCATCTCGACCCGAGCCTCCCGAGCTGCGTCTCCAGCGAACCCCGGCTTCCTCGGTGGCCCTTCGCCCGAGAGCTCCGAGGAACTCACGGCATAGTCTCGCTCGGCCCGAAAGACTTTGGCCTGCTCAAGGTTGTCCCCCGCGCCCGGAAGAATATTTCTAGTTGTTTCAGGGTTTGAGGAGGTGAAGAAGGGTAAGATAAGCGAACTTACGACGACAAGCCTCGCGGCTTCTCCTCCAGCCTTCCCGCTCGGCCGTCGACGGCGCTCGGACGGCTGAGGGCTCTCGGGATGGCGACTAGTCACCAAGAATTCAGGAAAGAGGGCAAGGGATCCGAGTCTTACCAGAATATCTCTCGGAGGCGAGCGAGGTGGTGCTCGAACTCCGGCAAGCGCCGGCTTGTTGTCACACCCCGAGGTGTTTTCCCTTTAAAAATCATAAAACAAAAAATCACAAAGAAAATATTTGAAAATTAACCTGGAGCAAATAAATAATTTTAAAATACAAATTCTATTTGGAAATGGCATGGTAGGATTTTTCTTAAATTCTACATGTCAAAATACATTAACATGATTTTTAGTGGAATTTTCGGAGCACTAGAAATAATTTTTAACCAATTAAAATCAAAACCAAAATTAAATAAATCCTAGGAAAATCCTTTCTTTTTCCTTCGTCCTTTTCCCGCCCGTTTTGGCCTTGAGCCTTCGGCCCGAGCCCACGTCCCATCCTCCCGCACACCCGTGCCTCCCTCCTTTCCTCTCGGGGCGCTGCAGGCCGCGTCCCATTAAGCGTCACGCCCGCAAACAAGTAATCCCGTCCCTCGACTCCCCGAGCCACCTGATGGGTGGGGCTCGTCGGTCGTTCATCCTCTACCTACGGCCGCGTCGCCGCGCTCACGCCGACCCGTTCCTCGTGCAGGATCTCTGGTCGTCCCGCCTCCGCACGTCCTTAAAAGCCTTGCCATCACTCCTCGCCCTCCCGCCACCAAGCTGTTACCACCCATCCGTCATTGTCGCGCCCAATAATGCCCGATTTAATTGCCGACCATAATTTCCCCCAAATCTCTCTCCCTCTTAACTCCAACAGTAATTCCCCCACGTCCCCGCCTCCACGACCTCCCTACGGCCTATAAAAAGCCGACCGCCATGCTTCCCGAGCTCCCCACACCTCTCACTAAAGCTCCTCGCTCTCTCTCTCGCGCGCGCTCGCCGTGCGCCCTAGCTCGTCGCTCCCCGTCGGCCTTCGGCCACCAATCCTCGTCAACCCGAGCCGTGCCGAACCTCTCCACCGCCTCGTCCCACACCGCCGGCGTCCGAGCTTCCTCGGCCATCCTCTTCGGCGCCTTCCATCGTCCCTCTCACCGCCCGGTGTCCCGCGGTGAGCTCCTCCTCTCTCTCCCTCCCGGTCCGAGCTTGCGTTCATCGTCCCGCGAGTGTGCGCTTTCGCCGCGCGACCCGTGCCACTCCGCCGCCCGAGCCGCCGCCTCGATGATGCCGGCCCGCTCTCAGGCATGCGCGCGCCGTCATTGGCCACCGCGCCGTCCTCGGCGGATCGGGATCGCCCGACCTCGCGCCTCGCTTCGCCTAACCCCGCCGTCCCACTTTCGCCCGACCCCACCGTCGCCTTCCCGCCTCGGCCTCACCTCAAGGCCATCGGATCGTCCCGAACCGATCGGGCGCCGGTCCCCGTGGCCGCTCGATCCCCTTTTAGGGTGATCCAGCCGTCCCACGTGGTGGACCCGTGGACCGATGCCCTACGGCCGATGGCATCATCCGTTGATGTCAGCCCTAGCCTCGATGCAATCCTGAATTTATTGCGCAATAAAATATTAATGATTTTCCTGCTTTAGTAAAAACATAGTTAATCTTCTAAAATTCATATCTTTTAATTCGAGCTCTGTTTAAGTCCATTCAAATTTCATTAAATTCATAAAAATGCCAAGAGTCCATTAAAGATGGTTTTGTTCCCTCGTTTCAGTGAGATTTTTAGCATATGTTGTTGAGTGCTTTGTTTGTCGTATAGATCCCTGAGAGTTTCGTCGGCCCCGTGTTCTTCGAAGTCGCGCGGAGTTTCCCAATCCGAAGAGCAAGGCAAGTCATGCTTCCTTGTTGATCATATTGCTCCCATTTTGCTAAAATCCTCATTTATTATATTAAACCGCATTTATTTTATAATGTCATTTTATGGGAAATATTATACCCTATTACTAGTATTAAGCCCTATGCCTTGGTACCCTAAAAACCTTGACAAACCTGGGAAATAACATGACTAGTTTAGACCTAGGATATGCTTAGCACTACTTAGATTCACTAGCACACTAAATGGGTCATTTTATTTAGACTACATTAATCTGACACATGAAATGAAGGAAATAACCCACATGTGCTTTGTGAATCGGACTAATATCTAAAATATGGCAAACGGTGGCTGTGGGTGCAATGGTTTTGGATAGTCGCGCCCATGACAAATTAAGGACCGGTTCACGGGAAACCCTGGAAGAATGACCGTACAAACTACAAGCCAGAATAGGCAACGGTGGGTCCCGTAGTATAGCCTTTCCTAGCCGACAAACCCTAGCAAGGGTGAGCATGATAAAGCTACAGTCGGCCGGGGGCTTACCGGTTGTGGGGCTGCCGGATTCACCGTAGCACTCGGGGAGGCTGCCCACGGCCCAGGAATGGGAGTGGGGGCAAAACCTTGGTGTGGTTCGCTTGGTTAGCGGAGGGTTATATGAAAGGTCCTATCACAGTCCCTTTTCAGGGTACTGTGGCGGTATTCCGGCACACGGGAATCGTGTTGTGGGGCTGTGTCTTGTGGGTACATATGTACATCTCTGATCAGAGTAAAACTATTCGAATAGCCATGCCCACGGTTATGGGCGATCGACCAGATTCACCATGATTAGTTCACACTTCTAAACCTGAATTTTGGGACATGACTAGTGTAGGTGGATGGTTTGGGCCTATCGCAACGTGGGGATAACGTTGGACAGTGATGAAAAGTAATATTGCTTAAATACTTGATTTCAACTGCTTTTCCTTTCAACTCTCCTTGTTTGCGAAAATTCTAGCGTTTGCGCAAAAGCAAACCTTAGCCAAATCCTTGTCTCCCTTTGCATTTCATACCTCCTCTCTTCCGGTATGACTTGCTGATTACATGGAAGTACTCACCCTTGCCTCTTCACCAGAACCTGAGCTTGAAGCCGAAGAAGTCAAAGATGAGTAGGCTTTGCCCTACGCTCTGGAAGATGCCTGTGGAGTGGTTGAAGCCATGCTGCAAGCACCGAGATTAGGCTTAGACCCTTTTCTTTTTCCACGGCCCTTTTGTAATATTTTTGTACTGTTTTTAAGACGTGGAACTGTAATATCAACAATTGTCATATGTGTACCCTAGCTGGTCCTGGACAGGATTTTAATACACATATAGCTTCTGAAATTCTGGTTTGAATTTCCGAGTGTGACAAGTTGGTATTAGAGCCATTTTTGACCGTAAGAAAAGCCAAACGGAAAAATCTTAAAAGCCTTCGAATTTTTCATATGCATAAGCTCTTGCATTTGGAGTTGTTTTGGGAAAATGGGCTTCGTTTCCTCAGTTTTGGAGAAATCTTGGTCATTTTTCAAAATAGGGCAAGTTTTGAAAACCAAGCCTTTAAGTAATAGGACTTTGAAACTCCATTTGAAAAACATTTGCAGCTTTATTCGATCGTCGATCGGGATTTCAAAAGGGAATAAGTCCAAAGTCAAGGCTAGGTGGGAATGGTCACATATTTCTACATATTACAACTAAGCATTAATTTTGAGCATTACTACCTAGAAGCTGTCAACCGTAGTTTTACTTAGCCTCATGAAAACATTTTATGCATAAAACCCTTCTTTACTCGTTTATTCCACTTGAGTCCTTTACCATTTATTTGGGGCTTGAGCATGCATTGTTCCCCTTCCTTGTCTTCTCTAGATGGCGAGTCATCCCGTCACCCACCACGGTTAGGGTCCGGAAGGATTCGTTGCTGAGTTGGCTAGGATGGCCTTGGTAGTGGGCTATCCGGTGCACCGAATATACCGCCGTCTCGCCATTTGGCAGCAAGTTGCCCCATCAGGTCCGCTTGGGGGTGCACGGTTTCATCGGCACCAACCTCCCGAACATGTGGTCACTGCTTCGGGAGGGACGGACGAGCATACCTGCCAAGAGGCTGGTTACCTGATGCTGGCCTTGATAAGGGAGATGCATGATGTGGAGATTGTGGCAATCGGGTATCTACATGGCAAGCTTATCCGACTGGAGGTAGGGATAGATTGCGTCTGCCATATCTGTAAGCCGAACTTGACTTAGGTGTTACGGTTGCCGATAGAGATAAGGCAATCGGCCTATAGTCACGGTTTGGTAAGATTGAGGAAACCAACTTAGAATAGGATAGGGTTTCCGATTTGTAAACCCTTCCTCCCAAGACTATATAAGGGGGGTAAGGGGCGTCCCTTGAGGGATATCCAACACTAGATCTGAGATACGACTTCATAAGCAAGAGCTTTAGACACACAAGATCAATAAAGACACTCGGCGGATCGAATCCACCGAAACAGGAGTAGGGTATTACCTCACGAGAGGGCCTGAACCTGTCTAAATCTTCTTCTTCTTCTAACCCATTGTGCTTGGCGATCTTGACTGCGACCCCAGAAAATATATTGCCGAAACCAAGTTTCGACAGTTGGCGCGCCAGGTAGGGGACGCGCGCCGAGACTTCTTCAACAACCTCGCCGACAAGCGTGATGGGATCTCCTTCAAGACTCGGCGACTTTGCCGCCAACTTCTCCGACGACTCCTCCTTCAACTCGGATTCGAACCAGTCGAAGGGAAAGATCTACTCGGCGCCATTCGGACTCCCCAATAGCGCCGAGATCTTCGACAACGTCTTGAAGACCAAGATGCAATCCACCTTCTCCGACGACGGACTTCACTCGGCACCATTCGGATTGCCTGGATACCGCCGAAAATCTGCGCCAATCTTCTCGCCTCCCCGACGGAAGCAATCTACTCGCCAGGCCACTCGGTGCCGTTTGGGTTACCAAACGTCGCCAAGATCTACATGAGGCCAATGCTCTCCCCGAGTTGGCGGCGATCCACTCGGAGGAGCCTAATCCCCAAGCTTCGACTCTGACCGGAGCGATTCAGAGTCCGGATTTCCCGTGATCAAGGGAGGTCGTTGTCATCCTCCCGTCCTTCGGCTCCTCGCTCATCTTGTAGCTCAACGGATACCTCAGCTCCGCCGGCCGACAATCTCTACGGCATCCTCTTCCGACGAAGCCGACAACTCCGATCGCCATATGGATCAGCGAGCCGAAGTGCTGACGTCCTCATGGTCGAGCCGGATGAGTCCGACTCAGCCATGGCCAGGAGGCTTGCCGAAGAGGAGCGAGCTAGAGTGGAGCTTGAGCGCAAGACGGCCGAGGAGGACAAACAACGCAAAGACGAGGCCGACAAGAGGAAGCGGGATCTACGTGCGGCACGGACGATCTACCCGTGAGAGGCTATCCTCCAAACACGGGTTCGCAACACCAACGTCTTCCGACGCCGCCGCTGCAGCTGTCGCCGCACTCACGCTCTTGGACACCGTCATGGAGACGGCCCGCCAACGTGACTCCTATACTTGATAAGATCAAGACCATCGCCGCTGCCACGGCTAACGGCCCTCCCACCACTTCGACGCGAAGGTCGACTAAATCCGTGGCCGAAACACCACATAAAAGCGGCTTCCCTCAAAGTCGGAGACTACGGGAGGCCCGAGCGGCTCTGGCCGACAACCGGTGCCAAGAGGTCCACCTCGCGAGTCCACGCCGAGGCACCAAGAGCAGACGGCCGACTCCCGCGACAAACGACATGGACGTCCACCCGTCCACCACCGAGTCCGCCGCAACGGTTCCAGCTACCCAACCGCCAACGAAGACCCGCCGAGTGATCTCGCGCGGAAGTCCCCGACCGCCGCTACCAAGAGCGCACCATCGACGCACTCGGGAAGATCGGAGGATCACCCGATAGCGGCGATGATGGAGTACCGCCTTCACTGGGAGCTCCGCCGAGTGCATTGGCCGAGTGGCTTCAAGCCTACAGGGATTGAAAGGTACGATGGCAAGACCGACCCCGAATCTTGGTTAATCCGTATATACTCTTGCCATCCGAGCCGCAGTGGCGACAACAAAGCCATGGCCAATTACTCGCCCGTGGCCCTCGCAAACTCGGCCTGGAAATTGGCTCACAAGCCCGCCAAGGGCTCAATCGGCTCGTGGAGCGAGCCGAGGACCACTTCATCGCCAACTTTCAAGGCACCTTCGAGAGGCCCGGCACACACTTCGACCTCTACAACGTCATCCGTAAGCCGGACGAGCCCTGAAGGATTATATTCGTCGTTTCTCCGAGAAGCGCAACAAGATTCCGAACATTACCGATGACATCATCATCGCCGCCTTCCAAAAGGGAGTCCGTGATGAGCCGCTTATCGGCAAGTTCGGCGTAAGCCACCGAGGACGGTGAAACAAATGTTCGAGACGGCGAACTCATACGCCAAATCAAACGACGCCATCAAGGCCTCCCGTCAAGACCGGCTCGACAGAAGGGAGGACAAGCAAGCGGGAGGAAGCCGAAATCCTAAGAAGGATAGCGGTAATAACGGCAACCAAGGCCCGAGAAGAGATCGCAAGCGCCGATCCAAGACCTAGTGGCCGCGACCTCCAATACTCAACGCCGTCCCCGAGTCGCCGCCACGACGCCATCATGAACGCCCGGTGCACCCACCATCCGAATCACAAGCACGCGGCGAAGGACGCTTTATCTACAAGCGCTCACAATGCACGCATGCGCGGCGCGGCTCAACAAAAAGCCGACGACGAGGCTGGCCCATCCGCGCCAAGAAGAACAACGCGGCTGAAAATGCCGAACCTTTTCAAGACCCTGGGAGAGCTCAACCATATCTTCGGGGTCCGCTAGCCTATGAGTCCAAGAGGAAACAGAGCTAACCGACGGGAGGTCAACGCGGCTCAACCCGAAGTCCTCGCATCTGCGATGGTCGGAAGTGGCCATCACCTTTGACCGCCGATCACCCCGACCGAGTGGTTCATCCGGGCGCTATCCACTCGTCCCGACCCCGTGGTCCGCAATATCGTGCTTAAGCGCGTCCTCATCGATGGGGGCGCACGCCCTCAACATCCTGTTTGCCAAGACCATGGACGAAATGCGCATCCCAAGGGCCGAACGAAAGCAAGCTCAGCCCTTCCACGGAGTTATACCAGGCTGTCTTCAAAACCACTCGGGCACATCTCCTCCCAGCCACCTTCGAGCCCGAGAGAACTTCCGAACGGAGAACGTCACCTTCGAGGTGGCCGACTTAAACAGCCGATCACGCCATCATCGGAAGGCCCGCGCTTGCCAAGTTCATGGCGATCCCTCACTACACCTACCTTTGCATGAAGATGCCGGGTCCCAACGGCGTCATCACTCTTCGCAGCGATGTGAAGCAAGCCTTCACTGCGATAAGGAGAGCCGCGACATGGCCCAATCTCGCGAGAGATTACGTGGCCAACAAGAAGTCCGATTGGCTGCATCGCTTCGGAAAAGGGCGAAGTCCCCGCGAAGAAGATAGCCAAAACAGATCCGGCGACGCCAAGACCAAGAAAATCTCCCTTGATCCGTCGATCCTCAAAACCGCCGTGAATCGGTGCCGACCTAGATCCCAAATAGGAAAGCGCGCTCGTCACCTTCCTCCAAAATAATAAAGATGTTTTTGCTTGGAAACCATCTCGATATGCCTGGAATTCCTAGGGGAGGTGATCGAGCACTCTTTGAACGTCAAAGATGACGCCAAACCAATGAAACAACGATTACGCAGGTTCGCACAGGATCGAAAAGACGCGATCAAAGAAGAACTTGCAAAGCTCTTGGCTGCGGCTTTCATTAAAGAAGTCCTTCATCCCGACCGGTTAGCCAACCTGGGCCCCGTGGGTCCATAGAAGAAGATGGCGCAATGGCGCGTCGATTACACCCGACCTCAACAAAGCCTGCCCCAAAGATCCATTCGGGCTACCTCGTATCGACCAAGTTGTCGACTCAACAGCCGGCTGCGAACTCCTGAGCTTCTTGGATTGTTACTCGGGCTATCATCAGATCAGCTTGAAAGAATCCGACTGCTTGAAGACATCTTTCATCACGCCGTTCGGGGCCTACTGCTACATCACCATGCCTTTCGGCCTAAAGAACGCCGGAGCTACATACCAACGCATGATCCAAAGATGTTTCCAGACGCAGATCGGCAAAAACGTCGAAGCTTATGTCGACGATGTCGTCATCAAGACCAGGCAGAAAGAAGACCTGATCGCCGACTTAGAAGAAACCTTCGCAAACATCCGGGCCTTCAGAATGAAGTTGAACCCGGAGAAGTGCACTTTCGGCGTTCCATCAGGCAAACTGCTCGGCTTCATGGTGTCACATCGCGGCATTGAAGCAAATCCAGAGAAGATCAACGCCATCCTGAACATGAAGCCCCCGAGTAACCAGAAGGACGTCCAAAAGCTCACTGGCTGCATGGCGGCACTAAGCCGTTTCATATCCCGACTCGGCGAACGAGGCATGCCCTTCTTCAAACTGCTAAAGAAGACAGACGACTTCCAGTGGACCGCGGAAGCCGACAAGGCCTTTGAAGATTTCAAAGAATTTCTTACCACGCCACCCGTCCCCGGCTTCGCCTCAACCCCAGAACCCCCGCTGTCGACTGCCTCACCACCCACCAAGTGGTTAGTACGGTCCTTGTGGTTGAACGAGAAGAAGAAGGACGGGCCCAGAAGATTCAAAGGCCAATTTACTTTGTCAGCGAAGTATTGGCAGGAGCCAAAATCCGATACCCCCAGGTACAAAAATTGCTTTATGGTGTTCTAATAACCGCGAGGAAATTGGCACACTACTTTCGAAGGTCACTCGGTCACCGTCATCACCTCTTTCCACTCGGCGACGTCATCCACAACCGCGAAGCAACCGGGCGCATCGCCAAGTAGGCCCTAGAGCTGATGCCGCTGGACTTAACTTTTAAGCCCGGGACGTCCATTAAGTCACGAGGCCTTAGCGGACTTCCTGGCCGAGTGGACCGAATGGCAAGAGCACGTACCTCGAGAAGACCTCCAACACCGGACCATGCACTTCGACGGATCCAAGAGGATCACCGGCCCGGGAGCAGGAGTTGTGCTTGATCTCCCGACCGGGAAAGGCTAAGATATGCCCTTCACCTCCACTTCTCCGCCTCACACAACGTCGCCGAATACGAAGCTCTTCTACATGGACTGCGCCTCACGGTCTCACTCGGATTCGTCGGCTTATTGTGAAAGGCGACTCCCACCGGTCGTCAATCAAGTGATGAAGGATTGGTCCCGCTTAAACGACACTATGGAGGCCTACCGACAAGAGGTCCGCAAGCTTGAGGACAAGTTTGATGGGCTGGAACTCTCACATGTCCCGAGACATAACAACGAAGCCGCCGACGAACTAGCGCAGTTCGGATCTAAGCGAGAAGTCAGCTCCAACGAGACGTCTTCGTCGAGCATCTCTACGAACCAACCGTCACGGCGAAGACGACTCCTAGCGAACAAACCGCCAACGAAGTCGCCATGACCAACACCGACGGAGGACGCCGCTCATCAAATTCTTAACTCAAGCAAGAGCCGCTGGATGACCGGATGAAGCGTAACGCGTCCGGCGTCGTTGCCAAGCGTACGTCATGGTCGACTCCGATCTATACAAGAGAAGCCCCTCCGGAATTCTAATGAGGTGCATCACACCCGAAGAAGGGAAACAATTACTCCAAGATATCCACTCGGGCATATGCGGAAGCCACGCTACAAAGACGCACTCGGTCGGCAAAGCTTATAGGCAAGGATTCTTCGGCTCACCGCGGTCTCCGACGCGGACAAAGTCGTAAGAACTCGCGAAGGCTGCCATTTTTGCCCGACAAAGCCATGTCCCGCCAGAGCTTCAAACAATCCCACTTTCCCGGCCATTCGCGGTATGGGGGCTGGACATGGTTGGCCCTTTCAAAAAGCTCCGTGGAGGTTTCACACACCTCTTCGTCGCAATCGACAAGTTCTCCAAGTGGATTGAAGCCAAGCCGGTTGCCACAATCACCGCCGACAAAGCGCGAGACTTTTTCCTCAACATCGTGCACCGCTTCGATCCCAAATGTAATCATAACCGATAATGGGACCCAATTCACGGGAGGCATCTTCAAGGAATTCTCGAAGACTTCGGGATCAAGATCTGCTATGTATCGCAGCCCACCCTAAAAGCAATGGGCAAGTCGAGCGAGCAAACGGCATGGTCCTTCAAGGCATCAAGGCTCGCGTTTTCGACCCAGCTAAGCCCTTACGCCGGCAAGTGGGTCCAAGAACTTCCCTGGTTCTATGGTCGCTGCGCGAACCACACCTAGTCGGGCCACTGGCCAAACTCCTTTCTTTTTGGTCTATGGCGCGAGAGCCATGTTGCCAAACGAGATGGAATATGAGTCCCTCCGGGTCCGCAGCTTTCAACGATGAACGCTACGACGTCGACCGAGTGGATGACCTCACCCGATTGGAAGAGGCCCGTGAGGCCCCTCATCCAATCGGCCAAATATCTTCAAGGGCTCGAAGATACCACGATCGCAACGTGAGAGCACGAGCTTTCATTGTTGGCGACCTGGTCCTACGCAAGATCCAGACCACCAAAGACCGACACAAGTTATCTCCCTTATGGGAAGGACCGTATATAATCGCGAAGTGACTCGGCCTGCATACCTGCTAAAAGTGCGAAGACGGGTCTATGGTGGAGAACTCCTGGAACATCGAGCATCTTCGACGATTTTATGCCTAATTTGGCTAAGGCCTCATGTTTTCCTTGACTCAACCTCAAGCAAGATGACTTCTTGAGCTAACAATCGGGGGCTGTACACATGTCAATAAAGCTCAAGTTTTCCTCATCAAACTTTTGTGCATAATTTGGTTTATCATTGTTTAATGTCCTTCGACTCGAGCTCGGTCTAAGGACCGAGAGTTTTCCGATGACCTAATCGAGCCTAGGCTTGATGACGACGTGACGAAAACTACTTAAGAAATTTCACGCAAAAGCTCGAATCAAGGCATTGACATAAATAAACTAAAAATAGTCACGAAGTTCCACATCGAATGTTATGGTTACATGACATTTACAAAACAAAGCCGTAACATAGTTCGAGCTTGAAATTGTTTACTACATCCAAAGATATCTTCTTCGCCGCCTCTTGCGCCTCGCTCAAGATATCTAAGGCCTGCTCATCCGTTGTTCCTCGTGAAGCCCTCCCCGATCGAATGGATATCCACTCGGGGTAGAGGGACTTGGTCTGCGTGCAAGAGCCGCACCGGCCCCATGTTGGCCGCTTCCGGTGATATTCTTCGTGCACTGCTCGGGAGCCACCCGAAGTTTGTCGAAGATCTCGATTGGCTCAATGAGCCGGCCCCAACTCCTTGATCAAACAAGGATGCCAAGATCGGCGTGGCGGCGTTGGCGACTTCTTCCCGTATCTCGTCGTTTGGATTTGATCCGCCCAAGCAAGACGTCGTATTGGGCTCGGGTCTTCATCTTATAAGCTGCAAAAATCCCGGATCAGTCAAAGCACTCGGATATAAAGCAAAGATACAAAATTCAACTTCAAGGAAGATTACCTTCAAATTCGGCCTCCATCTCGGCCTTGTCAGGCCGACCGCCTTCACTGGACTTGAAGCGAGTGGACCTCCGAAGAATTTTCTACGACGAAAGAAGATTATCGATAGCCAAGATCAGCATAAGAATCATAATGAAGATGGGAGAGGCGGGCTTACTTCCGATTGATCCACGGAGGTTGAGGTTCGCTTCCCGAAGCTCCGAGATCTCCTCCCAGCCGAGCCTCCCCTTGATGCGGCCTCCTCCCGAGTGGCCTTCAGCGCCGCCGAACGTCCTCCAAGGAGTTTAAGTGGGGGACTAGCTTCTCCAGCACTTCGGATTTTGCCATTGAGCGGCAATATTCTTTCTGCATGCGAAAGCAGGAGGATGATCGATTGAAGGATAACAAAAATATAATCAAAAAGAAAGATGAAGGCTTACGTTGAGCGTCGGGTCGCCTCATTCAGCTCTCGACGAGGGCATCCCTTTCATCCTTTTCACCCGCCGGCCGAGGATGATGCCCCCTCTCGCCTTCGAGTCTCGCCACTCGATTCGATCGGGGAACCCAGTCTCGGAAGACAGCAACCTGGGATCTCTTCACCGTGGTGACAAACAAGAAAGATAAATGAAGACATGAAGGATTCAAAATTGAAAAAACGAAGGAATGCTTCAAGCAAGTCTCACTGGCTTCGGTGGCGCCGCCTAGGAGGGCACTGGCTCTTCTTCTTCTTCGGCTCTGCGGCGAGTGACCCCGCCGGGGCGTCGGGCCGCAGCCGTGGGTTCCACGCGGCAGCTGGTTTCAGCCGGGATATCCGACGGCGCCGGGGCTCCTTCCGGGCGCTCTCCTTTTGAGGTGAAGGATGTTTCTCGAACGCCGCACTTGGTTGCGGGCTCCGGTTTTGGCTCGATGGCCTTGGCACTGGGAGCAGCGGCGGAGTTGGTCCTTTGTCCCTTCCGACAGATCTATATCCTGGGGCCTCCTGCGAAAGTGAATGCAGCAAAGATAAAGAAAAGTTTCAAAGAAAGGAATTCAAACTTCTTTCGGAGCTTACTCGGACGACCGGCGGATCTTTGGTGCTGTCCGCGGCGATCGCCTTAGAGGCGGGTTCTCGACCGGAGGAGCGGGACGTCGTCATCCGAATCCTCGATGATCAACCTCCTTTGCTTGCGCGCTTGTTCGAGTCCTCACTCGGCGCGCCCGCTTCCCGACCGGATCGCTTGGATTTTGATCCCGCCCGCCGGCTTCATGGCGCGACGCGCAGGCGCGTCATCATGAGCCACCTTATATGGCTTGGAGGTGATAGAGGCGTTTTCCTACGAAGAGAGAAAGTGTGACATTAAGAGACAAGACGTCAAGATTGAAAGATACTATGAAGCAACCAATCGGCTTACCGGAGGAGGAGGGTCGGTGGATGCCGAATGGAAGTAATCGGCGAATGAGGGCCCGCTCGACGGCAATCCCGGATGAGAAAGCTTGTACATCCGGATCTTCGGGATCTCGTATGTGAGTGGATCCGGGTCCTCCCGATTGGGGTCCGTTCCGCCTTCATACTCGTAGGCGGCCGACCGCTCCTTGATCGGCGCCGCCCAAGCACCTAATGAAGTGCCGAGTGATTTGTTCCCCGCGAAGGTTCCTCTTCTTCATCGCTAGGATCTTCGCGAGCAGATCGTTGGCCTCGTCCCAATCTTGGGCTACCGGGACGGTGCTCCAGGACGGCTTGGGGACAGGGGGAAGACCGATGAAGGCAGGAAGGCTGGGTTCAAGATTGCTGATGTAGAACCAGTTTGCGTGCCAGCCTTTGTTGGAAGATTTCAAAGGGAGAGAGAAGTAGTCTTTGCGGAGAGATCCACGAAGCTGAAAGCCTGCCCCACCAACGACGCAAGGTTGATCCTTGTTCGGATGGGGTTTCAGGTAGAACATACGACGGAACAGATTGAAGTGAGGAAGAATGCCAAGGAAGGCTTCACACACATGAATAAAGAGTGCTATGTGGAGCATTGAGTTGGGGTTCGGATGGTAGATATGAAGACCATAGTAGTCAAGAAGCCCTAAAGAACTCGAGGTGGGAAGGCTGAACCCGCAATAGAAAAAGGAGGTAAAGACAACGAGCTCACCGGTGTTGGGGGTCGGAAAGTCCTCCCCGCCGCCGGGCACCATCCCACAAGTTCCTTTGGCGGAAGCACGCCGTGCTTCACCATCTCCTTGAGGGTGTATTCCTTACATCCGAGGTAGCCCATTGGTCGAACGGGATCCTTTTCTCGTCCGCCATGAGAATGGGTTTATGGGAAGTGGATCTCGCTAGAGAAAGTTGGATCTTTGGCGATGGAATGTGGGAGAGTTGGTTGTGGAGGCTGGTTGTTGCGGAGATCGAGCTTTTAGATGGACGGATTTGGGAGCGCGCGAGTCTAGGGTTCTCCGCGGTGAGTCGTTGAACAAGATCGTGAGAAGGGGAATCGTTTGGAAGGCGAAGAGGCGGGGACGACCTCGCGTCTTTATAAGAAAGATTTGAGGGTTGCGCTAGGTTTTCGTTGAGTGGCCGAGCCCATAAGAAAATCTACGGCCCAGCCTAAGGTGTGGTCCGATACGTGTCCTTAGGGACTTAAGCGGATGAGCTTAAGCAGATTTGCCCTGGCAATATGCGCGTATCCGAGTGCCCAATACCTTTAAAGGTCCTTCCATACCGCGGTTTGTCGACTTCATGAGAAGTTGGCACGATGCAATTTGGAAGGTGACCAACAACTGAGTTTTTATAACCGCCTTGGTGAACAAGGGCTGTTTGGTTTTTGGCATTCGGCCGGGTAATCTTACCAATGCTCGTTTTTATTTTCCACCTTGGTGAAGATCTTTATGAGATTGAGACCAGTATTATGGCAAAAGCTATTTAATAATTTGGTCATATTTTTCATATGATTGAAAAACTTGTTTTCCCATGAGGGAAGAATGAAACATTTATTTCGGGATTACTCGGGCAAATCCACTCGGATGAACAAGAGCTCACCGAGTGCTTTTACCCACGAGGGTTGATTGAATTATTTGTTCTCGAGATGACTCGGGCAAATTCACTTGGATAAGTATGAACTTGCCGAGTAATGAGATTTTTATGATTGCTTTAGCATGAGCTAGGCATCTAGATGAGAATGATTTTTATAGTTCTTGACTATATGCTTAGTCTATTTTTGACTAACCACATAGTCGGGGCTACACCTAATTAGGTGCATCGGGAGATGCACCTAGATATTTATTTTTGAGAAATTTTTGTATATATTTTTTCAGCCCTTCACGCCTCTTTGGAGCCACTCGGAAAATTCAGCAGAGATGGTGGAATCACTCGGCGCCAAAAGCACTTGGTCAAAGAGATTTTCGGTTGAGTGCTACTTTGGTCCAAGCCGAGTTGTCTCGTCGACCAAAAGGACTCGGGGCTACTGTGGAGATTGTGGCAATCGGGTATCTACATGGCAAGCTTATCCAACCGGAGGTAGGGATAGATTGCGTCTGCCATATCCGTAAGTTTGAACTTGACTTAGGTGTTACGGTTGCCGATAGAGATAAGGCAATCGGCCTATAGTCACGGTTTGGTAAGATTGAGGAAACCAACTTAGAATAGGATAGGGTTTTCGATTTGTAAACCCTTCCTCCCAAGACTATATAAGGGGGTAAGGGGCGTCCCTTGAGGGATATCCAACACTAGATCGAGATACGACTTCATAAGCAAGAGCTTTAGACACACAAGATCAATAAAGACACTCGGCGGATCGAATCCACCGAAACAGAGTAGGGTATTACCTCACGAGAGGGCCTCGAACCTGTCTAAATCTTCTTCTTCTTCTAACCCATTGTGCTTGGCGATCTCGACTGCGATCCCGGAAAATATATTGCCGAAACCAAGTTTCGACACATGACTACCATCTCCACCACTCCGCCTACCGTTTCCATCACCGGCGTGTTGACGAGAAATCTCTCTCACGCGCCGGCCTCGGGAGATCTGCTTGACTCCAGCAGTGCAGGTCCTTCTTAGCTGCCTACAATGTGTAGAGCGTGCGCTGATTTGATCCGCAATCAACAAGAAAAAGACAAGAAAACGTTCGTTAAGCATTAGGTCAAGTCCGCGGATCGCCGAGGAAAATCCATGAACGTATATATGCTATTCCCAGGCCATATTTGGGCCAAACGACCAAAGCACATCGGCTATGCCAAGATGATCATCGATCATCCGATCCAAATATAACGAAGAATAATAAATATACGGATCAATAGACCAACCGATGCCGGGAAACTAACATCAAATCGGCCGATATTCCAATGAATCTCGTGCGGCGCAACATTCCTAGATTAAAGATGTAAGCAAGCAAAATCTAGACATGAAATACAGCCCTACTGCAGATCTAATAACAATTACGTTAAAAGAAACACATCAAGATAAGTAAGGTCGGCTGAAACCCCGACGCTATCCCCAGATAATGTAAGTCCAAAAGAATAGATTACCAATGATTCTAAAGACGACTCAACAGTTCAGTCTTGATGCAGCATTAAGTATCAAAAGAAGCATTCAATCTATTACTTTTGACTCACTCCGTAAGATGGTAGATACTGCATACGAATCAACCAGCCCTCAAACCTAGCCTTGTTGACCACATACCCCCGAAAAGATGAGTCAACTACAAGATAGATCTGAGCACCGAATTGGTTCATATGCACTATATGATATATGTCGTAGTAAAACTATTGAATCCAATGTGTCATTGCGATGGAAGCATCAGAAACAAGTAATCTCACCACTAACGACAAACATTTACCTGAGTTTGGGGATCGAGACGATGCAGCCAAAAGCCAAACAGGGTGTTCATCTAAAAGGAAAAGGATGGCGATGCACCGAAGATTAGATTGATTGAATCGTCCTTATACAAAGGGTCTCGGGTCCTATTTATACCCAAGATACAAATCTTTTGTAACAACCTCGGACTCTATCTAAACTACTTTTTTAAAACATCATATCATCCCTAGCGAGATCCATAATGCATTACAACTAACAATTTAACAAACTCCTAAATTACGATACAACTGCCATTACATGTGACTCTATCCATAGGTGGCAATATCTTTAAACGCGCAATTAACATCCGAATACCCACTTATCCTTAAGTTTCGCATTGGACACGGTTTTATCTCTTCTCGAACTCGGAATCGGCGTCGGCTGTTCCATTCAACCCATCCTCGCCGACCTACCCCCGCAGCGATCACTCTTTTAGCCGATACGACTCCCGACCTCGCCCGATCCAATTCCACCTTGCTTTCTTAGGACTTAGGAACCTCATTACCAAATTCCAAATGTTAACACATGCCCCCAAGTCCGTAACATAAAGTGTTGCGGATTTGTTTACCTATTCAAACTCCTACTCCCTTCTTGGCCCGAATCGTCTCGCTTCTCCCCAAGGGCCCTTTAAATATCCACTTTCCTTGGTCGAGCCACCCACGCTCCCATCGTGCGCTCGGCTTCCTTCTCAAACAAACTTCTTGCCCTTCTCTCTCTCCTCCGGCGACTCCATCGGCGTTCGACACCTTCCACATTCTTCGAACCCCATCTTCGTCTCCGACCTTCCCGATGGCCTCCGCTGCGACCTCAAGCACCTCCAACTCGCCGCCACCGTTGCGCCCGCCGCGACCGCAACACCGCCTGCCGCCGTCACTAGAATCAGCTCCACCGCTACCACGAACGAATTCCCTCCGGTATTCCCTTTTTTTACTCTATAATCTTACCCTCAACTCGTTCCTCCAAACACCCCTATACCGATAGTCCGTTCGGTAACTTTCAATAGTACTTCATCCCGCATTCTTACTAATCAATACTTTTCTCATTCCAAACTATAAAACACCATCACCTCTGATCAGTACCCCTTTTTTTTCTTCAAACTGTAGCACCTCTCTCACCAAGTGCTCATCCCCAATTTAACACAAGAGGAAAGTACTTCCTTGGGCCCATCGGCGATACAGACCCAACTGACGTGATCATAGCCGAAACCAACCGCATGCCCTTCAACATTGCCAAACCATCTCTTTCCCACTGGAACGGGACATTCAAGGCTTGGCCGTCTACCGACACAGCCTGGACCGAATGGTACAAGAGGATACAATCGGCTAAGTACACCCAATGGGAAGAAAGAAAGCTTGCCCAATGCTTGAACCTGTCCATCGCCGCATGGAAAAAGACGAACCACTCCTATCGGCCAGCAGCCTACTTTTGGAACGACAGCCAATGCCTTCCTCTTCGTGCAAGGGCCGATGACCATCACACTAGCCGATGTGTATATGACAACCGGGCTGGACATCGAATCATCGGCTAATCCATGTGTCTTGAACCGAAAAGGTCAACACCCGCTTAAAACCAAAGCCATCGGTGGATGGAGTGGTTTCATTGCCCAAAACATGAGAGATGGAACAGTCGGCACCACGGGAATACACCGCCTTCCCGATGATGTGGCTGGAAAATTTGTGTTCGGATCGAGCCGTGGGCCGACCGCTAACGGCAAATAATGGCCGAAATCTTAGCCGACGGAACAGAGTTCGCATTGGGAAAATACCTCCTTGGCTACACATATCAAATGTTGCATCAAGCCGCAACAAAAATAGCCGCTAACGCCCAGCCAACACCGGTGGCCCCCGGTGGTTTCTCCAATCTGGCCGGTGTTGGCCACCCAAAACGTGGCCGCCTCCCGCCCGGCGGACGCCGGATTCCCAAGGCTAGAGCCAATCGAAGATGAAGAAGGCGGCCGAGATCACCACCGGGCGATGCACCAACTATGGAGAAGCGCCGCCGCCCATACAGGTTCAAGGCAATCGGGTGAGCTTGTTGGCCGATTGGTTCATAGCTTTCTACCCCGACCAAGGATCTTTTAAGCCGCCGATCGATTTCAAATGGGACGACCTCAACTCAAACGACATCCAAGGTGTAGAAAATTGTTCTTCGCCTCTTTATCTCCCCGCATTCTCGCCGACCGGGTTCACCAAGGCCGATCGACACCCGAAGTTATGAATTCTACTACCGGCATCGGCGGCGAGACAATTGGCCTCGGGCAACTTCCCATCGGCTTCTTTTACGCCAATAAGGTCAAAACCGGAGGAGCGATCGGCCAAGATCGATGATGAACTGCCGCCGAACATAGCCGGTCCTACCTTCGGCGATGCTGACAGAATCACCCTGTCGATGAGGAGAAGCGCCGCTTACGACCGATGGTGGTCCGAACTTAGACGCCACATTTTTCACCAACGGCCGTCTTGCTACATTGACTTGCTTACCGTCGGACGAGATCCCCTTGGTATATTTCTACTCACACCGATTACTCCTTTCCTACGATTCATTCATCGGCCGTATCAGCTGATTTAACATTCGTGCTTCGACTTTGCAGGAAATGTAAATGGAGCGGCCGACGGTAAGCGACTCTAGGCGCCCCATCAAATACAAACCAGGCGTTTTGGACATGGGGGGCCTTGCTTTGTCACCATCGGCGGGGCGCCAAACTTTCATCTTTATTGCGAGGGCAGTGCGCCATCCGATCGCACCAAAAAGGAAGACGGTGCCGCCGCCGCGTTCATCGGCGTGCTCGTCCCCAAAAGGGCGAAAAGGATAGAACCGATCGCCTCGGCCGACAACCCTCCTCCTCTAGATCCGACCGTCAAGCGGTTCTCGACGCCGCTATCGACGAAGAGGCACCGATGGCCGTCTAGGCGATGGTCGAGACCGGCTTCGAGTCCCGAATCGGTAAATGCCCCAACCGACGCTCCGCCCGCCCCAAGCCCGATGACGAGACGCCCTCCGTAAGTTTTTACTTCATTGTTCCTGGTTTTGCGATGTTCACCCGTATCGACTTGTCTGTTCCTCGTAGTTCAAGAAACCGGCCGATCGCGCCTCGCCCGCCTGCTCGCGACCGGCTCTTACCCTTTGCTCGTGACAATCAATTAGTTCGTCGCTAATCCCTTTTCCCTTTTGCAGCTCCCGCGATCTCCGCGGCCGCTCCCAGGCGTCGGGCGAATGTACCGCGCCTATTGGGGCGGCGACGATGACCCGGGCAAGGAAAGCCGGACGGCGCGGGAATGATCCAGCCAAACCGATAATCCCGACGACGGCACCGACGGTAAGCCGACGGTCCCGACCATTGGTTTTGCCATGCCCCTCGACCCTTTCTTTCTTCTTACGGCGCGTGGCGATCTCCTCTCAACTTCGACTTGTCGAAGTTCGAGGAACCCGGCAATGCTTGGCGAGGAAACGCTTGCGGCGTCGGCCGAGAACCCGAAGGCCACCGGCCGATATCGGCAACCGACGGATGCCTCATTAGATGCGTTGGTGGTCGATTGCGGCTCCATACGCGCACGGTTCGGGATATCCAAGACCAGCTGTCGGATGCTATAGCTGAAGCCATCGCGCCGCGACCTTCATGGAAGCCTACCGGCTAAAATACGAACGAGACCAGCTAGCGAGTCATTGATCGGCGTGAGAGTCGCGCGGTCGGCTGCCATCTAATCGACCAAAGACGCCATTGAAGCCCTAAAAGCTGCCTTCGACCGCCTAAAAACTGAGCCGGCAGCCAAGCTTGAACAACTTCGTGCCCGCCGGACCAACTGTAGCCGATCTCGTTCGGATTACAAACGAGATCGATGTCCATGAAGAGTATATGACCGATTTGCCGCCGTGGTTGAAGCTGAGCGTAGAAGTATCGGGCGGCCGTTGCGCATTTGCGGGGCTTGGTGCGAGTGCTCAATCGGTGGCGGGTCCGAGGCCGATGACCACGTGGCAATCGGCGAGGTCGACCAGGTTTAGGGCCGATAGCTCTATCGGCGATAGCCGATTTTCTAAAGAAATGAAGATTGTAAAATGTCCGACCCTGCGAGGTCGGCTTGTGTTTCTCCAACATGTGCTTTGTGATGTAACCGACCTTTGTATCAATCGTGCTTGTATCGTTTAGTTCGAAATCGCTCGAAGTGACGCCCCAACATTCAACGTCCATCTCTCGGTTATTCGACTCTCTAGCCATCGGCCGATAATATCCGATTACGTCGTCGCCCGTCTTCGTAGGCCGACCCTCAAATCTATACTCCGGAACCCGTGAGCCCCGGGCGACAGTATCCATACCGCGCACCGCGCTTTCAACGATTCCCGACGCCCTTAATAATGATCTCTTTGACTCCCGGTTGGCGGCGACCTTTCACATCTAAGAATCGTATCTTTTCTTTCTATAAATGGGCTCCCCGCTCTTCCGAATAACTCACTACGGCGAAAGCGACGAACTTTCAATAGTGAAACACCTAGTCCTTTGATTCTTCGGCCGGGCTTCTCATGGCGTCTTCTAGTTCGTCGGTGAACCGTGTGGTTTCTCAACTCCTCTACTCTCACCGATTTCTATTTTCGAAAACTCGGGACGGAATCCATTGTAGCCGCCGCACCCGCTTCGGTGATCCAGGGAATCATGGAGACGTCGTTGAGCCCTTGTCCGTCGCCCAGACCGACGGGTGAGGGCGCACCTAAAGCGCTTGTGGAGTTGGAGGCTCGCCACCCGGCGGCCAGCCGCCTTTCCACCTCGGTGGCATTCCGCCGCTGCCCCCATGGCGTACCCGACGCCGTGCGCCTCGACCGGTTGGAGGGAGGCGCCCAACTCGCCAACGAGTTGTTGATCACCACCACCGACATAAGGGTCACTCGCCGGAGCATCTCGATCCTGGATGCTCGGAAATGGAGATCGCGGAGCCCATCGAACGAGCTCGTGGCCATTAGGGAGTACTTGGCAAACATGTAATCCAAGACAGCTTCGCGCTGACTCTGAATAAAACGCAGTTTAATGTTCCTGGGTTCCTTCTGACTGGAGGTTTCTTCAACTCCTTGGCTTGATTAGTCAAAAGTTGGCTTTTTCGACCATGCGTATTGTCGATTGTCTCACGCATGTGTAGTGCATGTGTATGCCCCCCAAGTTTTGGTGATAGCTTCGATGTCGACGAAACTTGTTGATAGTAGTCATGTTGATCGCTGCCGGGGTCCCGAGCTGATCATGGGGCGTGGGAGGGAAAGCGAATGCCTAAAGGCGATGCCCCATAAGGCATCGGCTGTCGTGGGTCGGCCTATTGTGGTGAGAACCGACTCACGCATTGATCCACACGCTCGGGTAGTATTTCTTTAGATATTTTCCGTTGAGGGCCCTTCCGAATACCTCCCCATCTAGTCCTTTCAGCATGTAGGCTCCTTTGGATACACATTTGTGGACCTTGAAAGGCCCCTCCCAATTCGGCGACCATTTGCCGAACTTGTTATCTCGGATCTGATTGGGAGTATGAGCTTCCAAACGAGCTCGCCTTCCTCAAATGATTTAGGGACGACTTTTTATTGTAATGTCGGCTATCCGTTCCTTATCTTTTGTTACTTTTTCTAAAGCTCTCATTCTGGATAAGGCGAGATCCACCGATTCGTCCATCATGAGGTTATAATAGTCGTCGGCCGTGAGTTGGTCCTCAGAATCGAATGCGTCTTGAGCCGATGACACTTTCCCATGGCGTGCGCTTCGTGTCCATAGACCGGTTTGTATGGAGGAACTTGGATGGACCCGTGACATGCCATCCGATACGCCCACAATGCTTCGGCCAATCGGGTGTGCCATTGTTTAGGATGTTCGGATATCTTTCTTTTGATCGCTTGATTAAGCTTTTGTTTGAAGCTTCGGCTGACCGTTGGCTTGCGCGTAATACGACGAAGAGTTAAGCGCTTGATCCCCATGCCGTCGGTGAACTGAATGAATTCGTCCGAAACAAAGATGGACCCTTGGTCGGTCATTATCGTTTGCCGGAATGTCGAATCGGTAGATGATGTGTTCTTTGACGAACTCGATTGCGTCTTTAGAATCCACTTTTCGAGGGGAATCGCTTCTACCCATTTTGTGAAATAATCTGTGGCCACTAGTATAAACTTGTGCCCTTTGCTTGAAGGTGGATTGATCTCGGCCGATCATGTCCATGCCCCACCCTTTGAAAGGCCATGGCTTAATGATTGGGTTCATGGCCGACGCCGGGCTCGTTGCACCGTGCCGAACTTTTGCGATCTTGGCATCCTTTATAGTATTTAAAACAATCTTCTAGCATTGTCGGCCGAAATACCCGGCTCGACGAAGTAGCCACTTCATTTGTGTGCCGACCGATGTGTGCTGCAGATTCCTTCGTGTACCTCCCCGATAACCACTGTGGCTTGATCGGCGCCCAAACATTTGAGCAAAGTATGCCATCGATTGTCCGATAGTATAAATCTTCATCGAGCAATACGTACTGCAAGTGCCTTGTACCGTAGCTTCCTTGTGGCCGATTGAGAAGGGTTTTTGAGGTAATTGTAGACGTCGAATCTCCGGTCGTCGGTTGTGATGGTGGCGATGCCTATGTCGATGTCTCTTAGCATCGGCCGGTAGCTGATGCCCTTTGAGCCAAGTCATTGGCCTCCGTGTTCTGTTCCCGGGAATGTGTCTCAAGGTGACCAGCCGAAAGCCTTCCATTAACTCCCGGCACCGTTGATGATAGATCATCGGTGCGTCGTTTGCACTCATATTCTCCCCGACAATTGACTAATGACAAGCAACGAGTCTCCCATTATCTCGACCTCGTCGGCCTCCATCTCCCCGAGTAGGAGTAGCCCCTTGAGAACGGCTTCATACTCGGCTTGGTTATTCGTAACGTGGGGGTCGATGGCGAAGGAGAACTCGAAGCTTGCCCCTTGGGTGAGATAAGAACTAAGCCGATTCCACGCTCGTTGGTGCACACCGAGCCATCGAAAGTCGTGGTCCAAGGCGTGATTTATACGGAGCCGATTGAGTCGTTTCTATGTTCCACGATGAGATCGGCTAGGGCCTGTCCTTTTACTTGCTCTTGGAGCACCGATACCTCGAGATCGAACTCGCCGGCCGCGAATATCCACTTTCCGATCCTCCCTTTGAGCACTCGGAGCCGATAGCATGTACTTGACTACGTCGGCTTTGCAAGTTACAATGCATTCATTGGACAGCAGATAGTGCCTTAACTTTGTGCATGAGAAATAGAGGCACGAGACATAACTTTTCGACAGTGAATATCTAGTCTCTGCGTCTAGTAGCCGCCGGCTAAGATAGAAAATGGCCCTTTCCTTGCCATCGACTTCTTGGATCGAAGAGCCGATTGACTTGTCGTCGGCAGATAGGTACAGCTTGAATGGCGTCCCTTTTTGTGGGGGCATTAGAACTGGAGGGGAGCTTAGATAATTTTTTATGTCGTCTAACGCCTTCGTTGCTCGCCCCCTATGTGAATATCTGATCGGCCTTAAGCCGAAGCAATGGCGTGAACGGCTCCATTTTCTCGAGAGGTTAGCTATGAACCGTCTAATGAACTTTATCTTTCCGATCGTGATGGAGTTGTCTTTTATCCTTAGGGGTTGAATTGTCTTAATGGCATTAATGCTCCTCGGCGTTACTTCAATTCCTCTTTCATGCACGAGGAACCCTAAGAATTGCCGGCCGACACGCCGAACACACATTTAAGCGGATTCATCTTCAATCCGTATTTCCTCGTTCGCTCAAGCACCCGCCTCGATCTCGCAATGTGGTTTTCTATCTCTCTCGATTTGACGACGCATCGTCGATGTATATCTCTACCAAGTGCGCTGATCATGTCATGAAAAATGTAATTCATCGCTCTTTGATATGTTGCCCCGCGTTCTTCAAGCCGAACGTCATCACCACCCACTCGTAGAGGCCGATCGCACCGGCATCGAAAAGCTGTCTTATGGACGTCCTCTTCGGCCATGAATATCTGGTTGTACCCTGCGTTGCCGTCCATGAAGCGATGATTTTATGGCTCGAGGCAGCATTGACAAGCAGGTCGGCTATTGGCATTGGGTATTCGTCTTTTGGGGTCGCCTTGTTTAGGTCTCGAAGTCGATGCATACTCCAAGTTTGCCCTTTTCTTCAATACCGGGACGATATTAGAGACCCATTCGGCATATCGGCAAGGCCGAATGAACCCTGCGTCGTATAGCCGAGTGATTTTGGCTTTAATTGCATCGTACATGTCGCTTTGAACCTCCCGGGAGGTTGTTTGAATGGCCGATATCCCGCCTTGATTGGCAATGATGGACCACTATCGATCGGCTTAGACCGGGCATCTCGAAGTATTCCCAAGCGAAGCAATCTTTATATTCTTTTAATAATTCAATAAGTTGGGATCTACAAAGAGGAGATAAATTTTTACTAATGTACGTCGGCCTTGGCTTGTCGCCGATCCGATGTCGATCTCTTCTAACTCGTCGGCCGACGTGAAGCCTTGTCCTAACTTGCCATCGTCTTCGTCCGCGGTGGCTACGCCGAGCACGCCTGGATCCCTCCACCATGTCTTGTTCAAAGCAGCTGCGGCTCGTCGCTTCCGATGGGTTGTATTGTTGAATTGGACACGTTTAGAAAATCGGCTTGCCGATTTTCCCAGATAAACATTCGATGCCTTCGATTTCCCAAAGCGGCAAATCGGCGACGATACTAACCCCCTGTCGGCGGCACGATCTCGATCTTGTCGCCGTCCCACCGGATGAGGCTGCGGTGCATTGTAGAAGGGATGCAGCGCTTAGTGTGGATCCAGTCCCTCCCGAGCAAGCGGTACAGTAAGACCCTTCCGTCGATGACAAAAAACGTTGTGGGCACAGTTTTGTTGCCGATGGTCAGTTCGACGTTGAGAACGCCTTTGGTCTCGATGGGTTGCCGTCGAAGTCCTTGAGTACCATGTTGGTTTTGATCAGGTCTTCGGCCCCTTTTCCAAGCTTTCGAAAGTTGCGTAAGGCATGAGGTTGACTGCCGCTCCCCCATCGACTCCGCATTTTGGAAATCGGCTTGCCGTTGACGAACCCTTTAACGTATAATGGTTTCAGATGCCGATTTTTGGTCCCTTCCGGCTTGTCGAAGATTGCCTGGTCTGGCGAGATCATTAGTTTTGCTGGGTCATCTTCGATAGTATCTGCGTCGGCTTCGGGGCATCGGGTCGGCGGGCAACACGAAGACCATGTTGACCGATGCGGTAGCTTTACTCTTCCCCTTGGCTGCCCTTCGGCTTGGTCGGCGGGGCTTTCTTCACCTTGCTCTTCGGTGGCCGTAGCGTTCTCCCGCTGGGTACCCACCGTCTCTTGATCTTGCCCGGCCGACGGCGTTGTTCATATATCATTTGTCACACCTCATCCTCTCTTCCTTCACGCTTAAGCCGCTGAATTCTCCTCTTCCGGGTCTTCGTAAATAGATCGAACGAGCACCATTGGGGATTGGCCGATGCCTCATCATCGGCTTCCTCGTTCGCGATCGTCTCCATCCCGATTCTCGTCGATGAAGAAGTCTTGATGGATCGGACCGAGCCGATCGTGGACCGGTCACCGTTTTTGGTTTAGTTGGACGGCTCGGGAACGAACCGGATGGGCTTGCAGACGACGAGCTCCGTGTTCGTCATGGTTATGATGATCGTTACATGCCGGGCGTCTTCCGTGTTGGTAGCCTCATGCCGGATTCCCGGCAATGTCGAAGAAGCCGCAATGCCAATGTAGATCATCATGGCTCGCTATGTTCCGCCGGCTTTGGACTCTCGGCTCGTGCCGGCGAGGTGCTTCGTCGTAAATTTCTTCATGCCGAGACCGATATTGACGGTGGTATCGGCTTCGTTCGTGGATCGGGCCGTCGGCCAACCGACTGATAATCGGGCGCACCATGTTGATCTCGTGCGGTGGGGTTTCCAATCTGACCCTCTCCTGTTTCGGCCTCGATCACCGCATCGGCTAAGCCGTACGCCGTTCATCTGCCGCCGATCGCCGCCCGAGGCCGGCATGGACTATGTTGACCAGGATCGGATTGCCGTCTACTTTCATGGACCGACTTGAGTCAGCAAACTTTAACTTCCTGGCCTCGATGGCCGACTGGATTTGCTGCTGAAGACTTTGCAATCGTTCGTGGCGTGAGATGTGGAGTTGTGCCACTTGCGGTATTTCTTCTTTTTAGTTCTTCGGCCGACGGGATCACATGATTTTCGGGCAACTGAATCTGTTTCTCTTTGAGTAGTAAATCAAAGATCTTGTCGGCTTTAGTGATGTCAAAATCGTATTTTTCTTCTTTAGCCGTCTTCGCGGCCACCGCGGTGATGGCCTTTTTGTTCTTAGCCCATTCGGCCGCCGCCACTTCGTTTCATCGTCGTCGGATCCGTAATCCGAATCGACGACGACTTGCGTTATGGTCTTGACGACCTTCCTTGTTTCTTGGAAACGTTGTTCATGGGCCGTTACCTTCTGCGCCGGGTGGGCTAGACTTTCGAAGTCCCGCGCGAAAATCTTTCCACGATTGGCGCGATCGAGACCATGGAAGGCTAAATCGGCCACCGGGCGTCTCGATAGCACCAGCCGTAGCATCGATTTCTCATTTCTCCGAAGCGCTGAATGTAGTCCCGAACCAATTCATTATGTTTTTTCCTAACGTTTGGTGAGGTCCGACAACTTCATTTCATGGTTGCCGAATAAAAATAGCTATGAAACTCAAGCTTCAAGATCGGCCCAACTCTCGAATCGAGTTGTAAGGCAACGAGGAGAACCAAGTGAAGGCCGATCCTGAAAGAGAAAGGGAAATAGCCAAACTCTCAAGGGCCGCAGCCGTTGCTTCACCACATTGTGCCAAGAATCGGCGATATGCTCATAGGTAGAGACGTTGTCCCGTCCCGAGAACTTGGAGAAGTCTCGGGATTTTGTATCGGTTGGGAAGTGGGACCCTTTCGAAATGCTTCTGATAGGGTACCGATACATGTTTCCCGAGTCTTTCGGTTTGAGGCCGAACCGATCTCGCATAACATCTGCAATTAGTTCGGCCTGTGCCCTATTATCTTGCCGTATCGGCTCGTATGGGTCATACGGCATGCGTGCTCGCCGATACATCGTGGCGGTGTCGAGGCCGTAATGGTGATCCCGACGACCTTGATATTGGTAGCGATGATCAGCGGGTGGCAGCCGAGGTTCTTGTGGTGGCGTTGGTGGGTCTCGGGAACAATGCCGACCGCCGACATTCTCGCCGTCGCGCTTCGATCAATCGGCTCGGCCTTGCCGATTATGATGGAACATGTCGAGTTTACCTTGAGGCAGCGGGCCGTTGTCGGTTTAAAATAGTGACTGCGGGTTTCACGGCCGTCCCGCTTGGACTCAAGTGGCCGACTCCTCCTGGTGGGTTGGGTTGCGCTATTAGTGGAAGCGGCCGATCTTGGGTGACTAGTGTCCTGTAATCAGGAAACCGACCATCCGTGAAATATATGGGCCCCTTTGCACTGCTCGGCCACCTTGGCATCAACCACGTGAGAAATCATATTATTGAGGGTGTTGACCAGTGATGCTTGCTCTGGTTGACCGGCGCGTGATGGACGGCCGAGTCGATCCGATCTTGCAAAGAGTACATGGCTTGATCATCCTACACTTGAGTTGGCTCTTCCACTTTCTTTGCCCTTCGCATCACTTGACGAGGATGCTATGGTATCGTTGAGGCTAAACTTGTACTTTTGGTGCACCGTTCCAGACCTCGTTTGGGTGAAGGATTGAAGATAATTCTTCTGAAGTTCCTCCACCATCTTCTTATACTCGGCCTACTGTTCAGCCGATAGTTGATCCATCTTTACAGTACGACATTGTCCCGTGTGATGCCAGCATCTTGGGGTCGACCATCTTGCCGGTGAGTCTATTCGTCCGAGTCGAACCGACAAAGACAGCTCCCACCGGCGTGCCAAGAAGCGTGTTGACGAAAATCTCTCTCACGCGCTGGCCCGGGAGATCTCGCTTGACTCCGGTGCAAGGTGTCCTTCTTAGCCGCCTACAATGTGTAGAGTGTGCCGCTTGATTTGATCTGCCAATCAACAAGAAAAAGACAAGAAAACGTTCGTTAAGCGTTAGGTCAAGTCCCCGCGGGATCAGCCAAGGAAAATCCATGAACGTATATACAATTCCAGGCCATATTTGGGCCAAACGACCAAAGCACATCGGCTATGCCAAGACGATCATCGTCATCCGATCCAAATATAACGAAGAATAATAAATATACGGATCAATAGACCAACCGATGCTTTGGGAAACTAACATCAAATCGGTGATATTCCAATGAATCTCGTGCGGGCGCAACATTCCTAGATTAAAGATGTAAGCAAGCACAATCTAGACATGAAATACAGCCCTACTGCAGATCTAATAACAATTACGTTAAAAGAAACACATCAAGATAAGTAAGGTCGGCTGAAACCCCGACGCTATCCCCAGATAATGTAAGTCCAAAAGAATAGATTACCAACGATTCTAAAGACGACTCAACAGTTCATCTTGATGCAAAGCATTAAGTATCAAAAGAAGCATTCAATCTATTACTTTCGACTTACACTCCGTAAGATGGTAGATACCGCATACGAATCAACCAGCCCTCAAACCTAGCCTTGTTGACCACATACCCCGAAAAGATGAGTCAACTACAAGATAGATCTAGTACCGAATTGGTTCATATGCACTATATGATATATGTCGTAGTAAAACTATTGAATCCAATGTATCATTGCGATGGAAGCATCAGAAACAAGTAATCTCACCACTAACGACAAACATTTACCTGAGTTTGGGGATCGAGACGATGCAGCCCAAAGCCAAACAGGGTGTTCATCTAAAAGGAAAAGGATGGCGATGCACCGAAGATTAGATTGATTGAATCGTCCTTATACGAGAGGGTCTCGGTCCTATTTATACCCAAGATACAAATCTTTCGTAACAACCTCGGACTCTATCTAAACTACTTTTTTAAAACATCATATCATCCCTAGCGAGATCCATAATGCATTACAACTAACAATTTAACAAACTCCTAAATTACAGATACAACTGCCATTACAGGACTCTATCCATAGGTGGCAATATCTTTAAACGCGCAATTAACATCCGAATCCCCACTTATCCTCAAGTTTCTGCATTGGACACGGTTTTATCTCTTCTAAACTCGGAATCGGCTGTCGGCTGTTCCATTCAACCCATCCTCGCCGGCCGCCCTACAGTGATCACTCTTTTAGCCGATACGACTCCCGACCTCGGCGATCCAATTCCACCTTGCTTTCTTAGGACTTAGGAACCTCATTACCAAATTCCGGTGCTAACACGGCGCGGCTCATCGGTGGTCGTGCCTTCCAATCGGCCGCGAGGAGAAGGACACCACCTTTACTCACATGAGGACTCGTGATTAAAGGGTTGGACAAGATGCATTCAGATCTTCACATGGCGGCCGAGCCTTGAATGACCGTAAGATCCTCAAGATCAAGAGCTTGAAGTATGTGGTGAATCGCCTCCAAGAAGGAGATCGCCACCCTGAAGGGACTTTCGGTTCTCAACATCCTCTGGATCAGAATCACGCCTCGGAAGACCATCAAGGCCCCGGTGCGGATGCAGTTGGCACCCAGGATTCCCCCTTCCAAGACGCCACCTTCCCCGCCTCCCGCACTGCCAATTCCTCGCTCCGCCGGTCCCGCTCCGACCCTAAGCGGAGGAGGAAGAGGAGGTTGGATCTCCGTGTCTAGCGGCACAGCGAATCGGAGCGGCGGCGGCTCCAAGACCCCGGTGGAAAATTGGAGTTTGTAGACTCCCGAAGTCGCTCGAAGGAGAAGGAAGTCGGAGACTCCCAGGAGAGTGGATTCGATTCCACTGACCCCAGAAGCCGCTCTGGACGCTAGAGAGTCACCACCCTTAGTTTACCATTTTCCTAGTTTTCCTGCTTGGTAGTTGTGTGCTAGCAGTGTGTGTGTGTGGGGTAGCAGTCAACCTACATCAAGTGTGGATATGGGTTGTCCAGTTAAGGATGTTGAGTGTGTTTCAAGTGTTTTAATAAAGAACAGATCAAATTCGTTATAAATTAATAAAGTTTAGCTTCCCGAGTCCAATCTGCTTTTACTCCTTCCCCTCTTTGTTCGACCTGCTCCTTTAGATGGTGAACACCAGAACGATAGCTCTAATGCCAATGCGAGTCCGTCGAGAACAACACCGCAGAGCCAACGGCAACACTCCAACCCCGCCACCCGAGAACATCACTTTGGCGAAATCTTAGCCAACCCAGGACACAAATGATGGTTGCCATGGTGTAACAAATGCAACAAAGAAGGCATCAACGGATGTAGTTGCAAATGATGCAACAGTTTCAACAGCAGCAAAACAACAACAACTAGTTCGCACCCCCACCTCCCCTCAAAACAAGTTGTCGAATTTCTCCGTGTCGACCCCCAACCTTCTCTAGCACCATGAATCCTATGGAAGCCAATGATTGGCTCAATGCCATAGAGAAGAAGTTAGACCTACTTCAGCCGACCAAGAGAGGGTGTCCTTTGCCACCCATCAACGCAAGGCCCCACCTTCGCCCGGTGGGATAACTTCTTGGTAACTCGCCGAGCGGATGCACCCATCGTCACTTGGGCGAGTTTTGCCACCGGTTCGAAAGGCACACATACCCGGACGGATTGTGGCACGTAAGAAGAGGGAGTTTAGATCCCTTGAGCAAGGCAACAGATCCGTCATGGAGTATCTTCATGAGTTTAATTGGTTGGCACGATATGCTCCCGAAGATGTACACACCGATGCCGAGCGTCAAGAGAAATTTTTGGCGGACTTGACGATGAGTTAACAAACAAATTCATCTCGGGCGAATACACATGATTTTGAGAAGTTGGTCGACAAGGCTATCCGCCAAGAAGACCAAAGCATAACAAGATGCTCAAGAAGCGAAAGGTTGCTCGGTTCAGACCTCACCTCATCGTGAAACCCCCAACAACCGCGTTTCACTCCTGGAGGTCAAGGTGGACCTACCACCATGATCGTCCGTCGGCATCGACCTTACCACTCGGGAAATTTCCAAGCCGGTGGTAGCCGCAATGGGCGATAGCATCAAAATCCTGCCTTGCGCCTCTAATGGCGCAACCGCAACCTAAGCCGCACCACCGAAGAAGGACTTTGAAACAAAACTAGGCAACCGTTTCAACTGTGGAGAACCGAGACATTTTGCGAGATAAGTGTCCAAAGCCCAAGCGTGCACCTCGATTCATCCAAGCAAGGGTGAATCATGCTTCGGCAGAAGAAGCCCAGGACACACCAGAAGTGATACTGGGTGTGTTCCCTGTGAACTCATTTACCTCATCCATCTTGTTTGATTCGAGTGCAATACATTCGTTCATATCAAAGGCTTTCGTCGGGACACATGAGATATCCGTAATGAAACTTAAGATACCCATGCTTGGTTCAAACCCCTGGAAACCAATTGAATACGCCCATTTCTATCCATCGGTGGCAATAGAAATCCAAGGGTCCCCATTTCTAGCCAACCTTATCCTTACGGAATCAAAAGGCCTAGATGTCATCCTTGGGATGGACCGTTGACCCGATATAAGGGATTGATCGATTGTGCGAGCCCCACGATCACCCTGACCAATGGTGAAGGGAAGGAAGTGATCTTCCCCTCCCCAAAACCCTCTAGGTTGGTAGAAAACCTAAACCGGATCTTGGTCAAGGAAGAACTTTAAGAGGAAGGAAAGGTCCCTAAGAAGTTAGAGGATATCCCCGTGGTTAGCGAGTACCGGATGTTTTTCCGGAGGACCTAACCCCGATGCCACCCGAAAGAGAGATAGAGTCCCTGGATTGACTGATCCCAGTGACCGCTCCAATCCACAAGAGACCCTATAGGATGGGAGCCAATGAGTTAGCGGAAGTCAGAAGCAAGTTGATGAGCAACTGTAAAAAGGATACATTCGCCCGAGCACATCACCTTGGGGAGCTCCGATAATATTTGTGGAGAAAAAGGATAAGATTAAGAGGATGTGCATCGACTATCGTGCACTCAATGAGGTTATAATTAAGAACAAATACCCTTTACCACGATCGATGATCCGTTCGATCAACTAAAGGGGGCAAAGGTGTTCTCTAAGATAGACCTGCGATCGGGCTATCATCGCTTAAGGATTCGAGAGGAAGACATTCCCAAGATCCTTTCATCACTCGGTATAGGTTATACGAGTGTACGGTTATGTCTTTCAGACTTACCAACGCACATGCCTTCTTCATGAACTTGATGAATAAGTTGTCCATGGACTTGTTGGACAAATTTGTCGTCGTGTTCATTGACGACATACTAATCTACTCTAAGTTAGAGGAGGAGCACGAGCTACACCTTCGGTTAGTGCTCGAAAGACTAAGAGATCATCAGTTCTATGCTAAGTTTAGCAAGTGTGCATTTTGGTTAAAGGAAGTACAATTCCTCGGTCACATTGTGAATTCTCAAGGGGTAGCGGTTGATCCTTCCAATGTGGAATCGGTGACCAAGTGGACTCCACCTATGATCGTCACTCAAATCAGAAGTTTTCTTGGACTTGCGGGATATTACCGTCGGTTCATTGAAAATTTCTCCAAAATGGCGAAGCAAATGACGCAATTACTAAAGAAGGATGAGAAATTTAAATGGACCGCAGAATGCGACAAAAGTTTTGAAGAGCTTAAGAAGCTGGTGTCTACAGTGGTATTAATCTTACCAGATCAGACCAAGGATTTCCAAGTCTATTGTGACGCATCTCGCCAAGGATTAGGTTGCGTGTTGATGCAAGAAGGAAAGTGGTCGCATATGCTTCTCGCCAGTTGCGCCCACATGAAAACAACTACCCAACCCACGACTTGGAACTAGCGGCAGTAGTTCACGCCTTGAAAATATGGCGACACTACCTGATTGGTAATCGCTGTGAAGTGTATACGGATCATAAGAGCCTAAAATACATCTTCACCCAATCGGACTTGAACCTCCGCCAGCGAAGATGGTTGGAGTTGATCAAGGATTATGACCTAGGCATACACTACCATCCTGGCAAAGCTAACGTGGTAGCATATGCTTTGAGCCGAAAGAGTTATTGCAACTCTATCCACACAAGTGGAATGTGTGAACAATTGCAACGTGACCTAGAGCGACTGAACCTAGGAATTGTCAAACATCGTTTTGTGGCCACTCTGGAAGCCAAACCCACTCTCATAGATCAAATCCGAGCAGCTCAGGCCTCAGATCCTGATATAGCTAAGCTCAAGAGAAACATGAGAGTCGGGAGAGCTGGTGACTCTTCAAAAGATGAGCATGGAACGATCTGGATGGGCACAAGATTGTGCGTACCAGAGGACAAAGAGCTGAAGAAGTTGATCCTTACCGAAGCCCATCAGAGTCAGTACTCTATCCATCCGGGAAGTACCAAGATGTACTAGGATTTAAAAGAAAAGTTTTGGTGGGTCAGCATGAAGAGAGAGATCGCGGAATTCGTCGCATTATGCGATGTATGCCAGCTAGTGAAGGCAGAGCACCAAAGACCCGCTAGATTATTGCAACCACTCCAAATCCCAGAATGGAAATGGGAAGAAATCAGGATGGATTTCATCACCGGATTACCTCGGACTACGTCAAGACATGATTCCATCTGGGTCATCATTGATCGACTCACTAAAGTAGCCCACTTTATCTTTGTGCATACTGTTAGTGATATGCCCTAGAGGCAACATGGAGATGTTGGATATCACGTCAATGTTTATGTATAAATGAATAAAGTGTTATTCAGTTCCATGAAATAGACATCTTGTATTGATCAATAAGTACGTGACTTATTTATGAGACTCTTTATGTATGAATCTATTTCTAAACGATCCTCGATCATATGTCATATTGTTGGAACAAATATGATTCTAAGATCGGCATGTTTATTGATTGATGATCATGTCTCATAGATCATGGGTATGGAGATACCAAATCAATAAACATGGACATATGTGTTGGAGAACACATTGTTGGATAGACCCACCATGAGACACTACAGAATTAATGTGCCATTAGTTGGTCTCGGGTAGTGTTGGTACAAAGTCCTTAGACCCGAGATCACCATGGATTCCAACATGTGTAGTAGCCTACTTTGGGACTACCAAACGCTATTCCGTAATCGGGGTAGTTATAAAGGTAGTTTTCGGTTTGCTATGAAACATGGAGTGGGATGTGAGTGATCAAGATGGAATTTGCCCCTCCTTTGGAGAGATATCTCGGGCCCTCGAGGTAATGGATTATGGAAATGCATGGCCATGCTAAGTTGATTGAGGAGTCAATCAATGCGGATAATCCAATACGGTTCGAGTGAATGGTTAAGCTATTGAAGGGATGGCACACATCTTGCCTATAGCTTAACCGGTATCGTGAGGCAAAGGGATTTGTGTACACATTACAGGTTCGAGCCGATATTATATTCTTGTATACTATGGTGTCAATATGTGCCGCTAGGCGCCGCTGTTGCAGTGTCGGCTGAGTTGGACTCGAGCCGACGGTCGGCTAAGTTAGACTATAGCCGAAACCGAGTATACCTGAACCTGCTGGGTCGCACGCTTAAGGGGATAGAATAGATATTCGAGTTGGACTTGGATACGGCTCGATCGGATAGGGATCCGATCGGATAGAGTCCTATGGGCTTACGACGTATGGGCGGCCAACTTTATGAGATACGGATGAGATCCGATTCAAAATAGAGTCCTAATCGGCCACTAGTCCCAGTCGGCCAACTCTATATAAAGGAGGGAGGGGTGGAGAGCTACCACAGGTCAATTGCATCGCGTGCAACAGAAGTCGCCGAGATCAATCTCCACGGAAACCCTCCCCACTTTCGAGCCAAACCCTAGCCTTGCATCGCGTGCTAGCACACGGGTGTACGGCGTTCTGTCCCCGGACGTGTGGATACCGGTAGAGGCGCCGCTACGTTGCGCGTTGTTGATCGGCTTCGGATCGGCTACAATCGGAGCGATCGGCCGTGGTGGAATCGGCACGCGGCCGCGCATCGGAGCGAGGCGTGAGAACGCGGCCGACGACTCGAATCGGCGATTGGCGAATCGGCCGTCTCTCGGAATCGGCTACACTGTTCCGGATCGGATTGCCCTGATTGGCTATTCCGCTGCACTCTACTCCAATCGGTAACGATCTATCGGCCCTTACTTGCAAGTGTTCCTGGTTTGCGCGGTAAAAAGTTTTGTTTTCGGCTAGCGTAGCCTCCGCGTAACCCTTCAAAGGTGGTATCGAGCTAATCTTGCTTAGTTCGGGTTTTAGATTGGATCTGGAACAAGTTTTGCACACGGGTTGATTAGATCAATCGGTTTAACGGGATTCGTTGAGGAGAGTTAATGGTAATTGCGTTCCTTGATAGTGTATCGGAACGGCGTAATGTGATTACGTCGAAGCAATTTCCATATAACTCGGTTTGAGTTGGGTTCGAGATAATGTTCCTTGATAGTGTATCGGAACGGTATAATGTGATTATGCCGAAGCTATCTCGTAGTCTGATCTTGTTAGCTGCCTCGCGCCTACGCAAACCATCTCCCTTGATAGTGTATCGGGACGGCATAATATGATTATGCCGACATGGTTTCCGTAAGCGATTTCATAGATTGGATCTATGAATTTCGTGTGGTGTTCCCCCTTATAGGTCGTCTCGATGCCGTAGCTCTGCGATAAGTAGAAAACATTTCTACGCCTAACTTGTTTTTGCAGAGAATGCTTTGAGATGGTATGGCCCTATTGTATGTATGAGATGCATGTGATGCATGTAATATTCTTTCATATGTGCAATCCCTGTAATATTCTTTCATACGTGCAATGCTTGTAATATTCTTTCACGACCTGCGAGTCGATGTAATCTTCAATTAGAGCTTCTATAGTAGTAGCTTAGTTTGAAGAAATCAAGCATTCGGCACTCGAAAGAACGGTGATGAAGATGGAGATCCTATACACCGGCATGGAGATGGAGATCACCATGTGAAGGGGGCCATACTATTTCATGCTATTCTACCTGCTTTCATATATGTGATATGTTTGTTTGATAGGATAGCATCCCTCACAAAATTAAGTAGTAATGATGCCCTTCCAAATGTTGCACCGTCCACCGTTATGCTCGTCAATGGTGGGTCCGCCAAAGCAGAGTGCCATTCTCTATCATAACACGAGGGGTATATGTCGGACATATACAGCAGGAGCATTTGGTTTACTTAACAAGGCTATCAAAACAGCTTTTGGGCCTTGGGGCATAGGTTGGGGCCGGGCATGGAGATGCCACACCAACAACAAGAGTCACATAGAGATGTGATTAGCAAGGAGTTGCTTACCGATGTTACTAATTTTCTAGCAGTGATGCCAAAGCTCACTAGAAAATTAACTAACATGTGGATCTTGACCCAATACGTAACCTAGAGGGAAGGTGGAAAATACGTAATGGGAGTCTTATGTTAAATTGTTTAACAAAAGACATAACATAAACATTGTGCTAAACTTTGTTTTTCTGTTGTAGAATAAATGGCGGCTAATACTACACCCAGTACCTTTAATTTGCGATCTATTCTCGAAAAGGAAAAATTAAATGGAACAAACTTTATGGATTGGTATCGCAACTTGAGAATTGTTCTCAAGCAAGAGCGTAAGGAGTACGTTCTTGAAGTACCTTATCCGAGGATTTGCCTAATAACGCCACCGAATCGCACGGAGGGCTTATGAGAAGCACACTAATGATGCCCTAGATATAAGCCGTCTCATGCTTGCTACAATGTCCCCCGAGCTTCTAGCAATATGAGAGCAGCGATGCTCACACTATTATTCAGGGACTGCGTGGCATGTTTGAGAACCAAGCTCGGGCCGAGAGGTTCAACACCTCAAAGTCCTTGTTTGCGTGCAGGCTTGTTGAGGGGAATCCCGTCAGTCCGCATGTGATAAAGATGATTGGCTATATCGAGAGTCTGGAAAAACTAGGTTTTCCCCTTAGCCAAGAGTTGGCTACGATGTGATTCTCCGCCGCTCCTCCGAGCTTCGAGCCATTCATATTGAATTATCACATGAACAATATGGATAGAACCTTGACTCGAATTGCAGGGGATGCTAAAGACAAGAGGAGAGTATCCGAAGAATGGTCATCATGTGATGATGATGCAGAAGGCTAAGCGCAAACCACTGTCAAGAAACTTTGCACCAAGAGGAAGTTAACTCCCGATGAGATCGCGAGTGCCTCCAATGCAAAGAAGGGCAAGAAGGGTTGGCGGCATCGATGCCGTTTGCTTCTACCGCAAGGAGACAGCCACTGGAAAAGGAACCGCAAGAAGTACATGGAGGATCTCAAGAAGAAGCAAAGTACGACTTCGCCAGGTATTAATGTTATAGACATTAATCTTGCTACTTCACCTACTCGACTCTTGGGTATTTGATACCGGATCAGTAGCTCATATTTGCAAATCGTTGCGGGAATGAGAAGAAGTAGAGGATTGAGAAGGGGCGAGGTGAACTGCGCGCTCGGCAATGGAGCAAGCGTTGCTACGCTTGCTTGTCGGCACAAGCACCACTTCATCTACCTTCGGATTAGTTTTGGAATTGAATAATTGTTATTGTGTTCCAACACTATGTCAAAACGTTATTTCCGCTTCATGTTTGCAAGCGGAAGGATATGATTTTAGATCAATGAACAATGGTTGTTCAATATATCTCGAGATATGTTCTATTTTCATGCTCCATTGGTGAATGGATTATACGTTTTGAATCTTGAAGCGTCTCCCATCTATAACATTAATACGTAAAACAACTCTCTAATGATATAAACCCCACGTTTATCCGGCATTGTCGCTTAGGCCATATAAATAAGAAACGCATGGAGAAGCTCCATAAAGATGGATTGCTTCACTCTTTTGATTTTGAATCATTTGAGACATGTGAGTCTTGTTTAATTGGTAAGATGACAAAGGCACCTTTCACGGGACATAGTGAGAGAGCAAGTGACTTGTTGGCACTCGTACATACCGATGTATGTGGACCAATGAGCTCAACGGCCGAGGTGGTTATCAATACTTCATTACCTTTACCGATGACTTTAGTAGATATGGTTATATCTACTTAATGAGGCATAAGTCCGAATCCTTTGAAAAGTTCAAAGAATTCCGAATGAAGTACGAATCATTTAGGGAAAACAATCAAGTTTCTACTCGGATCGTGGAGGGGAATACTTGAGCCAAGAGTTTGGTAATCATCCGAAAGATTGTGGAATTGTTCCACGCTTGACTCCGCCAGAACTCCGCAATGGAACGGAGTGTCCGAACGGAGAAATCGCACCTTGTTGGACATGGTACGGTCGATGATGAGCCAAAGTGATCTTCCGTTATCCTTCGGGGATATGCTCTTGAAACAACTGCGCTCACACTAAATAGAGTTCCATCTAAGTCGCTTGAAAAGACACCATATGAGATATGGACAGGGCAACCCCCTAGTTTGTCTTTTCTCAAAATTTGGGGATGCGAAGCTTATGTAAAACGTTTACGTCCGACAAGCTCACACCCAAATCGACAAGTGCTTCTTTGTGGGATATCCTAAGGAAACTAAGGGATATTACTTTTATAATCGGGAACAAGGCAAAGTGTTTGTCGCCCGACACGGTGTCTTCTTGGAGAAAGAGTTTCTTTCAAGAAGGGTTAGTGGGAGCAGGGTGCATCTTGAAGAAGTTCAAGAAACACCGAAAATGTTTCGCGACCACGTAACCACAACAGAGGAGCAAAGAGTTGCGCCACCGGTAGATACACCAGCCCCACGGAGGTCCGAAAGATCACGTCGTGCGCCCGACAGTACACGTGTGGAACAACGTGATATATTGTTGTTGGACAACGATGAACCTAAGACCTATGAGGAAGCGATGGTGGGACCCGATTCCAACAAGTGGCTTGGAGCCATGAAATCCGAAATAGAATCCATGTACGACAATCAAGTTTGGAACTTGGTTGATCCACTGATGGTGTCAAAACCATTGAGTGCAAATGGGTTTTTAAGAAAAGGCCGATATGGATGGAAATGTTCACATCTATAAGGCGCGATTGGTGGCGAAAGGTTTTAAACAGATTCAAGGAGTTGATTATGATGAAACCTTCTCGCCCGTCGCAATGCTTAAATCTATTCGGATTATCCTAGCGATTGCTGCATATTTCGACTATGAGATATGGCAGATGGATGTCAAAACGGCTTTCCTAAATGGAAACCTAAGCGAGGATGTATACATGATACAACCTCGGGGTTTTGTCGATCCGTAATCGCCTCGGAAAGATATGCAAGCTACGAAATCCATTTATGGATTGAAGCAAGCATCTCGGAGTTGGAATATTCGTTTTGATGAAGTAATCAAAGGGTTTGGTTTCATCAAAAATGAAGAAGAGGCCTGTGTTTACAAAAAGGTCAGTGGGAGCGCAATTGTATTTCTAATCTTATATGTGGATGACATATTACCGATTGGAAATGATATCCCTATGCTAGAATCCGTCAAGTCTTCATTGAAAAATAGTTTTTCCATGAAAGACTTAGGGAGGCAAGATACATATTAGCATTCGGATCTATAGAGATAGATCCAAGAGGCTAATTGGATTAAGCCAAAGTACATACATTGACAAGGTGTTGAAAAGGTTCAACATGCATGATTCCAAGAAAGGTTTCTTGCCCATGTCACATGGCATTAATCTTAGCAAGAATCGTGGCCCTCGACACATGATGAGCGGAATAAGATGGTTATGGTTCCATATGCTTCGGCAATTGGATCCATCATGTATGCCATGCTTTGTACACGCCTGCATGTCTCGTACGCTTTGAGTGCTACGAGCAGATACTCGCCGATCCAGGTGAAGGTCACTGGATCTGCCGTAAAGAATATCCTTAAGTACTTGAGAAGAACTAAGGATATGTTCCTAGTCTATGGAGGTGAAGAAGAGCTCGTTGTAAGTGGTTACACCGATGCTAGCTTCCAAACAGTACAAGGATGATTATAGATCGCAATCTGGGTTCGTGTTCTGCCCGAACGGAGGCGCCACTGGAAGAGTTCCAAGCGGGATACCGTTGCCGATTCTACAACGGAGGCCGAGTACATTGCCGCTTCGTAAGCCGCAAAGGAGGCCGTTTGGATCAAGAAATTCGTTTTGAGCTTGGTGTGATGACTAGTGCAATGGTCCAATGTCTCTCTATTGTGACAATAGTGGAGCCATTGCGCAAGCCAAGGAGCCGAGGTCACGTCGAAGTCCAAACACATACTTCGGCGATATCATCTCATCCGCGAGATAGTGGACAGAGGTGATGTCAAGATATGCAAAGTGCACACGGATCTCAACATAGCCGATCCGCCGACAAAACCTCTCCTCGCCCGAAGCATGAGGCGCACACAAGAGCAATGGGTATTAGATACTTACATGATTGACTCTAGTGCAAGTGGGAGATTGTTAGTGATATGCCCTAGAGGCAACATGGAGATGTTGGATATCACGTCAATGTTTATGTATAAATGAATAAAGTGTTATTCGGTTCCATGAAATAGACATCTTGTATTGATCAATAAGTACGTGACTTATTTATGAGACTCTTTATGTATGAATCTATTTCTAAACGATCCTCGATCATATGTCATATTGTTGGAACAAATATGATTCTAAGATCGGCATGTTTATTGATTGATGATCATGTCTCATAGATCATGGGTATGGAGATACCAAATCAATAAACATGGACATATGTGTTGGAGAACACATTGTTGGATAGACCCACCATGAGACACTACAGAATTAATGTGCCATTAGTTGGTCTCGTAGTGTTGGTACAAAGTCCTTAGACCCGAGATCACCATGGATTCCAACATGTGTAGTAGCCTACTTTGGGACTACCAAACGCTATTCCGTAATCGGGTAGTTATAAAGGTAGTTTTCGGGTTTGCTATGAAACATGGAGTGGGATGTGAGTGATCAAGATGGAATTTGCCCCTCCTTTGGAGAGATATCTCGGGCCCCTCGAGGTAATGGATTATGGAAATGCATGGCCATGCTAAGTTGATTGAGGAGTCAATCAACGACGATAATCCAATACGGTTCGAGTGAATGGTTAAGCTATTGAAGGGATGGCACACATCTTGCCTATAGCTTAACCGGTATCGTGAGGCAAAGGGATTTGTGTACACATTACAGGTTCTGAGCCGATATTATATTCTTGTATACTATGGTGTCAATATGTGCCGCTAGGCGCCGCAAGGATGTGCCGGCCGAGTTGGACTCGAGCCGACGGTCGCCTAAGTTAGACTATAGCCGAAACCGAGTATACCTGAACCTCTGTGGTCGCACGCTTAAGGGGATAGAATAGATATTCGAGTTGGACTTGGATACGGCTCGATCGGATAGGGATCCGATCGGATAGAGTCCTATGGGCTTACGACGTGTGGGCGGCCAACTTTATGAGATACGGATGAGATCCGATTCAAAACAGAGTCCTAATCGGCCACTAGTCCTAGTCGGCCAACTCTATATAAAGGAGGGAGGGGTGGAGAGCTACCACAGGCCAATTGCATCGCGTGCAACAGAAGTTGCCGAGATCAATTGTCACGCCCAGAAATTCACACTGAATTCTCGCAGCCTAATTTGTGTATTGCATCCTCGTCCGTGAATCACCGAGGTACACAAATCGACGTTATTGATAATACGTAATCCTCGTCTTAGAAACAATATAAAAGAGTTACACAAATGCAATGGAAAAGAAAATAAAACCGACTTAAGCCAAACTTTGACACGAGCGAAGCGGAACACCAACTCCACATAAACCTTGACGAGAACAAGCCTACACCTCCTGAGACCTCGATCTCAACCTCTGGCACCGAAGGGGAAAAAGAAGCAAGACTCGAGTACAACCACCGTACTCAACAAGTCACACCGGAAAAGGGGACATGATGCAAGATAAATAACAAGGAAAGGTCAAGAGGCTCAATTTGCGTAAACAAGCATTTGCGTAATACAATAATAATATTTGAAGATAGTAAAACAAGAGTAACATTTAAGCAAGATAAATAAACACCGTCCAACGCTCAAACCACGTTGCAACAGCCCATCCATCCACCCGCACTAGTCATAATCCAACATTTCATTCGAATAAAGTAAATGAGACTAATCAAGGTGAATCTGGTCGACCGCCCGTAACCGTGGGCACGGCTATTCGAATAGTTTTTACTCGATCGAGGTGTACAATCGTACCCACAAGACACAATCCCACAACACATTACCGTGCGCCGGTGCACCACCACGGTGCCCCGGAAAGGAATTGTGACAGACCCTTCACACAACCCCCTCTAATCAATCGTACCACACCAAGGTTTCGCCCCCATCCCCATCGGCAATGGGCAGCCCCTCTAGTGCCGCGGTGAATCCGAAGCTGATCAACCCTTAAAACCGGGCCGACCCAACTCCATCACGCTCACCCTCTCTCGGGATACGTTAACTAGAGACACTATGCTACGGCCCACCATTACCCATGCCGGCTTGTGGTATGCACGGCATTTCTTCCAGGGTTTCCCGAGAACCGGTCCTTAATCGTCATGAGCACGCTAACCAAGGTCCAACCATGTGCTCACGACCCACCTTTCTCATAATTCAATATTATTAGAAACAGGATCATAACTTAACATCATCTGGGAGTTAACTTCCAGTGATGAAACTTGATTAGTGTGATTCCCTTAAGTGAGCTAGTTGCGCTAAGCATGACTAAGCAACCTTAATCTATCATCTAGTCACATTGGATCCCAAGTTATCAATGGTATAAGGTAAACAATCCTATGGTTGAGTACAGTAGGTATAATCATCCCATAAAATGACATTCTAAAACATATGCAGTATTTGAGTGAAAAAGAGGTATTTACATAAAATAGGTACAATATGGTCAATGTAAGGTATGACTTGCCTTGCTCTGGAGACTGAGGAACTTCGGCGACTACTTCGAAGAGAACGGGCTCGGAAAACTCGGGATCTACACGACAAACAAAGCACTCAACAAACACCCTAAAAAGTCTACTGAAACAGCACTGAAAAGTATTTTTAATGGATTCTTGACATTTTTCTGGATTTAATGAAATTTGAATGGACTAAAACGGAGTTCGGATTCAAAAGATATGAATTTTAGAAGTTTAATTGTGATTTTTAAACTAAACAGAAAAGATTAAACTATTTATTGCGCAATTAAGTCCCTGGTGACGTCACCCTTGCGCGGCACGTGGCTGACGCGCGCATGACGTCAGCTGGCCGGCGCGCCCTAGGGCCGACGCTCGGCGCGCAGCTGCGCGAGCGACGGCGCGCGCGGATGCTGCCACGCGGCGCAATCGAGCGGCCGGATTGGGCGACGCGCGCGATTCGCGGCTGATGGCGACGACGGACGGCGCAGATCCGTCCGACGGACGGCAGATCCGTCCGATCCGCAAGATCGGGACGGCACGGGGCGGCGCTAGGGTTAGGGTTAGGTTTGACGCGGCGGCGGCGGCTGCTGCGGCGCCGGCGACGACCATCCGAGCGGCGGCGGGCGGCGGCGATGACCCGACGAGCGGCGGGACGGCGGCGACGACCCGACGAGCGGCGGCGTGCGCGCGAAAGGAAAAAGGGCGCAAACGAAAAACAAAAAGGAACCCGAGGACGGCAGCGAGCTCACCGGCGGATGAATCGACGGAGAACGGCGGCGACACGGCTAAAAACTTCGGCGAACAAAGGGGAAAAGAGGCGAGCTCGAGGGGGTTTTATAGGGGAGAGAGGAGACCGAAACGGGCACGAAAACGCCGGGATAAGGTCGCCGGAAAACTCGGACTCGAGAGAGAGAGGGAAGATACGGCGGCCGCTTGGCGGCGGCGGCCGCTGCGGTGCGCGGAAGTGCGGGCACGGTGCGGCGCGCACGGCCGGAGCCTGGCGTGGGGCCCACGCGGCGAGGAGCGCGCGAAACGGCCCGGATAAGCAGCCGGGCGGCGCGCGCTATGGCGCGGCGGCGGTTGGGCACCGGCGCAGGAAGGCAGCCTGACAGCGGGGCCCACTGCTTGGCCCGCGCGCGAGGAGGCGAACCGGACTTGCGCGGCGCGGCGGGACCGTGGGCTTCGCCCACGTCCGGAAGGAGCGGCGCGCGCGGGAGCCGGCCGACGGGCCCGTTAGGGCGCCGGCGGGAAAGGAGGTCGTACGGCGTACGGAAAAAGGAAGAAAAAGAAAAAGAAAAAGAAAAAAAGGAAAAAGGGACTTAATTAAATTCCGTTTTCTTATTTAATTGTTTAAAAATACTTAGGGTGCTCTAAAAATTCCAAGAAAAATCCCTAGCGTATTTTGACATGAAGAATTCAAGAAAAATCCTATCATGTCATTTCCATTTATTAATTGCATTTTAAAATTATAGGTTGACTCCAGGTTAATTTCGTAAATTCCGATTATTTCCTGTAAATTATTTTTAAATGAATTAGGAAAAACCCAGATGTGACAACCTACCCCCTTAAACGGAATCTCGACCCCGAGATTCGGAGGTACCGGCGAAGAGGTGCGGGTGCGCGGCCTTTAGCTCATCTTCTCGTTCCCAAGTAGCTTCTTCCTGAGTGATGAGTCCATTGAACCTTGCAAAACCGATAACCTTGTTCCGAGTCCTTCTCTCACCGACCTCAAGAATACGTGCCGGTCTCTCTATGTAGGTTAAGTCCTCTTGGATTTCAACGGTCCGAACTCGCCCGTTTTCTTCGGTACCCTTAAACACTTCTTCAATCGGGACACATGAAACACGTCGTGAATACCGCATGTTGGAGGGAAGCTCCACCGATAGGCCACTTCTCCTCGACGTTCCCGAATCCCGTATGGTCCCACGAAACGTGGTGCCAACTTACCTTTGGTTTGGAAACGATGTACTCCTCGAGTGGTGTAACGCAAAGATACACAAAATCCCCGCTTCAAAAGCGAGATCTCTTCGACGATTATCTCGCGTAGCTCTTCCGTCGGACGCGCAATCTTCAACCTTTCCCGAATCACTCGACCTTTTCCTCTCGCTTCGCTTATTACTTCCGTGCCAAACAATTGGCGCTCACCGGTCTGGTCCTGCAACGGGGTGTGCGGCATTTCCGTCCATACAGTGCTTCATACGGTGCCATTTGAATGCTGGCCTGATAACTGTTGTTGTAAGAGAATTCTGCATAGGGCAAGCTTTTGTCCCACGCTTTTCCAAAATCGAGCGCGCATGCTCTTAGCATATCTTCCAAAATCTGATTCACTCTCTCGCTTGGCCGCCTGCTTGCGGATGATAGGCCGTGCTAAAATTCAAACGGGTACCGAGTTCTTCTTGCAACTTCTTCCGAATTTGGAAGTAACCGACTTCCCTATCGGACACGATCTTCTTAGGCACGCCATGCAAACACATGATCCTTGCGAGATAAAGCTCTGCCAACTTCTTCCCTGAGTAGGTAGTATGTACTGGTATGAAATGGGCCACCTTGGTGAGTCGGTCCACCACGACCCAAATTGAGTCATATCCTGACGTTGTGCGGGGTAAACCCGTGATGAAATCCATCCCAATTTCTTCCCATTTCCACTGAATCAAGTGGTTGCAACACCCCGGGCCGTTGATGTTCGCGCTTCACTCGCCGACAAACATCACAAAGTGCAACAAACTCGGCTATCTCCCTCCTCATGCCGACCCACCAAAACTTTTCTTTAAGGTCTTGATACATCTTTGTACTGCCAGGGTGAATTGAGTATTGAGTTTGGTGAACTTCCGTAAGGATCGCCTTTTTCAAATCCTTGTCTTCTGGCACACACAGCCTCTTTCCCATCCAGATTGTGCCATGTTCGTCTTCCGAAAAACCACGAGCTTTTCCGACTCTCATGTTCTTCTTGAGTTCAGCCATTTCGGGATCTGACGCCTGAGCAGCCCGAATTTGATAATTGAGAGTGGGTTGGGCTTCCAGAGCAGCCACAAAACCAAACTCCACCACTCGTAGATTTAGATTCTCGAATTCCTGCTGCAACTGGTCACACATTCTTTCCACACTGAGAGTGGTGCAGTAACTCTTTCGGCTTAGTGCGTCCGCAACCACGTTAGCCTTGCCGGGATGGTAATGTATCCCTAAGTCATAATCCTTGATCAGTTCCAACCATCTTCTCTGCCGAAGGTTTAAATCTGGTTGGGTGAAAATGTACTTAAGACTTTTGTGATCCGTATACACTTCACAACGATTACCAATTAGATAGTGTCGCCGATCTTCAATGCATGAACCACTCGCGGATAACTCCGCATCATGAGTGGGGTAGTTGTTTTCATGTGGACGCAATTGACGAGATGCATATGCGACCACTTTGCCTTCTTGCATCAACACACATCCTAACCCTTGGCGAGATGCATCACAATAAACTTGGAAGTCCTTTGCTGGGCTGGGCAAGATCAACACCGGTGCGGACACCAACTTCCTCTTGAGCTCTTCAAAACTCCTATTGCATTCTCGCCGACCACTTAAACTTCTCATCTTTCTTCAACAGCTTGAGTCATTGGCTTGGCGATTTTGGAGAAGTTCTCAATGAAGCGGCGGTAGTAACCCGCAAGTCCAAGGAAACTTCGGATCTCGCGTAACCGTTTTAGGCGGGGTCCACTTGGTAACCGATTCCACATTTGCCGGATCCACGCTACTCCTTGGGCATTCACAATGTGGCCGAGGAACCGTACCTCCTTTAACCGTAAAGCACACTTGCTAAACTTGGCGTAGAGTTGATGGTCTCTCAACTTCTCGAGTACCGTCCGAAGATGTTGCTCATGATCCTCCTCTCGACTTAGAGTAGACCAAAATGTCGTCAATGAACACCACCACGAATTTATCCAAGAACTCCATAAACACCTTGTTCATCGATTCATAAAGAAAGCCGGTGCATTGGTTAACCCAAAAGACATGACCGTACACTCGCATACCCATACCGGTGGTGAAGGCGGTCTTGGGAATGTCCTCTTCCCGAATTCTCAACTGGTGATAGCCTGATCGCAGATCTATCTTGGAAAATACCTTGGCCCCTTTGAGTTGATCAAATAAGTCATCAATCCGTGGGAGGGGATACTTGTTCTTGATAGTAACCTCATTGAGGGCTCGATAATCCACACACATTCTCTTGGTCTTGTCTTTCTTTTCCACAAAAATCACCGGAGGACCCCAAGGCGACGTGCTCGGGCGAATATACCCTTTTTGCAACTGTTCATCCACTTGCTTCTTTACCTCAGCCAACTCGTTGGCTCCCATCCTATGTGGCCTCTTGTGTATTGGGGCTGTCCCGGGTACTAGATCAATCCGGAATTCAATTTCCCTTTTTGGCGGCATCTGAGTTAAATCCTCGGGGAAAACTTCAGGGTATTCTCTGACGATGGGGATATCCTCTAACTTCACAGGGGTCTTGGCCGCCATTTCGGACGATTCCCCGGTGGAAACATGATTCAAACTTGCTACGGGCTTGACTTGCATGGGAGAGCGAAAAACAACTCTTTCTCCTTTCATGTTGACTAAAGTAATGGTGCGACTAGCGCAGTCAATTACTCCCTTATGTCTGGACAACCAATCCATCCCAAGAATGACATCTATGCCTTTGGACCGAAGGAGGATAAGGTTGGCTAGAAACATAGATCCTTGGATTTCTATGGCTACCGAGGGACAAGATCGAGTGGTCTCCAAGTGGTTTCCAGGGTTTGAACCCGCATAGGTATCTTAAGTCCCACTACCGACAACCCATGTGCCCCAACAAATTGCTTTGAGATAAAAGAATGTGTAGCGCCGTAATCAAATAATACCGTGGCGGAGTATAGTTTACGGAAACATACCCAAGATAACTTCAGAGCGGTCGTGCTTCCTGGCGACGCATGATTGACTCGAGCCTGGATGAACCTTGGCCCAGCCGCGCCTTGGCTTCTGGACACTTGTCCGCAAAATGCCCCGGGTCACCACAGCTTGAAACAGACTCCGGCTTTCCTCCCGAGTCCTTCCTTGGAGGTGGTGGCGTGGATCGTTGCCGGGATGGCGCGTTGGAGGGCGCGGGCCGGAGTACGCTGTTGCCGACCGCCGACACTACCGCGCTTGGAAATTCCCGGTGATAAGGTCGATGCCGACGAACAATCATGGTGGTAGGTCCACTCGACTTCCGACATGAAACGCGGCCTCTGCTGATTTCCCGCCGTTGAGGAGGTCGTGTCTCGAATACTTTTCTCTTCTTGATCATCTTGTTGCGCTGATCTTCTTGTCGAATGGCCTTGTCGACCAGCTTCTCAAAGTTGGCATACTCTGCGGAGATAAGCTTGTCCGTGAGTTCATCATCCAAACCAGCCAAAAACTTTTCCCGCCTTTCGCATCGTGCGCACATCTTCCGGGGCATAACGGGCAAGACGATTGAACTCGTGCGATACTCAGAATCGATCCGTTACCCCGCTCAAGGGAACGGAACTCACGCTTTTTCGTGCAACTATTCCCGCAGGAATATGGGCGGTCCCGAAACCGCGACGAAACTCTTCCCAACACGCTTCCCGCCGGCGAGTAACCAAATAGTTATCCCACCAAGCCAAGCGGGACCTCAGAATCGATGAGTGGCAAAAGAGACTTTCTCTTGATCCGTGCACCGCAGCAGATCCAACTTCTTCTCTATGGCATGAAGCCAATCATTAGCCTCCATGGGATTAGTGGTGCCGGAGAAGGTCGGCGGTCGGACACGAAGGAACTCGGCAGCTTGACTCGGGGTGGTGGGGCGGCAAACCGATTATTCCGCCGCGTTACCGCATTTGTTGCAAGATCTCGCCGTTGCATCCGGTGGTGTTGTTGTTGCATTTGCTGCATCATTGCAGCCATCATCTCGTGTCCGTGAAGCGAGCACTTGAGCAATGGTGGGATTCTCGGGTGGCGGTGGAGGAGCATTGCCATTGGCGTCGTGAGCCTCGTGGTTGCTCGGCACTCGACCGCCCACCGTTGTCGCCGCCCGCCGGTCCCGGTGTTCACCATCCGAAGGAGACGACCACGCAGAGAGAAAAGAAGAAAAACAGCAGACTTAGCACTAATCTTTATTATTTGAATTCAAATGCATTGTTCGATCTTGACTAAAAACAAGGAAAAGCACCAAACATCCTTAATTGGTCGGCCATATCACACTTGATATCGACGCGCCTATCCCACACACACAAGCACCTAACACACAAAGAACTACCAAGAAGACAAACTAAGAAAAACGGTAAAACTAAGGAGGGCAACTAGAACGATCCACGAGACGAGGAGGCGAAACGCTTCCTTCGTAAGATCCCCATTCTTCCGAACGGCTCCGGAGTCCTCGGCGTCACCTCGACTTGGAATCTTCGAGCTCGGTTGCCGTAGCCCAACCGATCCCGCCTCTTCCCTCCGAGGAATCTTGAGTCTCTTCGGAGTCCATGTCTTCACCGAATTCTCTCGAGCTTGAGTCACTGGAGACGGAGATCCAACCATTACGCCACCTCCGCCGGATTTGCCGAAGCCGGAGCAAAGGTGAGGCGGACCCGCAGCAGAGGAACTGGAACCGGCGCGGAACCGGAGCGGGTGGAGCCGGAGAAGGCGGTGGAATCCGAGGTGCTAGCCGGATACGGACAGCGCGGTGGTGGTCTTCCGAGGCGTAGTGCGGAGTCTCGACCCCAACCGGTGGCGGAGTCCCTTCAACTCGCCGACCTCCTTCTTCGACGAACCACTTCGTCCCCGGCACTCGCGCGATCCTCGATCTTCTTGTCGTTCAGCCTCCTTGGTCGCCTTGTGTAGGTCGAGTGCATCCGATCCAGCCTTTGAGCACGGTGCACATGTGACCGAAGGTAGTGTCATTCTCCTCTCGCCGTAGACTTGAATACACCGACCTCTCGAGGAACTACCTCGACGGGGATGATAGCGGTAGGAGGAGGTGCGAAGGTCGCATCATGCAGCTCCTCATCCCGGCCAACATCGTAGGCGGCTTCTTGACAAGCGTGATCTCGATGTGCCTCCGGAAGCTATGACCTCCATGTTGGGAAGACACGTTCCCACAAACCCGTGAACCTCCAACCGAACACGGTAGGGCAACTCGCCACCGAGAGGCGCAACCGTCGTATACTCCGTGCTTCGGATATCCAACCGCAAGGGCCATACGCGCCGCCTCTCCAACGAAGCCTCCATCCCTTTTCCGGCGCGTCGCGGGGAACCCGCCATCTATAGAAACAAAGGAGTGGGAAAATCAAAACATGCTCAAAAACCCATGACCAACATCCCATTTTCGCAATTCCTAAACCCTAGACTCGACTCCACTTTTCAAAACACCCCCTTTTTTTTTCAAAACATATGCACATGAAAAGAATTAGAGGGCTCTTAAGGTTTCCAGCTGGCTTGTCCTACGCCATGGGAAGGCTCGATACCAACTTCTCACGCCCGTAAATTCACACCGAATTTCGCAGCCTAATTTGTGCATTACATCCTCGTCCGGAATCGCCGAGGTACACAAATCGACGTTATTGATAATACAGTAATCCTCGTCTTAGAAACAATATAAAAGAGTTACACAAATGCAGCGGAAAAGAAAATAAAACCGACTTAAGCCAAACTTTGACACGAGCGAAGCGGAACACCAACTCCACAAACTAAACCTTGACGAGAACAAGCCTACACCTCCTGAGACCTCGATCTCAACCTTTGGCACCGAAGGGGAAAAAGAAGCAAGACCGAGTACAACCACCGTACTCAACAAGTCACACCGGAAAAGGGGACATGATGCAAGATAAATAACAAGGAAAGGTCAAGAGGCTCAATTTGCGTAAACAAGATTTGCGTATACAATAATAATATTTGAAGATAGTAAAACAAGAGTAACATTTAAGCAAGATAAATAAACACTGTCCAACGCTCAAACCACGTTGCAACAGCCCATCCATCCACCCGCACTAGTCATAATCCAACATTTCATTCGAATAAAGTAAATGAGACTAATCAAGGTGAATCGGTCGATCGCCCGTAACCGTGGGCACGGCTATTCGAATAGTTTTTACTCGATCGAGGTGTACAATCTGTACCCACAAGACACAATCCCACAACACATTACCGTGCGCCGGTGCACCACCACGGTGCCCCGGAAAGGAATTGTGACAGGACCCTTCACACAACCCCCTCTAATCAATCGTACCACACCAAGGTTTCGCCCCCATCCCCATCGGGCAATGGGCAGCCCCTCTAGTGCCGCGGTGAATCCGAAGCTGATCAACCCTTAAAACCGGGCCAACCCAACTCCATCACGCTCACCCTCTCTGGGATACGTTAACTAGAGACAGCTATGCTACGGGCCCAGCCATTACCCATGCTGGCTTGTGGTATGCACGGCATTTCTTCCAGGGTTTCCCGAGAACCGGTCCTTAATCGTCATGAGCACGCTAACCAAGGTCCAACCATGTGCTCACGACCCACCTTTCTCATAATTCAATATTATTAGAAACAGGATCATAACTTAACATCATCTGGGAGTTAACTTCCAGTGATGAAACTTGATTAGTGTGATTCCCTTAAGTGAGCTAGTTGCGCTAAGCATGACTAAGCAACCTTAATCTATCATCTAGTCACATTGGATCCCAAGTTATCAATGGTATAAGGTAAACAATCCTATGGTTGAGTACAGTAGGTATAATCATCCCATAAAATGACATTCTAAAACATATGCAGTATTTGAGTGAAAAAGAGGTATTTACATAAAATAGGTACAATATGGTCAATGTAAGGTATGACTTGCCTTGCTCGGAGACCGAGGAACTTCGCGACTACTCAAGAGAACGGGCTCGAAAACTCGGGATCTACACGACAAACAAAGCACTCAACAAACACCCTAAAAAGTCTACTGAAACAGCACTGAAAAGTATTTTTAATGGATTCTTGACATTTTTCTGGATTTAATGAAATTTGAATGGACTAAAACGGAGTTCGGATTCAAAAGATATGAATTTTAGAAGTTTAATTGCGATTTTTAAACTAAATAGAAAAGATTAAACTATTTATTGCGCAATTAAGTCCCCGGTGACGTCACCCTTGCGCGGCACGGGACGCCGCATGACGTCGGCGGCCGGCGTCAGCCCTAGGGCCGACGCCGGCGCTCGCGCAGCAGCAGCGAGCGACGGGCGCGGCGGCCGGATGCTTCCACGCGGCGCAATCCGAGCGGCCGGATTAGCGCGACGCGGCGCGATTCGGCGGTCGGATGGCGACGATCGGACGGCGCAGATCCGTCCGACGGACGGCGCAGATCCGTCCGATCCGCAAGATCGGACGGCACGGGGCGGCGCTAGGGTTAGGGTTAGGGTTTGGACGCGGCGGCGGCGGCTGCAGGCGCGGCGACGACCATCCGAGCGGCGCGGCGGGCGGCGGCGACGACCCGACGAGCGGCGCGGACCGGCGGCGACGACCCGACGAGCGGCGGCGTGCGCGCGAAAGGAAAAAGGGCGCAAACGAAAAAAAAAAGGAACCCGAGGACGGCGGCGAGCTCACCGGCGGATGAATCGACGGAGAACGGCGGCGACACTGCTAAAAACTTCGGCGAATAAAGGGGAAAAGAGGCGAGCTCGAGGGGGTTTTATAGGGGGAGAGAGGAGACCGAAACGGGCACGAAAACGCCGGGGATAAGGTCGCCGGAAAACTCGGACTCGGAGAGAGAGAGGGAAGATACGGCGGCCGTTTCGAGGCGGCGGCGTTGCGGTGCGCGGAAGTGCGGCACGGTGCGGCGGCACGGCCGGAGCCGGCGTGGGGCCCACGCGGCGAGGAGCGCGCGGAAACGGCCCGGATAAGCAGCGGGGCGGCGCGGCTATGGCGCGACGGCGGTTGGGCCAGCCGGGCGCAGGGAAGGCAGCTCCGACAGGTGGGGCCCACCTGTCGGTGGCCCGCGGCGCGAGGGAGGCGAACCGGACTTGCGCGGCGCGGGACCGTGGGCTTCGCCCACGTCCGGGAAGGAGCGCGCGCGGGAGGCTGGGCCGACGGCCGGTTAGGGCGCCGGCGGGAAAGGGAGGCCGTACGGCGACGGAAAAGGAAGAAAAAGAAAAAGAAAAAGAAAAAAAAGGAAAAAGGGACACCCTGTTTTCTTATTTAATTGTTTAAAAATACTTAGGGTGCTCTAAAAATTCCAGTAAAAATCCTGTTAGCGTATTTTGACATGAAGAATTCAAGAAAAATCCTATCATGTCATTTCCATTTATTAATTGCATTTTAAAATTATAGGTTGACTCCAGGTTAATTTCAGAAATTCCGATTATTTCCAGATAAATTATTTTTAAATGAATTAGGAAAAAACCCAGGATGTGACATCAATCTCCACGGAAACCCTCCCCACTTTCGAGCCAAACCCTAGCCTTGCATCACGTGCTAGCACACGGGTGTACGGCGTTCTGTCCCCGGACGTGTGGATACCGGTAGAGGCGCTGCTACGTTGCGCGCTGTTGATCGGCTTCGGATCGGCTACAATCGGAGCGATCGGCTGTGGTGGAATCGGCTGCGGTCGGGCGCATCGGAGCGAGGCGTGAGAACGCGGCCGGACGACTCGAATCGGTTGATTGGCGAATCGGCTGTCTCCGGGAATCGGCTACACTGTTCCGGATCGGATTGCCCTGATTGGCTATTCCGCTGCACTCTACTCCAATCGGTAATGATCTATCGGCCCTTACTTGCAAGTGTTCCTGGTTTGCGCGGTAAAAAGTTTTGTTTTCGGCTAGCGTAGCCTCCGCGTAACCCTTCACATACCACCTACTCAGGAAAGAAATTAGCAGAGCTGTACCTTGCAAGGATCATGTGTCTTCACGGTGTGCCCAAGAAGATAGTATCAGATCGAGGAAGCCAGTTCACTTCCATGTTTTGGTAGAAGTTGCAAGAGGAACTAGGTACCCGATTGAACTTTAGCACGGCCTATCATCCGCAAACCAATGGTCAGACCGAGCGAGTGAACCAAATCTTGGAAGACATGTTGCGAGCTTGTCCCTTGATTTTGGAGGAGCTTGGGACAAGAATCTGCCCTATGCAGAATTCTCTTAGAACAACAGTTATCAAGCCAGTTTACAGATGGAACCTTTTGAAGCATTGTATGGACAAAAGTGTCGAACTCTGCTCTTTTGGGACCAGACCGGTGAGCGTCAGCTGTTTGGGACCGAAGTATTAAGTGATGCAGAAGAAAAGGTCAGAACAGTAAGGGAAAGGCTAAGAATCATGCAGTCTCGGCAGAAGAGTTATGCAGACAACCGTCGAAGAGAACTAGATTTTGAAGCACGAGATTACGTGTATCTTCGCGTCACTCCACTCCGAGGAGTGCACGTTTCCAAACTAAGGAAAAGTTGGCACCGCGTTTCGTGGGACCATATCGGATCCGGGAACGTCGAGGAGAAGTAGCATATCGGCTCGAGTTACCATCCACCATGGCTTGTATCCATGACGTGTTCCATGTCTCACAATTAAAAAAGTGTCTGACAGTACCAGAAGACCAGGCAAGTCCAGATTAGATTGAGATTCAGGAAGACTTGACCTATGTGGAGAAACCAGCTCATATTCTCGAAACAAGCGAGTGGAGAACCCGGAATAAGGTTATAAGGTTCTGTCGGGTTTAGTGGACTAATCACTCAGAGGAAGAGGCCACTTGGGAAAGGAAGATGAGCTAAAGGCCGCTCATCCCTATCTCTTCGCCACCTCCGAATCTCGTGGTCGAGATTCCGTTTAAGGGGGTAGGTTTGTCACACCTTGAGATGTTTTCCCCTTTTAAAAATCATAAAAGAAAAATCACAAAGAAAATAATTAAAAATTAACATGGAGCAAATAAAAAATTTTAAAATACAAATTATATTTGGAAATGACATGGTAGGATTTTTCTTAAATCTACATGTCAAAATACAATAACAGGATTTTTAGTTGAATTTTTAGAGCACTAGAAATAGTTTAAACCAATTAAAATCAAAATCAGAATTAAATAAATCCTGGGAAAAATCCTTTCTTTTTCCTCCATCATTTTCCCGCCCGTTTTGGCCTTGGGCCGTCGGCCCGAGCCGATGGCCCATCCTCCCGCGCGCCCGCGCCTCCTCCTTTCCTCACGGGTGGCCAAAGGCCGTGACTCGTTAAGCCTCGCGCCCCGCAAACAAGTCCATATCCCGTCCCTCGACTACCCAAGCCACTGAAGGGTGGGGCCCGCTAGTCAGGTTCATTCTTACCTACGGTCGCGCCGCCGCACACGCCACCCCGTTCCCCACGCGGATCTCGGTCGTCCGCCTCTCCCACACGTCCTTAAAAGCCCCGCCATCACTCCCCGCCCCTCCCGCCGGTCGTTGCCGACCCGTCCGCCGCTCCCGCGCCCAATAATGGCCGGATTTAATCGCCGGCCATAATTTCCCCCAAATCTCTCTCCCTCTTAACTCCGGCGAGTAATTCCCACGCGTCCCGGCCTCCACCAACCTCTCCACGGCCTATAAAAGCTGACCGCCGTGCTCCCCAAGCTCCCCACACCCTCACTCAAGCTCCTCGCTCTCTCTCTCACGCTCTCACCTTGAGCCCTAGCTCCGCCGCTCTCCGTCGGCCTTTGGCCGCCAATCCCCGTCGACCTAAGCCGCGCTAGACCTCTCCGCCACCTCCTCCCACACCGCAGCGTCCGAGCTTCCTCGACCATCCCTCTTCGACGCCTTCCGCCATCCCTCTTGCCGCCCGCGCCGTTGTCTCTCTCATCTCCGGTGTCCCACGGTGAGCTCCCTCCCTCTCTTCCTCCTGGTTCGAGCCCGCGTCCGTTGTCCCATGAGCGTGCAGTTTCGGTCGCGCATGAACTGCGCCACTCTGCCGCCCACGTCACCGCCTCGATGGTGCTGGCCGATCTGTGGCCGTCGCTGGCCGTCGCGCCGCCCTCGGCGGATCGGGATCGCCCGACCCCGCCGCCCCGCTTTCTCGCCCAACCCCGCTGTCCGCCTTCCTGCCCGACCCCGCCAGCCCGGCCTCACCTCCCGGCGATCAGATCGGTCCCGAACCGATCGTGGTCGTCGGTCCCCGTGGCCGCCCAATCCCCTTTGGGGTGATCGGGGCCGTCCATGTGGTTGACCCGTGGACCTGGTCCACCATGGACCGGTGCCTCGTGGCCGACGCGTCATTCGCCGACGTTAGCCCTAGCCGCAGATGCAATCCTGGGAAATTTATTGCGCAATAAAATATTAAGGATTTTTCTACTTTAGTAAAAACATAGTTAATATTCTAAAATTCATATCTTTTTAATCCGAGCTACATTTAAGTCCATTAAAATTTCATTAAATTCATAAAAATGCCAAGAATCCATTAAAAATGATTTTGTTCCATGTTGCAGAAGATTTTTAGCATATGTTATTGAGTGCTTTTGATGTGAACCCACTAGGGTTTTGTCTCGATCTTTCGATAAGAGGTGGAGGATAACTCGATTGGAGAACGGAGGTGACGTTCATGGCCCAACTACAACTGTCCAAGGACTATGTGCCTTAGCTACCGATACACCGTCTCCGGTGGTCAACGCGAACTTGCGGTGCGCGACAACCCAGCCACTAGGGCACTCGTCCTGCAAGCAATCGAAGAACAAGCAAGAACAAGTAAAACAAGCACTGAAATTGCTAGATATAAAGATGAAAGATTCAATCTGAATTCACAATATGGCAGGGTTCCGAAGACAAATAGACGGGCGGTCTAGCCGACACGCGCACTGTGTGCAAGTAGCAAGATGCTAACTCTAATCAACAAAACCCACCATTCTTGGCGGCGGCTTAAGGTTTAAGAAGAGGGAGAGACGACCACAGGGGTGCTGGGGTCATGCTAAAACACTAGGATGCACCCCTAATGGGCCCAACTTGATACACGGCCCATTGGGCCAAAAGAGGTGACGCAGCACCGAGGACACAAAAACACTCGGTGGAAAAAATGAAAATTGCGGCCGCTCCAGGACAGATATTGACATGGGGCTGGATCCATTTGAAAGTAGACTTGATAACCTTTCTATCAAGTACTTGCATGCCCAAATCGAAGTTCGCATGAAATCATGGCGATCGTCAGAACTTGGCACTGTTCTGCAGTCTGAATCCACCCCTTGCTAATCCTCTCCCCGTTGGATCCTCTCCATCGTTCCTGAGTAAAACAAGAGTGCACGCGTCTCCAGGGTATAAAGAAGATGAACATAAACTCAAGAATGAACTCACCTGATGGTTGAGTTGACATGAACGAGCGCGGGTTATTGGACCATGAAGTTGTACGTGTGGAGGCGTGGATGTATCGATAGTGGTGATGTCCTCATCATCCTCCCCTTCTTGCATTGGAGTCGTCCTCAACTCAAGCTCATCTTCTTCTCCCAAATATGGCTTTAAATCTTCAACGTTAAAAGTGGGACTAACCCCAAAATCTACAGGGAGATCAAGCTTGTATGCATTTTCATTAATTTTTTCAAGCACTTTAAAAGGTCCATCAGCTCTAGGCATCAACCTAGACTTTCGCAAATCAGGGAACCGTTCCTTTCGCAAATGCAACCAAACCAACTCACCAGGTTCAAAATTCAATTGACATCTACCTTTGTCACCAGCAAGCTTATAGTTAATATTCATGCGCTCTATGTTTTCTTTAGTTGTTTCATGCAGTTTTAACATCAACTCAGCACGTTGTTTAGCATCAAAATTTAATTTTTCAAAAGATGGCAAAGGCATTAAATCAATAGGAGCACGAGGCAAAAATCCATAAACAATCTCAAAAGGGCACATCTTTGTAGTGGAATGCAATGAACGATTGTATGCAAATTCAATATGAGGCAAACATTCTTCCCACATCTTAATATTTGTCTTTAAAACAACCCTTAACATAGTAGACAAAGTCTTATTCACAACTTCAGTTTGCCCATCAGTTTGGGGATGACAAGTAGTAGAAAACAAAAGCTTAGTCCCCAATTTAGCCCACAAAGTTCTCCAAAAATGGCTGAGAAATTTAGTGTCACGGTCTGAAACAATTGTGTTTGGCACACCATGCAAGCGAACAACCTCCCGAAAGAACAAGTCAGCAATATGAGTAGCATCATCAGTTTTATGACATGGTATGAAATGTGTCATTTTAGAAAACCTATCCACAACCACAAAAATGCTATCTCGCCCCCTCTTGGTCCTAGGCAAACCCAACACAAAATCCATTGAAATATCCTCCCAACGAACACTAGGAATAGGTAGAGGCATATACAAACCATGTGGATTTAAGCGTGACTTAGCCTTTTGACATGTCGTGCAGCGAGCCACAAATCTCTCCACGTCTCTTCTCATCCTTAGCCAAAAGAAATGGCTAGCAAGGATGTCCTCCGTCTTCTTGGCACCAAAATGCCCCATCAACCCACCGCCATGCGCTTCCTACAGCAACAACAAACGAACGGAGCTAGCTGGAATGCATAGCTTGTTAGCTCTAAAAATAAACCCATCATTGAAGATGAATCTGTTCCATGTCCTTCCATCTGTACAGTGCAACAACACATCTTTAAAATCATCATCATGCACATATTGGGCTTTGATTGTTTCTAGGCCAAAGATTTTGTAGTCAAGTTGTGTCAACAAAGTATATCTTCTAGACAAAGCATCAGCAATGACATTCTCCTTCCCCTTCTTTTGTTTGATGACATAAGGAAAAGATTCAATAATTCAACTCATTTAGCATGCCTACGATTCAGTTTTTATTGACTATGAATATGTTTTAATGATTCATGATCAGAATGTATAACAAATTCTTTGGGCCATAAATAATGTTGCGATGTTTCCGAGTTCTCACAAGAGCATACAATTCTTTATCATAAGTAGAATAATTCAGAACAGCCCACTCAATTTTTCACCGAAATATGCAACGGATTTTCACTCTTGTAGCAAAACACAACCCAATCCAATCCCACTAGCATCACATTCGAGTTCAAAAGTCTTATTAAAATGGAAGTTGGAGGAGAGGTGCATGTGTCAACTTATCTTTTAACATGTTGAAGGCATTCACTTGTGCGGTGCCCCACGTGAAAGGCGCTCCCTTCTTTGTAAGCTCATTCAGCGGTGCAGCAATGGTGCTAAAATCCCGCATGAAGCGCCGATAAAATCCTGCAAGTCCTAAAAAGCTTCGAACCTGTGTGACCGTTTTAGGAAGCGGCCAACTCTGAATTGCCTCGACCTTGGCTTGATCAACCTCAATTCCCTGCGGAGTAACAACATAGCCAAGAAACGATACGTGGTCGGTGCAAAAACTGCACTTCGCAAGGTTACCAAACAAATGTGCATCGCGCAAAGCATTAAAAATAGCACGTAAATGATCAAGGTATTCCTCTAAAGATTTACTATAAATCAGAATATCATCCAAGTATACCACCACAAATTTGCCAATGAAAGCACGCAAAACCTCATTCATTAACCTCATGAAAGTGCTAGGTGCATTAGTTAAACCAAAAGGCATCACTAACCACTCATATAATCCAAACTTAGTTTTGAAAGCTGTTTTCCACTCATCTCCCAACTTCATACGAATCTTGTGGTATCCACTACGCAAATCAACTTTAGAGAAGACAGTAGAGCCACTCAATTCATCAAGCATATTGTCTAACCTAGGAATTGGATGACGATATCTAATGGTAATGTTATTAATAGCTCTACAATCAACACACATACGCCAAGATCCATCTTTCTTAGGCACCAAAATCACCGGCACAACACATGGACTAAGAGACTCTTGTACGCACCCTTTATGAAGCAACTCCTGAACCTGACGTTGAATCTCCTTGGTTTCGTCAGGGTTGGTTCTGTATGGCGCGCGGTTGGGTAGTGAAGCCCCCAGAATCAAGTCAATTTGATGCTCAATTTTATGCACCGGTGGCAGCCCCGGTGGTACATCCTGGGGAAAAACATCCTCATACTCCTGCAAAAGATTAGTGACCGTAGGAGGAAAAGAAACATGTATATCCTCAAAAGAAAACAAAGCATCCTTGCAGATGAAAGCATAGCAAACAGTTTTAGTTGTATCCAGATTGGCAATATCAGATTTAACAGCAAGCAAGCAAGAACCTTTCAATTGAATCACATTTTTATTGTTAGATTTAGATTCTTTCTTTTTATTTTGCACAAGTTCTTTGGCTACATTCTGATTTTAACTTATAGCATGGATCTGATTTTTCTCTTTTTAGCTCTAGCAACATCATCCTCGAAAACAGCTTCAGGGGTCATAGGATGCAACACAATTTTCTTGTCATGGTACAGAAAAGAATGCTGATTTGATCTACCATGATGCATAGAATCCTTATCAAATTGCCATGGCCTACCTAACAGAATATGACAAGCTTGCATAGGTACAACATCACACTCAACAACATCATGATATGTTCCAATTGCAAAATTAATGTGCACTAGTTTGGTTACCTTTGCTTTACCACTGTTGTTTAGCCATTGAATGTGATATGGGTGGGGATGCGGTTTGGTGCTGAGAGCAAGCTTCTCCACCATCTCGCTGCTAGCCAAGTTGTTGCAGCTTCCTCTATCGATGATCAAGCAGCAGGAACGCTCCTTGATGATGCACTTTGTTTGAAACAAAGTGTGCTGCTGATTTTGCTCGGCCTTCTCCATTTGTGTGCTGAGTACATGCTGCACAATGAGGCTCTCATAGCGTTCCGCATCATCAGCACCAATATGTTCTTTTGGTCCTCATCTTTATCTGCATGGCCAACTGCAAGCAAAGCAAGTGTATCTTCATCGAAATCACTAGCAGATGAATACTTACCATCATGTTTGACTACCAAAACACGCTTGCTAGGACAGTCACGCTAGACATGCCCATAGCCCTTGCAACGGTGACATTGGACATCTCTTGTTCTTCCAGTGGATGCAACAGAAGAAGCACTCGCGGCTAGCTACTGGGCTGTCTTAGTCGGTGCACTAACAGCCGAAACACGTGGCTTGTCGCTGGATGGAGAAGGTGCCGACCGCCGGGGTGTGGAAGATGGTGAAGGAGTAGAAATCGTGCGTGGCAGCCATGATGTCAATTTTCCTGCAGAAACATTAGTCTTTGCACTAGCACATCGTCCCTGCACTTCCCTTTCAGCTTTGCAAGCAAGATAAAACAATCAAGTCATATTAGTGTAATCTTTGTAGTCCACAATGTCATAGATCTCACGGTTTAGACCACCCAAAAATCTAGCCATAGCAGCATCCTCAGACTCATCTAAATTACAGCGAAGCATGCCCATTTGTAATTCCTGATAATATTCCTCTACACTTTAGCACCCTGTCTCAGTTGTTGCAACTTATTTAACAAATCACGTGCATACTAAGAAGGAACAAATCTAGCCCGCATGACCCGTTTCAAAGCATCCCAAGTCTGTGGCATGTTGTTAGGATTTTTCTTGCCATGTTCTATCCACCACACAGAGGCAAAATCAGTGAACTCACTAGTAGCAGCTCTAACTCTAGAGTTCTCAGGGAATTCATGGCATGCAAATTTTTGATCAACAGCAATCTCTCATGTAATGTATGCATTAGGGTCATATTTTCCATCAAAAGGGGGTATCTTAAATTTGAATTTAGAAAAAGCATCTTCATTATTGCGTACCTCTCGTCGGCGGTGTGCTCCCATGCCTCTATAGTTGTTACGAAGCCGACGGCGATCACGAGCGTTGCGGTCATCATGTTCAGTGTCAGCGGTACAGTCATCATTGAAGTTGTCCTCACTGTACTCACCATCAATGTCGTCTTCATTATGCCGATCATGGCCCTCAGCATTGAGGTCATCAAAATGCCTCACAAGTGCAGCAAGACTGGTGTCAATACGCGCAACCGATGCCTCCAACCCTGCAAGCCTGGTTGTGGCATCGATCTGTGTGGCCTCCAGTTGCCCAATCTTGTCATTCGTCACCTGTAAATCAGCATCAAGTCCTTCCATGTGCCGTTTCACTTGCCTCGCAAAATGCTATATGATGCGCTTGGTGCATGGAGAATGGGATGCATATTCTTCCTCTGAACCTGCCATGGTTAATATAACAAACAACAACAAAAACAGTTGACGAGAAAAAAATCCCTACAACTATTGGGGTGTGGCTACTGAAGGGTGCTCACTCTCAGCTTATCTCACAAGCTCTTACCAGTTCTTACCATGCCCACAAGAGGAATGACGACAACCGACAAGTCTGCAACCGTGGAATGAGGTGTATCGGTGTCGTAGCAACAAGGCCTGTCAAGTTGTAGTCGTATGTGTGGAGCTGTAGGAGGGCTGAAAGTAATGCACAAGGAAGTACTAGAAACCACGTTAGTCAAAGCAAGTTAAGTAATCGTTCAAGGTCAGTACTGTGCTGGTCCTAGGCTAGGCGAAGTAGAGATACGAGCCTAACAACAAAGGACGCCACAAGACACAAACCCAAACAGACATGATAACAGGAAGGTGGAGACAACGGGGACTAGGTGGAAGGAAGGTTCTCACGAGTCGGCCCCTTTCTTTTTTTTGTTCTTTTTTTTGCTCTCTTTTCTTTTTTTTCTTTTTTTCTTTTTTTGTTGTTCTCTCTCTAGTGCTGAGGAGAGAGATGCGACTTTTTTTTATTTTTTTTTATTTTTTGATATTTTTTCACAACCAGGGGCACACTAGAACCATCCACAAAAATTCTTAGCTCAAACAGACAAAATATGAGGCATGTGGAATTTTTCAAAGTTCTACCGAAAGGGGTTCTGAAGCTTCTCGCCACGAAAACAGAATTTTGCAAGCGGAATTTGGTGGTTTTAAATTTGCCAAATAGACGGATGTAACTTTTTCTGTAGATGTCATTGGATATATTATATGCCTAATTTCGAGTCTGTATGAAAAATATATCACTGTTTTAAGGAAGGTCACTCGAATCAGGGCTCTATTTCCTTTCTAGTGGCGGCAGGATCAAAGGCAACATATCAAACTAGGGATGGAAAGTGACTTGGTGGATGGAAAGTGATTTGGTGGGTGGCAGCGATGGTGGTGATGGACGGCTAAAACAAAGGTGGTGAAGGTGGCGATGTGCGGTGGCAAGAACTCGAAACTCTAATCGCCCAAACACTAAAACCAGCACATTGACACAACCATGCAATCGAAGACTCAACAAGCCCTAACTAAGCAGTCCTAGTAAAAAAAGGCTCAAAGGGTTTTTTGGATTGCGGAGAACTAATCTACTATTTTTTTAGCTTTTTCTGGACTATAGGAAAAATTTAAACAACGAACGGCGAAAATCTCTCACCGATCAACCGCGCTCGATACAAACCGATGTGAACTGCTAGGGTTTTGTCCTGATCTTTCGATGAGAGGTGGAGGATAACTCAATTGGAGAACGGAGGCGACGTTCACGGCCCGACTACAACCGTCCAAGGACGATGCGCTTAGCAACCGATACACCGTCTCCGGTGGTCGACGCGAACTTGCGGTGCGTGACAACCCAGTCACTAGGGCACTCGTCCTGCAAGCAATCGAAGAACAAGCAAGAACACGTAAAACAAGCACTGAAATTGCTAGATATAAAGATGAAAGATTCAATCTAAATTCACAATATGGCAGGGTTCCGAAGACAAACAGATGGGCGGTCTAGCCGACACGCGCGCTATGTGCAAGTAGCAAGACACTAACTCTAATCAACAAAACCCACCATTCTTGGCGGTGGCTGAAGGTTTAAGAAGAGGGAGAGACGACCACAGGGGTGCTGGGGTCGTGCTAAAAGCCTAGGACGCACCCCTAATGGGCCCAACTTGATACACGGCCCATTGGGCCAAAAGAGGTGACGCAGCACCGAGGATAGAAAAATACTCGGTAGAAAAATGACAATTGCGGCCGCTCCAGGACAGATATTGACATGGGGCCAGATCCATTTGAAAGTAGACTTGATAACCTTTCCATTAAGTACTTGCACGCCCAAATCAGAGTTCGCATGAAGTCGTGATGGCCGTCAGAACTTGGCACTGTTCTGCAGTCCGAATCCACCCCACGCTAGTCCTCTCCCCGTTGGATCCTCTCCATCGTTCCTGAGTAAAACAAGAGTGCACGCGTCTCCAGGGTATAAAGAAGAGGAACATAAACTCAAGAATGAACTCACTTGATGGTTGAGTTGACGTGAACGAGCTTGGGTTATTGGACCATGAAGTTGAAAGTGTGGAGGCTTGGATGTATCGATAGTGTTGATGTCCTCATCAGCTTTGTTTGTCGTATAGATCCCGGTAGTTCCGCTGACCCCGTGTTCTTTGAAGTCATCGCAGAGTTTCCCCAATCCGAAGGGCAATGCAAGTCATGCTTCCCTGTTGATCATATTGCTCCCATTTTGCTAAAATCCCTCGTTTATTCTATTAAACTGCATTTATTTTATAATGTCATTTTATGGTACCCTATTACTAGTATTAAGCCCTAGGCCTTGGTACCCTGAAAACCTTGACAAACCTAGGAAATAACATGACTAGTTTAGACCTGGGATATGCTTAGCCCTGCATAGATTCATTAGCACACTAAATAGGTCATTTCATCTAGACTACATTAATCTGGACACATGAAATGAAGGAAATAACCTCGCAACTTTGTGAACGGGACTAATATCTAAAATATGGCAAATGTGGGCTGTGGGTGCAATGGTTTTGGATAGTCGTGCCCATGGAAAATTAAGGACCGGTTCATGGGAAACCCTAGAAGAATGAATGTTCAAACCACAAGCCAGAATAGGCAACGGTGCGTCCCGTAGTGTAGCCTTTCCTAGCCGACGAACCCTGGCAAGGGTGAGCATGATGGAGCTGTAGTTGGTCGGGGGCTTACCGGTTGCTGGGCTACCGGATTCACTTTAGCACTCGGGGGGCTGCCCACGCCCCAGGAATGGGAGTGGGGGCGAAACCTTGGTGTGGTTTGCTTGGTTAGCGGAGGGTTATATCAAAGGTCCTATCACAGTGTCGGAGATGCCCGGACCCTCCGTTATGTTTGCAGGATGAGTTGAAATGTTTCAGCTCATCTAATAAGTATAACGAAGCATCTTAAGTCCCGAGAGAGGGATAAGTGAGACATTGCTAGGCCTTTAGCCTGCCAGTCAACTTCAGCCTGAATTGTGCCCGTCAAACCACTCAAAGGTGGCGACTAGATGTGTTACACAATCAGGAGACTTGACGAAAATGGCCAAAGATCTACAACGTCTCAGTTATTCCTAACTCATACTTGTGTGAATCCAACTCCCAGGATGTGTGTTAGATTCACACTTTCGTCACAAGCATGAATATACATCGCGAATACAGTTGACTTGGGTAAGACTTAAAGGATTACAACAAAATATAATTACATAGGCCGACAGGCCAAATAGATATATCAGAGAGCAGCGAACAGCAGTGGCTTACTACCCATTCCACAAGCACACTGACTAGGGGTTTACCCCGCTAAGTTCTCATCCTAGAAGAAACAGATCGACCACCTGCATCTCTCAAAACTAAGTCTAAGTCCTGCAATAAAATGGATATTCCAGTAGCAAGTGTCAGTACATTATTAGAAATAATGTACTGGCAACAGCACAATCAAAACCTTAGTACATGCTAGCTCTAAATCAAAGGAAAAGGCTAATTCTGGTTTAAATTTCAGCATAATGCTAGTTTTGGTTCGCAAGTATTTTACAACGTGGTTTTTAACAAAACAATTTCAGCAAACACCAAACTTTATTAAGCATGGCATGGCTTCATAAAAAGTTTACATACATAGATATACTTTAGCATCTTACTCGCATCGGGGAGTAAGGCAAATATAAAGCATGAAACAACAGTAATTCCAACACAATACATTTCATTTTCAAGACCATTTAGGGAAAAACACAAAACTCAAGATGTATACCCATAGCAATTCATCATGTCGCTCATGACCGTGAGCACGACTAATCAATTAGTTTTGTCAACTCTGCAAAGTTTGTACAACTTTACCCACATGATATGAACACTCTAGTTTGTTTCGAGTTTGCAAGACTCTATCACACTCTTCATGTTGAGTGTGATCTAGAGGTCATAACGTAGCCTTTACACACTTAGTCCCTAGCCTTGCACCAGCACGATACGTGTTCTCCCATCCTGGGAATACTAAAAATATAACTCAGAACCGTCAAGTGATGTGGCCCCGCCTTAAACTTGACACCGTGGTGGCGGACACGATAGGAACCCACCCACGTGGCACAATACCGTTGTATTGGACAGACTTAGTCGCCTAAACTACCACGACGGGGTAAATAGGAAGTTCCTCTGGGTTATCCGAACCCATACACTTTAGCCTACCATAATGCAAGGCTAGGTGCTAAATAGATTACTCGGATAAGGCTATCTCATACTAGCACATGTAGATGTACGGTTTACACAATGAATGAAATGTAGTTTAGTCCTTAATCGACTCGGGCAAACACTCCCTCTATCGGTATATGAATACATCAATCGCATACCACTTGCTGCCCAAGTCTAAAATTGTATTTTGATTTTATTTCACAAATAACTGGGGTTTCTCCCCATTTATTTCAGAACACACAAAAGGTTTTCCAAAGGATTTAGAAAACAATCCATGCCTATTTTTTGAATAATACTAAGCAAGGCTAAGAATATCATTTTTATAAAGCAAAGCATGTTTCATATGAGTACCCTTTCAGAGTACTCTAGTTTAATTCCTAGGTTTAAAACATCAAGGAAGTATTTTAAAAAAGGTTCATGCAATTTTTCAGGACATATCTACAAATCTTAATTTAAACGACAATACGGTGAAATACGCATGCACATTTACAAACAAAATATTTTGCCCGAAAACATGGGTTCAAAGTATTCAAAGGAGGGGCAAGAACTTGCCTTGGTCTAGAGAAAATGTTAGCATACCATCCGCTCCTCCGTCGTCTGTGCGATTATCTAAACAAAACGTACGGTATGTAATCAAACACCAAAAATAGGCAAAAATCCAAAATGCTCCAAAATGCATGATTTTTATACATTGAGTAGGTACTGATATAAAATGAATTTAGGTGAAAGAATTTTGATTTTATCTTATCCCATTTAGGAGTTACGCATTTTAGAAGTTTTATCAGGTCGTATCGGATTAGGGTAAGGTGCTGGTTGGATAGTGATTCTAAACTTGGATTTTCACTAATTTGACTTCATAGGGGCAAGGGAATTCATTTTCTATGTTCTACACAATTGGTTTCATAATTATGAATATCTTAGGCCTTATACGAGTTTATGACGGTCCTAGGCCAATAGTGTTATATATATATCTATATATATGGCTTTAGGGTTTTTGGGTCCAGTTCTGGTTTTATTTGCTAAGGATGAATAAAAATGAATTATTTAGCTAATCAAACCTAGTCCAAGATTTTTAGAGTTTAATTTTTTTTGACTACTTATTTTATAACTAGGGGGTGTCCTATGTTAGTCCTCTAACATTTTAACCTAGGGTTTATTATTTGTGCCATGGGTGCTATGCCTTGGTAATTAGGAATGGTCCTTAAGGTTCCACTGGCCCGTCATGTTTTATTTATATTCATTTGGAGCTAGAATCCATTTTATACATATATCTATGCATGTATACATATAGCACCTAATTCACCTATTGTGATTAGTAGTTAGGTTAGCTATTTAAGGTTTTCCTATACTTTTAGTACATTAGTTGCCATATTTTACTTTGCCTAATTGGAGTTCATTAGTTGCTGGTTTGATAGAGACTTGGTTTACTTTAAAAGGATTAAGAATGAATTAACTATAAATTTTATAAGTTGTAAGGTGTATAAAGGGTTTACTTCTTATTTAAATATTTAAGTGATGTTGCTACACAGTAAGCATATATTCTTATTTTATAACTTGAAAGTATGTGTTTTGGTGAATCTACAGAGATTGAGTTTACTCAAAGAGGAATTAGAAGGAATTTTAAATAAATCCCTAAAGGTTGTCTGCCCTAAAAGGTAGCTTTTTCTCTAAATTAGTTTTGCAAACATTTGACCGAAAGAATAGATACCTTTTTATTTTTCCTACTCAGAGAGGGTAAGATGAGGAATCTACAGAATCTGAGTTTGCCCAAAAACAAGTTAAAGTATATTTTCTATGAATTTTATAAGCTTAGGCTAGCTCTATGTGTGATTTAACTTAGAGGAATTTTAGGGACAAAATTAGCACAATGAGTGCAAAGTTTTATGGTTTTATGCTAAAGTTCACTATCTAATGAATCTATAGAAATTTGTCCCATTCAAAAATGTGTTCAAATGAATTTTGTATGAATTTTATAAGTGTCATAGGTTTTCTGTAAAAGTGCATAGTTTTTATTTTTTCTTTTATTTTCAAAACTTACTGTACAGGGATCCACCGGTCATAGATTGGTAATTTTGCACATAGGCCCCTGGATTTTAGAAATCAACCTGCAACCCATAACACGTGTTGAACAAAATCTTACTTAAGAATGCTCAGGTTTTAGCTTATTTACAAATAGGTCCACGGGTCCACATGTCATTTAGTGAAGATTTACAGACTAGCCCTTACAAGATTTAAACTCTCTTAACCGGAGTCTTTACCGCTTAATGATGTGGGACCCGCTTTTCATACACGTTGGTGAGGAGAAGCAGTAGCAGGAGCAGGCTCACCGGTCCGGCGAGCTTCACGGCAACGTCGCTGGTGCTCCGGGGCTCGTGGGGCGATGCGGCCAAAACAAGAAACGTGCATCAGCTCCTTGCGCATCTGATGGTAGTGGTGTCGTCGCCGGCGATGGCCGGAGTCGCGTCGGCGTAGACCACGAGCGGCGTCGGCTTCGGAGCTGCGGTGCAAGACAAGTCACGAGCTTGGTTCGGCCAAAATGATGCATCCACGAGCTTTGCTGGAGTGTCAGGGTGCTTACCCGAGGTTACGCCCGGGCTGATAGAGCTTGGTCTCCGGCGACGGCACGTGGGGGAGTCCGGCGGCGGCGGAAACCAACGGGTGAATGGCGTCAGTTCGGTCCGGCCTTCCATCTACCAAATTGAGATTGGGCACATGGTTATGAACCACATGGAGATGGTGTATACACACGGAATCGGCCTAGAGCTCACCGGTTGCGTCGGAATTGACATCGACGCTTGGAGGTAGGAGCTGGGGAAGATGACGCCGATCTCCATGTTCGCTGTGTCTCCGGTTGGAAAACTTGAGGGGTTTTGATGGTGAGGGTGAGACGTTGCTGGTGGCGCAAGGGCTTGACTGGCCTCGATCAGAGTGGGCCAGAACGGCGTCGAACCCGAAGCGGCGGTGCTCCGGTGCATGCCCTGAGTGTCACGAATGAGGTCCCTGTTCCCGTGGCTGTGTGGCACAAAATGGGAGGTGGTCAAAAGAGTCCATGCTCGGCATTGAGAGGAGAGTTGGGAATGCAAAAAGGATGGAGATGATCTTGTCTCAATCGACGGCGGCGATGGTTGTCTCCCCCACGGCCGACGGCAATAACTTTGGCGACCGTGGGGTAAAGGGCCTCTTCCCTCAGTTCTCTCGGCACTGGGATGAAGAATGAGGAGGGGTGATGCGTCCTGGGAAGGTCAAGGGCGATTTTAGCGCAGGACACGTTGGCTCGATCTCCGGCGCTCTCCCTTTGTTTTTCTTGTTCCCCGGTCGGTCTAGCGTGTTCTAAGCGATGGAGTGTTTGCACAGAGATGAAACATGGCCTAGTGACTGGCAGGTGGGGTCCAGAGCGAAGTGGCAAAGCAAGGGAGTGAGAGGGATGGGTACAGAAGGGAGTATATATGGGTCCTTGAGTTAATCTCGAATTATTTTTCTCCCTAGACTTTGGAGCTCCATACTTTAACCTGGGGACATGGTAAATTCGTGAGGTTTTTACTAGAAGTAGATGACCATCCCTAGGTTCCATTTTCTTGGTTTCTCTCAAAAATAATTTGTGGTTTGTTCCCAGAAATTAATCAAATTCAGGGTATTTGAAGGCTTATTTTAATTTTTAGAGGCCCTAAACAGTGAGGAACAATTATAGAAAAATTATATTTGTTTATGTTAATTAACCTAGTATTTAAATAAATTATTTCCTATATATACTTATGTGTATTTAATGGTTTTCTTGGATAAGTTGGCATTTTAGCCGATTAAAGTTATTAATTGACCTACTATAGCACTGTTTTGTTTAATTTGTTTGGGGCATCTAACCTAGTTATTAAATTATACCAAATTTAGGTTGAGTTGTACATAATGTTTAGCACCTACTTGAATTTTTCCCATGAATTTATCTTCTATGGTTTAACCTAGAAAATTTGGGTAACTCCCTTAGGTATAGTTGTCCCCGCTCTGTGGTTTTGCCTAATATGATCGCAGAGGTTTATTTGAATTCTATCTTGGGCTGAGGAAAAGATCTTTGAATTAAATATTTTTTAAGTTTACATGCTAGCATCCAAAACTTGTCGTAGGCTTGTGTTAGTGAATTTTAATCTCCTAGGTTGACGCCTATGAGTCCTACTATGAAATGCAAAATCGAAAATCCAAATACACGTAAATAACCTAAGTCGAGGTAGGCTTTATGTTAGTATACATGCTTCCACATGAGCTTGCATTTTTATCCTAGGCTATAATGAAAAGGTTTTTGATTTGTTCTAAAATAGAGTCTACTATGCAGAGGCCTAGGTTGAAACCCTTTAACCTAAGTTAGGAAATGAAAATTTTTGGTTCACAAAATTGAGAAACCTTTACTTATTTTGTTTGGACAAAATTTTGTTGACCCTAGAATTTGGGTATATGACACACAGTCCCTTTTCGGGGTACCGTGGCAGTATTTCGATGCACGGGAATCGTGTTGTGGGGCTGTGTCTTGTGGGTACAGATGTACATCTCTGATCAGAGTAAAACTATTCGAATAGTCGTGCCCACGGTTATGGGCGATCGACCAGATTCACCGTGATTAATTCACACTTCTAAACCTGAATTTTGGGACATGACTGGTGTAGGTGGATAGTTTGGGCCTGTCGCAACATGGTGATAACGTTGGACAGTGATGAATAGTAATATTGCTTAAATACTTGTTCTCAACTGCTTTTCCTTTCAACTCTCCTTATTTGCGAAAATTCTAGCTGTTTGTGCAAAAGCAAACCTTAGCCAAATCCTTGTCTTCCTTTGCATTTCATACTCCCTCTCTTCTGGTATGACTTGCTGAGTACGTGGAAATACTAACCCTTGCCTCTTCACCAGAACCTGAGCTTGAAGCCGAAGAAGTCGAAGATGAGTAGGCTTTGCCCTACACTTTGGAAGATGCCTGTGGAGTGGATGAAGCCACGCTGCAAGCATTGAGGTTAGGCTTAGACCCTTTTCTTTTTCCGCTGCCCTTTTGTAATATTTTTGTATTGTTTTTAAGACGTGGAACTGTAATATCAACAATTGTCGTTTGTGTACCCTGGCTGCCCTGGCTGGTCCTGAACAGGGATTTTAATACATATATAGCTTTGGAAATTATAGTTTGAATTTTTGGGCGTGACACTTGTGTCCCGAAGCCTTCCCCAACCTCCAGCGCGCCTACGAGGGTTCCTGCACCAGCAATTTCGTCAACACCGGGCTCTTCGACCCCGATGTCGGGAAGCTCCTCGACATCGACCTCCGGTGGAACCGTAGGCCCTTCGACGCACGGCTCAATCACGACTTCGTCATCGATGAGGTTGTCGAGCCGATCCCATCTGATGCTGGACGATCCCTCTCCTCCTTCCACCAACTGGCCAGCCACGGCCTCAGCGGCAGCCCTGGCGGCCAGCTCGGTCACGCCGATGGCGGCCTGCATCGTCCAGCTGGTGACCTCGACCTTGGTAATCGCCATCGCCGCCTGCTCGGCGTCGGCAACCGCTTTGGCCACCCGTTCGGCCTCAACGGCCATCTTGGCCACCAGCGCGACCACGCTCTCGGCCGCCTCCTCCTCGGCCCCGCCGGCGGCCTCTACCGACGGGTGCTCCTCCCCCAGATCGACCACCGGTGCTGCGGCCTCGAGCCCATGGCAAGTGGGGCAAAATCCTCTGTCCCTACCGCGCCCAGCGTGGCGACCTCGGTTGCCTCCAACGCCGCCTTGATGTGAGGCTCGGTGTCTCCGGTGGGCCTGATCAAGAAGAAATCCTCAATATAAAAAGGAAGGAGAAGAGCTTTGTCGGGTTCGAGGATTACACTTGCATGGAGAAGGTCCTGAGCTTGAAGCCGAACCGCTTCTTTGGTGGCGATGTGGGCCTCGATTTTGACACGTCCGAGTCGGACGAGTCATTGTACATCTTCTCGGAGGAGGAGTGGATGGCCAACTTCCGCTTGACGCCTCCCGACGCCGCAGTGTTGGTCTCCTCCTGCCGTTCCTGGAGCTTAAGCTCCTGCCCCCTCCCTCCCCTCGACCTTGTGATCGAGTACGCCCGGATCGGGCGAGAGACACGTATGCCTCCCAACCCGTCGCGCCGACCTTTGGCGGTGAGGCATCAAATAGAGAAAAAGCTTTCAAAAGAAAAACAAAGAAGAGAAAAAGAAGGTCGAGCTTACCATGGGGCGAGGGTTGTCCACGGTAAAAGGCGCCGGCCCCCTTCGCCGGAGCCGGCCGAGCTTTGGAAAAAGCCCAACACTGGTGATGCACTCGTTCGACGGGGACCATCGCGCTTCCCGGGCACTCGTACAACACGCGATCCCTACTCTTGCAGGGCTAGATGTCGCGGAGCGTGAAGCCGTGTACAACATGGGCGCCGGTCAGGCCCCGCCTCCTCAGGTTCTCGACCAAGTCGACGAGTTCATCAACCTAGTCTTGGTCACAGGGGTGACCGGTGGCCGCCCAGTTGACATTGAGGGTCGGCTCCTTGTGGATGTCCTCGCCGAGGGATGGCTGGTGGTTCGTGATGTAGAACCACTCGACATGCCACCCTTTGTTGGAAGACGTTGCGCTGACGGGGATGTAGCTGTCCAACATCCCTCCTAGAGCTGAATTCTGGCCCCACCGACGACACTACCACTCCCCGATCGACGCTTGCAGAAGTAGTAGCAAAAAAGATCGAAGTGCGGGTCTACCCAAAGGTAGGTCTCGCAGAGGTGGATGAAGATGGAGATCTGGAGAATTGAGTTCGGATTGAGGTTGCAGAGTACTATGTCATAGTACTGCAGTAGACCCTGGACGAAAGGATGGGCTGGCACCCCAAAGCCGCGCAAGATGATGGTAGAGAAAATGACCAACTCACCGGAGTCCAGGGTTGGGAACGTCTCCCCCTATGCGGTGCACCATGCAAAGATGCTATGGTGAGGGAGGACACCGAGCCGCACCATCTCCTCGATCGACCTCCCGACGCATGAAGGAACGAAGGCCGAGCTTGTCTCGACCTCATCCCCGCTCACCACCGGAGTCTTCACTGCCTTCTTCATCAGTTTCTTTGGCGCCATGGTCTTCAACAAGAACAGCTGGCAACCCTTGCGGAAGTAGACTACACAACGATAGTAAGGGTGGCGGTTCTGTGAGATGGAGCAAGATGGAGCCAGAGGAAGTTTGTGGGCGCTTGGAGGTTTGAAGTTCTTCGATGACTAGGAAGCGTAAAGAAGAGGGGAAGCCAGGCGGCGACAGAGCTTATAAAAGGGCAATGATGAGGCTAATAGCGCAAATCTTGGAGGACGCGCAACGCTGTTAATGGCGTGTGTGGAGCCCCCGAGGCGTTCTGATCTCTCCGTCTCCTTATTAAACCATGTTGCTTGGATGTCAAATCTGGACCGCTCATCTTCCTGAGAGTGTAACGACATCCTTGTTGTGTCCGTTACAACTTCCAAAAATATCGCCGGTAGTTCTTCCTATTTTCTGATCCGAACCGTTGGCTCCGCGCGATGCTTCGGGGAAAGTGGAAAGTGGGAACAGGACTAGCCGTCGTGTCGCTTCGATTTTCGTGGTTCCTTGATGAAACATGGCAGGTGTCCTGTTCAAGTCGTCAGGTGTGGCCACGAATGCGGAGAATACCTTGAGACCAAGCAACCGTCCGGCGATGAGGTTCAAGAAAACTTCCCCTACGATTTCGCTAACCGTCGCTAGCCTTCGGGTCGAAACTTCAACACCCTGGGTGAAGGGCTTCCTAGCTAGCCCCCAATTTGGGTCGGGATTGTAGTCAACCTCCGAGCAGTAGTCTCGACTGCACCTGCGACCTCCATTTCCTAAGGGTAGTAGTTTTTTCGACTTGGAGTGCACTTTTGAGCTAGTCTCCGGTTGAGGTCAGGACTACTACAAGCCCTTGGGCGGTAGTATCGACCGCAACTGCAATCTTCATTGCTTCATGGCAGTGACTTCGACGACTCAAATGTGGGCTTCCGAGCTAGTCCACGGGCGAGGTCGGGACTGCTTAGCGCCTCTGGGCTTGTAGATCCGAACACCTCGCCTGCCACCACTGCTCTTGGCTAGTGGTTTTCCCGACTCGGGGGCTAGCGGCTAGGCTGCCTTCCTCTTGGTCGAAGCAGGAGCTACCTAATGCCTTTGGGCGGTAGACCTATTGATCTCGATATCCTCTTTTGACGTCGAGTACCGTTTAGATCATCGGGTGAACGAAAGAACACTCGGATGATTTGACCCTAGGCTCGATGTGCCATTCGACCCTAGGCTCGGGGCTACACTCGCCAGTGCACCTAGACGATGCACCTGCAAAATCTCGAACTGCAAACACTCCTGCTAGGGATTAACACCTTGGAAGAAAGCTTGACCCTAAGGCCGAATGTTCCATTCACCCGAAGGCTCGGGGGCTACACCTGGCAGGTGCACCTGAGCGATGCAACTGCCAAATCCTTGGCTCAAGGCTCTTAGGATCCATTAAAGATGACACCAAAAACAACTCTGATCCTAAGGATGGATATTCCATTCCTCCTTAGGCTCGGGTGCTGCTGTGGGGGGTGTCACCCTGGGGTACCCCAAAGACGAAAATCAAATTCCAACCAAAGTCAAGTCGAGAGTCCTCGGGATGTGGCCGAGGACCCGGCCCCCTTAGTGGGGTCAGCCATTTCGACCTTCCCCCGAGTCCGACCTCGGCTGCTCTCTCGACCCCGACTCATCGCTCGACCTCGAGCTTCCTCAGGACAAGATTTGGCACGCAAGGAGGAAGAGGGAGGAGACAACCCGACAGAGTCTGACACCACCTGACAGCGCAGAAGGAGGATCCCAAGGCTAGAGAGATCACAAGATGCCCACGGTCTTCCAAACCAACTCGCCTTCTGAAAAAGATTTCGACGCAACCTTCTTGTTGTAATGACGAGCGATTCTTTCCTTATATCTAGTCACCTTTTCCAAAGCATGCAACCTAGATTGGACCAAGTCTTCTGATTCATCTACCATAAGATTGTGATAGTCATCGGCTGTCAACTCATTTTGTAAATCAATCCTTCTGGAGCCGATGACACTTTTCCATGGCAAGACGGCCTGATGTCCATAAACTAGCTTGTACGGAGGCACTTGAATCGATCCATGACAAGCCATCCGATAGGACCATAATGTTTTGGCCAATCGGCTGTGCCATTGCTTTGGATAATCAGAGATCTTTCTCTTTATCAATTTGGTCAGACTTTTGTTAGACGCTTATGCTTGTCCATTAGCCTGTGCATAATATGGTAAAGAATTCAGCAATTTGATCCCCATAGTTTCTACAAATTGGATAAACTCATCAGATACAAATATAGATCCCTGATCGGTTGTTATTGTCTGAGGAACACCGAATCGGTAGATAATGTGCTCTTTAACAAACTGGATTGCATCCCCAGAATCAGCTTTCTTCAAAGGAATTGCTTCCACCCACTTTGTAAAGTAATCGGTTTCCACCAATATAAACTTGTGTCCTTTACTCGAGGGTGGATTAATCTGGCCGATCATGTCAATTCCCCAACCTCTGAACGACCATGGCTTGATTATAGGGTTCATAACCCATGCTGGTGCCGTTTGAATTGCTCCGAATTTTTTACAGTCTTGGCAACTCTTATAATGCTTGAAACAGTCCTCCAGCATTGTTGACCAAAAATACCCAGCTCGTCAAAGCAGCCATTTCATCTTGTGAGCCGATTGATGAGTACCACATATGCCTTCATGCACTTCACCCATCACAACCTTAGCTGGATCGGCACTTACAAATCTTAGTAGCACTCCATCAATCATCCGATAGTATAGATCATCATCGAGCAAAACATATCGTAGGGCCTTGTATCGCAATTTCCTCGAAGCCAATTGAGAAGGATTCCTGAGATAATCATAAACATCGTACCTCCAATCATCAGTTGCGATTATAGCAATTTCAACCTCGATGTCCTTGACCATCAGCTTGTATCCCGATGCCCCCTGAGCTAAGTCATTAGCTTCAACATTCTGCTCTCGAGGAATATGTGTCAAAGTTACCAGCCGAAAATTTTCCATCAACTCTCGGCGTTTTTCGTAGTAGGTCATCAAAGTATCATTTTTGCATTCATACTCTCCAGCTAACTGATTGATGACCAACAAAGAATCACCCATGATCTCCACGGAATTGGCTTCAACTTGTTTCAAAAGTTGCAATCCCTTGAGAACTTCTTCGTACTCGGCTTGGTTGTTGGTAGCATAGGGCTTGATAGTATAAGAAAATTCAAAACTTGCCCCCCTTAGGTGATATAATAACTAAGCCGATACCGCAACCATTAGTACAAACCGATCCATCAAAGAGTAAAGTCCAAGAAACTATGTCAACCGAGCCAATTGAGTGATCACGATGCTCAACAATGAAATCGGCTATGGCCTATCCCTTGATTGCCTTGGGTTATTCATACCTGAGATCGAACTCTTTTAAGGCGTAGATCCATTTGCCAACTCTTCCTTTTAGCACTGGAGCTGATAGCATATACTTGACCACATCGGCTTTGCCTTAACTTCGTGCATGAAAAATACAGGCATAGACATAACTTCTCCACTGGGGAATACATTGTCTCTGCATCCAAAAGCCTTCTGCTCAAATAGAATATTGCTCTTTCCTTGCCCTCGAACTCCTGGATCAATACCGAGCCGACTGACTTCTCATTGGCTAAGAAGTATAACTTGAAAGGCACCCCTTTCTGCGGAGGAATCAATACTGGAGGGGCACTCAAATATTCCTTGATATTATCCAAAGCTTTTTGTTGCTCTGCCCCCCAAGTAAACTGCTGCTCGACTTTCAACCTTAGCAAAGGTGTAAAGGGCTCCATCCTTCCAGATAGATTGGCTATAAATCTTCTAATGAAATTCACCTTGCCGACCAGAGATTGCAATTGCTTCTTGTCCTATGGAGGTTGAATATTCTTGATTGCATTAACGCTCCTTTGTGTTACTTCAATCCCCCTTTCATGAACAACAAAACCTAGAAACTGTCCAGCCGATACACCAAAGGCACATTTCGTGGGATTCATCTTTAGGCCATATTTCCTTGTTCTTTCCAATACTTTCCTCAAATCAGCTATATGGCCATCAACCTCTTTGGACTTCACAACCACGTCATCAATGTGGATCTCAACCAATAAACCGATTAAGTCTTGAAAAATGTAATTCATGGCCTTCTTCAGACCAAAGGTAATAACAACCCACTCGTACAAGCCGATTGCACCAGGACATCTGAAAGCAGTCTTATGGATGTCTTCTTCTGCCATGAAAATTTGATTATATCCAGAGTTGCCATCGTGGACCGATACAGGTCGAGCCGACGCGCCACCACCATCGTCACCCCACTATGACCAAAATCCCCCAAGAATCTCCGAGGATCATTCGTTGAGGACAAAGATCATCGTCCTCTTCTTCAACTCTGGCCGCCCATCGCCACCGACGAATCCTCCCTCTCCAGTGAGCCCCGTTTTGATTACTTGCACATGAACCATCTTAGGGACCACAGTGACCTCGCGGACGCCTTACTTCAGCACCACCTCGACCAGAGAGAGCCAACGCCGTGGAGCCGATACCATCCACCGCCGCCGGAGCATCTTTCACATCGCCGTGGTTGTTCAAGCTTCGCCCGTCCACGTGCAACTTTCGGTAAGTATCCAAGAGCCTTGTAGAACATATGCATGTACCCACATTGTATGAATCTAGCCTCCAAAGTGACATGCATCGGCCACCCGAGAGTTGCCGCCGCTCGTGCTGTCGTTGCCATGGGTTTCAGTCACCACAGCGCATGAAACCGACACCAATAGCTTTGCAATCTTCCTCTCTACAATTTTCTTTTTGGTCGCTACATCTAGTTTGCCATCATTCGCCGTCGTCGCCAACGAGGAGCTCGCCGTTGCACCCCTGCTCTGCCCCGATTGCCTCTCTTCCTCTCCACACTCAATGACAGGTGGGCCCAACCTAATTAGAGCACAAGGACCGTGCTTAGAGAATGGTTTAAAACTCCAAGGACTAATTAGTAATAATACACACAATGACATGTGGGCCCAAGGACTTATATGAGAATACCCTAAACTCTGGTGGACTCTTAATGAAGTTTCCATTTACCACGTGTGGAGGACCTCGGGTTCTATTTCTGAAACTCCAGGGGCCTATGTGCAAAATGACCAAGTCAATGACAGTGGACCACATGAACTTATAATTCAAACAAATAAAAAGGAAAAATAATATATTTTCAAAAAGAAAACAACTAAACTTGTAAAACCCATATAAAATAAACTATAACTCATTTTGGGGTGAAACAAGTTTCTGTGAATTCACAAAATGATAAACTTTAATTTAGAATTATAGAACTGAGCCCTCACTGTACAAATTTTATCTCAAAAATTTAAATAAGTAAAATCACGCATACAGCATGCACAAACTTATAAAATACATAGAAAATACAATTTAACAGATTTTTGGATAAAATCTACAGATCCACCAACTTGCATTCTTTATTTTGGAAAAATAAAAATATATAGTCACCTTGTGCCAAATGCCACTAATACTATTAATATTAGAAAGAATGTGATTTAGAAGAACTGAACATTAGGGATTTATATGAAATTCATTTTAATTCCCTTTTTTCAAACTCAAGTTCTGTAGAATCATCAGAACTTGTACTTTCAAATTTTAAAATAAAAATATATGCTTACTGTATAGTAATATCACTTAAATATTTATATAAGGAATAAACCACTTAATGCACACCACAACTTGTAAAAAAATTGTAGAATATTCATTTATAATCCATTTTAAGTGAACCAAATTTCTATAGAACCAGCAAGTAATAAGTTTTGACTAGGTAAAATAAAATATGGCAACTCATGTTCTAAATATGTAGGGAAACCTTAACTAGTTAACTTAGGTGCTAATCACAATAGATAAATTAAGCACTATATATATGTATGTATAGAAGTATACATAAATTGTATCCTAGCTCCAAGTAAATCAAAATAGAACATGTTGAACCACAGTGGCCATGGTTCCATCCTTATACACTAATATTTAGAGCACTTAGCTCATATAACTAATCCTAGGTGGATACGTTAATAGAGCACCCCTAGTTTATAAATTATGGACCATGGGCTTATAAACTAAAAATGATTTAGCCAACCAAAATTTACTCTTTCATTCACCTAAATATAAGAGTACCAATGCTCTGAACCAATGATTTCCAAGTCATGCGCATATAGAACAGTATATGCCCAGAACCCGATATAACTTGTAAATACATAAGAAACTCTTGGTAGCTCTAAAAATTGTGAAACAAAATTTTTTAGTCTTAGAAAACATATATCTTCACCTCTGTGGAGTCAAAGTTAAGAAAAATCAAATTATAGAAACATTTTATAACTCTACCTAATTAAATACTACCCTATATCGAGCAAGCTTCAAAAATTCATAACTCCCAAATGGAACAAGATAAATTAGTAATTCTTTCACCAAAATTCATTTTAGATCAGTACCTACTCAATCTGAACAAACGAGCATTTTGGATTTTCGCCTATTTGCGGTGTTTAATTACATATCGTATATTTTGTTTAGATAGTTGCATAAACGGTGAATGGGTGAATTAGGTGCTAACCTTCCTCCAGATCAAGGAAAGTTCTTTTCCTCTTTTCTTTTGAACACATTGAATCCCATGTTTTGAGAGATAAAAATATTTGTTTGCAAAGTTGCATGTGAATTTAGTCTATATCGGTATTTAAAACTTGGATATGGTAGTTATGTCCAACTAGCTGCATTTCCCACCTTGAATAATTGAACTCCTTGCTGATTGTATCCCTAGAAATGATTAGACTACATCCCTTGTACTCAAATGGGTTTATACATATACTTTATGCAACCTCTTGCTTAGCCCGGCTTAGTATAATGAAAATGTTTATTCCATCGAGTATTAAGAGATGATTTGATATGATAACCCTTGCTGGGGTAAAATTAATATGATGATTATTTGTGAACCAAAAAGGATTAAAAATGTTATTTTGACTTGGACGGCAAAAGTGGCTTGCAATTGATGTATTTGTATGCCGATAGGGGGAGAGATGTTTGCCCGAGTCCGTAAGGACCGAACTTGTGTCACCAACTTAAAGTATTTCGTACATCCACATGTGTTAGTATGGGATGACCTAAGCTGAATAATCTACTTAGCACCTAGCCTTGCATTATGGTAGACGCGGTAAGTATGGGTTCGAATAACCCAGAGGAACTTCTTATTTACCCCCGAAGTCGTAGTTTAGGTGACTAAGTCTGTTCAATACAAAAATATTGTGCCACGTGGGTGGGTTCCTGTCGTATCCGCCACCATGGCATCAAGTTTAAGGCGGGGCCATGCTACTTGACAGTTCTAGGTTATATTCCAGTATGCCTAGGATGGGGGAACACAAGTCGTGCTGGTGCAAGGCTAGGGATTAAGTAGTGTAAAGGCTTCGTTATGACCTCTAGATCACACTCATCATGACGAGTGTGGTGGAGTCTTGCAAACTCAAAACAAACTAGAGTATTCATATCATGTGGGTAAAGCTGTACAAACTTGGCAGAGTTCTCTAAAACTAATTGATTAGCCGTGCTCACGGTCATGAGCGCTTTGGTGAAGTGTCATAAGTATAGTCTGTTAGTGATATGCCCTAGAGGCAACATAGAGATGTTGGATATCATGGTCAATGTTTATGTATTAATGAATAAAGTGTTATTCAGTTCTATGAAATAGACATCTTGTATTGATCAATAATTACGTGACTTATTTATGAGACTCAGTATGTATAAATCTATTTCTAAATGATCCCTGATCATATGTCATATTATTGGAACTAATATGATTCTAAGATCGGCATGTTTATTGATTGATGATCATGTCTCATAGATCATCGGTATGGAGATACCAAATCAATAAACGTGGACACATGTTACAGAACATGTTGTTGGATAGACCCACCATGAGACACTACAGGAATTAATGTGCCATTAGTTGGTCTCAAGTAGTGTCGGTGCAATGTCCTTAGACTTGAGATCATCATGGATTCCAACATGTGTAGTAGCTTACTTTGGGACTGCCAAACGTTATTCCGTAACTGGGTAGTTATAAAAGTAGTTTCGGGTTTGCTATGAAACATGGAGTGGAATGTGAGTGATCAAGATGGAATTTGCCCCTCCTATGGAGAGATATCTCTGGGCCCCTTAAGGTAATGGATTACTGAAGCGCATGGCCATGCCGAGTTGATTGAGTCAACCAACGAACATAATCCAATACGGATCGAGTGAATGATTAAGCTATTGAAGGGATGGCACACATATTGCCTATAGCTTAATTGGTATCGTGAGGCAAAGGGATTTGTGTACACATTACAGGTTCAGAGCAGATATAATCTTTTTGTATACTATGGTGTCAATATGTACTGCTAGGCACTGCTATTGATGGTCGGCCGAGTTGGACTCGGGTCGAGGCCGAGTATACCTGAACCTACGGGGTCGCATGCTTAAGGGGATAGAACGAGTATTCGAGTTAGACTCGGATACGGCTTGATCGGATGGACATCTGATCGGATAGAGTCCCGATGGGCCTTTGGGCCCAATCGGCAACTCTATATAAGGGGAAAGGGGTGGAGAGCTACGGGATCTAATCAATCTAAGCGCGCATAACAGATTGAAACACGCATAGTGCAAGCCAGCGGCGAGATTGATCTCCACGGAAACCCTCCCCACCTCCGAGCCAAAACTCTAGCCTTGCATCTCGTGCTAGCACACGGGTGTTAGGTGTTCTATCCCTGGATGTGTGGATACTGGTAGAGGCATTGCTACGTTGCGGTGCTATTCGGCGGCTTCGAATCTCTACAAGATCAGCATCGGAGCAAGGAAGTCGTGGTCGGGCGAGGCGCGCTCGGGGTCGACGAGGTCGGGCGAGCCGAGGTCGGCGTCGTCGGGGTCGGGCGAAGCAAAGCACGCTCGGTGGGGTCGAGCGATCCAACCTCGGGGTTGGCAAGTGCTGTTCGGGGTCGGCAAGCATTGTTCCGGATCGGATAGCTCTTGATTGGCTATTTCCGCTGCACTACACGCCAATAGGTAACCATCTATGGGCCCTTACTTGCAAGTTATTCTGGTAGAAATTTTTGTTTAGGCTATCATAGCCTCCGCGTAACCCTTCATAGTCTCTATTGTTTTGAAAATGTGAACTTGCGACTTGATTGGAAAATGATGAAAATGTGTTGAGTTGTGTGAGTGTGGTGATAATTTATGACTTGTTGTCATGGATGACAACATGATATTGATATATGGTGGAATCAATATTAATTTAATGATGAAACTTGAAACTTGTCTTTGTTTATTGAATTATCAACTCTTTTACCAATGATTTGTGAATTAAAGCTTGCTTTTTGCTAAAAATGAACCACATAAAGACCCTCTTTGAATATATGCCTATCTGTAGCATCATAGGCTTGATTTATGCTTGCCAGTACATTAACTTGTTTAATGTACTGACTCTTGTCACTAGAATATTCACTTTTGCTTGCAGGTATTTAATTAGTCCTTGAGTGATGCGAGTTTACGATTTGCTTCTTCTAGGATTTGAACAGAATGGTGCAAACCCCTAGTCGGTGTGCTTGTGAATGGGTAGTCAAGCTTTCGTTGTTCTCTGACTTGTATGTATATTTGGCCGGTCGGCCTATGTAACTCTAAAGCAGTTGTAAATTTTAATCGCTTTCATCTTATTTGTGTTTGCTACAACTGCCCATGCTTGAGATGAAAGTGTGAATCTAGTGCATATCCTGGGAACTAGATTCACATGAGTAAGAGTTAAGGATATTTGGGATGTTGTAGACCTTTAGCCATTTTGTCAAGTCTCCTGAATGTGTAACACATCTGGTCGCCGTCTTCGAGTGGTTTGACGGGCACATCTCAGGCTAAAGTTGACTGACAGGCTAAAGGCCTAGCAACGTCTCCGATATCCTTCTCTCGGAGCGTCGAACGTCTCATTGTGTTTGAAGGAAAATATGGGCTATGCTATACGTTTCTTCAAATATAATAAGAGGTTCGAGTGCGTCCCTATACCAGTGGTATCAGAGCAAATACTGACTATAGGAACCCCTTAAGTTGGTCGTTTAGAATAGCTTCCCAAAATTATTTTAAGGGCTTCGCTCTCAGCTACAAATTATTTGCGAAAAGCCATATTCAATCTTATATCTCATCCCTCTCTAGAGATTAATCTTGTCTATATCAGTATTTCAAGTTTTAAAACTCTTGTCGTGCTCTATAGGGCCGAAACCTCTTGAAAGTTTATGTTTTTATGAGGAGTTTGAAAAAAATTGATTATCACAACAAATCAGTACCAAAGAGCTTTTGAAAAGTTTTGAAATCCCTTTGCATACTATTCCTATGTACTAGTTCGGATTTGCAAAATATCGGGATAGAAATAGCCTCTAGTGAATAGGTTTTGAAAAGGGTTGTAGAAAACTTAAAACTTGATATACATTACAAGAATTCCATCTCCTTATGTTACCTCTGCACCAAAAATGAATTGGGAAAAATTTTGAGCTCCTCTCTCTCGACTTTTCAAAATTTTACCGATATGACCTAAAGCAGATAGTTGGTGCAAAATAGACTTTGATGTGCTTAAACCTATAGATTGTTTGCTAAAATGGACCACCCAAAATTCGTATAGATTCTGGACCACTCTAACATAATGCATTTAAAAAATAATAAATTTATACACCATAAAAACTTATGTAAAATTTCATTTTTGTGCCGGTTGTTTCTTTTTCTGGAATCTTGAGTCAGTCTCTTTGTAAAATTTGCATATGCTAAACCATAGGTCCCAAACCTGAGAAATTTTACAGACAACAAATAGACTAACTCAGTAAGCTCCCCGAAATTCTGCATAATTTTTAGACCCCTGCATCATGGTGAAACCAATCTAATTAAACACCATGACCATGTTCTGGAAATTTGTAGCAGCTACCTTCATCTCTTCATATAGCCCAAACCTTAATTGATAAAATGTACAACTTTTTACAGAAAATTGCATACATAACCAGTAGACTCCATAAATATTTGTTGAATTTTTTTGAGTCACTGCATCATAGCATAAAAATTCAGGTAGCACTGCATAGTCCAAATCTGAAAACAGACGATAGCCCGGTTGTAAAATTTTTGTAGCCTAAACCATAGGTGATAAAATCTTGATTTCCTCAGGGTAGCCCACAATCCTATTCACCTGCCACCCTGATTTTTGCTCAAATTTTTTCACCTTTAGAACTTGACCCAAATATACAACAAAGACAGTAGACCGATAAATTCCAGCACTGCATCACTTGTACCGGCTATTTCTCCAAAATAAATCCATTTCTCCAAAAATCACCACTCCTTCCCAGGTTGAAGACCACCCTGTTAGGACAATGAATATAAAATCTTTCATAGTTTAACACCCCTCTATCATAGCCTTTTGATTCAGATTGTGCCTCGGACTTGTGTAGGACAGTACCTAGCACCTATGTCGGATTAGCTTTTCCCCATCGAGATTTATTGATAAACGCCAGTGCAAACATTATTTTTAATTTAAGGGGGATATGGTATTATGATCGTATACTCCCAAGGATAAATATGTAGCCTTTGCAAGCCCCCACAAGTTCAAATGGAAATGTTACACTAGGAACAAGTTATAACCAAACTATGTGATTTATGTTGAGATGGCCCAATGCGCGAATTTGTGTCCCTTTATGGGTGGATGCAAGATTTGTACATTAGAGCAACTCACAACCATGGTTTGGAAACTTGACTTGTGGATTTTGAAAACTTCTCTAAGATGATATGTTGTTTTAAAACTTTCTATTTTCCTTTGGAATTAGGAGAGCTTTGTTGTGAGTCGGAGAAATTTTGTCACCTATTCTCCTAGCCAAAAACTTTTAAAAATTTAAGGGGGATAGAAGGACATGACCAGTACAACCTAGGGACATGCAAGAGACCATACGCATTTCATAATAAGTTAAGAACATAAGAGTTTTTGCACAAATTAGTAAGGGAGAACTTAAGTCGGGCTAGCCATAGAAGTCAACAAATGTATAAATCCCTAGGATTTTCCATTAACCTCTGTTCTTGTTTATTTCTTGTAGATGCCTACCAGATACACAACATTCTACTACTGCCGTGGGTTCACCTGGAACTCCACCCAGCATATGCTCTGGCTTATGTTGCAACGTGCTCGATTCACCTATCCATCAGAGTACCATATCCTCAACAAGACCATTGGAACCTCTCAGACTACCGTGATGGCTCGTGTAAGCATTAAGGGCAGGACTCCATTAGAAGAGGACCGCCAGTATGCCAGTTATGGATGAGATAGTAACGCCGCTATGCAAAATTGCACCTATGTTGCCATTACTCGCCTTCGCTGTGAACTACCCGAGTGGGAAGAGTTTTACTACTATATTCCATCTTTGAATAAGGAAGATGAACACACTACCTACCCAGGGCTGACTGAGGTAGAAATAGGTCTGCACACCCCATACCTCCAACTAGCCGGTTTTGTTCGTTCCCTAGATATGCTTTATTGGTCCACTTTTGCTGAGCTGCAGCGCGTCCACACAAGGGTAGCTACTCTAGAAAGGAGTATCATGCCAAGGTTTTGCCAAGGACATTATACTGCAGAGTTCATGTATGGAGAGGATGCCATGCTTGCACCCGCTGAAGACCTACTACCCCTAGTTGGGATTTATTTCGAACAGTTTCCATCTCCCCACGTTGATGTCAGACGCGACTACCCTCCTCTTGGGACCACAGGACTTTATAGATCGTCGGAATATGTTCATTGGTATGGACGGGTCTTCAAGCTGAAGATGGAGGAATATAATAACAAGACTTAGAAGACCTAGGGATGTCCTGTATTGTTAGATCCTATGATGTAATTGTGGCTCATTTTGGAAGAAACTATGTTCTGTAATATATGTAACTCGGCCATCATGTAACCCTATTATGTAATGAACTTGATGGAATGTGTAAGGTCAAAGCCGGATCCTGTTCAACTACAAAATTTTGGAAATTACTATGCTTGCTATCTGAAAAATCTAGTTTTTAAAGATGTAAGCTAAACATGAGTAAAGTGTGACCTTAGGCTCCTAAAATTGTGCCCCGTACGGTAGCTTGATGGAACAAAACCTTTTTTTACCAGACTCTAGTCCTCTACTAGAACATCGGACCACCGCCATGCCATGTAGGAACACCATCCACCTATTCATATAAGTTCCATAGCTTTTGAAGAAGCAAGTCTATTATACAACTTAAGAAAGACTTAACGTTAGATATATTAAATCTTGTATGTTTGAAAAATATTATATAGAGTTACAAGCCGAAAAGATCATGTTATCAGAAACAAAGAATTGCAAGTACATGAAATGGATTACCATTAGGAACCTAACGATGGAACTCCGCCTTGACCTAAGCAAACATTTTATCCATCGACTTGATAGGATGAAGACCTAGATACGACGAACCTTGTTACACCAACAGGTTTCCAACCACAACCCAACCCAAATCTCGGGGACGAGATTTCCTTTAAGGGGGATAGAGTTGTCACATACCCAAATCCAGGGTCAGGAGAAAATTTTGTCAAAACCAAAAGAAAGTGAAGATTCTCAATTTTGTGAACCAAAAAAAAATTCATTTCAAACTTAGGTGAAGTATTTTAACCAAGTGTCCTGATTACAATTTGAGAAAAAAAGAAAACCTTGTTCATTTCTAACTTAGAAGGTGGATACAAACATACATGTGCACATGCATATGCATAAAACATATTTTGACAATAAGTCTTTTTGTGCATCTGAGTTTTTGAACTCTCATTTCATCATAAGTTCATCTCCTCAACTCGAGATAAGGATCAATATAACCCTGGCAACAAATTAGAAGCATTTGCAAAGTGGGAGCACATAAACATGGAAAGAGTACCCTAATTCTCTAAAATAATCCACACCAGGTAAAATCATACAAAAATTCATGCAGGTGCTAAACATTATGTACAACCTACGTAATTTTTGTGCAATTTAAAAACTAGGTTTCATGCCCCAAACAAATTAGACAAAACAGTCAAATATTAGGCTAGTTAATATTCTTAATCGACTAAAATGACAACTTGCCTAAAAGATCATTAAAATGCACATAAGTTGTCACATCCCACCAAAATTATATCTTTTGATGGGTCCCGGGGGAAAAGTGTGATGTATTTATGAACCAAAATTTTTCCCCATAGATGTTATGACTAGATTTAGTTTTTGTGCAAATAAGAAAAATTTACATATGCATTCTAGGGACATATTTACCATTCATCATTTAAACAAAAGGGGTCTAAAGGGAAATTTAGAAAAAAATATATAAGGGAGACATTAGAAATCACTCAAAGAGTTCAGGAACACATTGCAAAGGTGAAAAGTAGGTATTAACTCAAAATTTAGACTTGACACTATGAAAAATTTCTGTGTGTCAAAACTGACAAAACAGAACTCTGGAGCTAACTTTGGGTTAATGCCAGAACCTATCCAGCGAGCTTCAAGCGGCGAAACCTGGCAGTATTAGGGTTCAAGTTATGCTTTACAACTTTTCCATTGGGCACCGCCCCTGAATCGGCCTAGAAATGCATTTAAACAGTGCCCAAAGTGGTAAACTCAACACAGTGCCAGACTTAGAAAATTTCAAGGATCCATCAACTCCTTCGCTTCTTCTCACTGCCATGCGGGCCATACTGCCGGTGGGGCCAAGGAGCTAGTGACACACCGATCTCCACCCGGTCCCACGCGCCAGAATGAGAGCAAGCGTCGGCTGCGTGGCGCGTGGGAGCGCGCGTCGGCTGCGTGGCAAGCCGATGGCTTGCTTCTCCTCCATCGCCGGCGACAATATTTAAGCCCGACCGGCCGACCGTTGCTACCTTTCTCTCACTCTTGTCTCGTTCCACGAAGAAGCCGAGGCTGTCCACCTCGAGAGCGCTGAGAACACTCAAATAAACCTCGCCGCCGGCAGGAAGGACCCGACCGCCATTGACGCACGGTGAATTTCCTCCTCGAGCAATGCATGTTCCCTAACCCTCACTTCATGCTCTCTCTGATGGCCCATTTCCATTCCAAATGATGTAGCCGACGACTAGGAACGCCACCGAGCCGAAGCACGTGAACAGCGCTCTGTGTCTACCGCCGCTGTGAGCTCGCACGTCGCCAGCCTTCCACGGTAAATCTTTGGCCGAATCCTTTCGCCACCATGCTACCCAATGCCTAACATTGGTTGAATTCGAAGGAATCGCCGTAAATCGCTCTGTGGAGGAAATCCCCCTTTTCTTCCCCAACTCCGGCCGCCGCCATCGACCCCATCTCTTTTCCTCCCTGGTATGCCATGGGTGAATTACTTTTACTCACAACAACACTAGGTCCCCTAGATTAAAGGCCCGCACTTGGTTTTAACAGCTAACCGCTGAGACGCTCTGTCGATGATCGCTGGGGACGAAGGCCGTCACCGCTTCAGGACGTTGCATGGTGCCATCTTCACCCAGACCTCGCCAGAGCCAAGTCTTCGCTCGGTAAGCTCCCTAGTTACCCGTAGATGCTCTACATTGCACATGCGTGAATAGATCAATGCCCAAAACATCATGCATTAGCTACCCAAACCACGGCACCACCTGCTCCATCGCCGACGACCATTCCGGCCATGGTAGCATGCGAGAGAACCACCAATAACTTCGCCGTAATCTCTACTACGTTTTCTCTTTTGGCCGCGGCCCGAGATCGGCCGCCGTTCGCCGCGGCGAGAAGCTTGCTGCGCGTCTCTGCCCTGCTCTCCTCTCTCGCTGTCCCACTGACAAGCCAGACCCACTAGTCAGGCGCCAGACCACGCGTTTAAAAGTTAAACCACCACTGACATGTAGGGCCCACACGGATTAATGATTTAATCCGAGAAGGGATTTTTTAATAAAGAAATAACCCAACTTTCAAAATTCATAGAAAATTGAAAATAGCACATTTTGACTTGGGACAAATTTTGTTAGAACCACAAGATTATGAACCTTAGGACTGTGGAATAAAAACAACTGCACACAATAGAAGATTTATTCATAAAAATCCATTTGATGTACCTAGCAAAATAGGGTAGGTTTAATTTATAAAAATCATGGAAAAATCATCCTAGCTCCGAATGAGGTAAACTAAAATTATGTAGAATCAACAAAAGATGTACTTTCTAAAAAAATATGAAACTAAGTACTTTCTGTAATAAACAAAACACTTAGAGATTGATTGAGAAAAAGAGTTATTCTTGTGCACTCCAACTTCTAAAAGTTATTCTTGATTTGTGCATGCCAGTACATTAACTTGTTTAATGTACTGACTCTTGCCACTGGAATATCCACTTTTGCTTGCAGGTATTTAATTAGTCCTTGAGTGATGCGGGTTTACGATTTGCTTCTTCTAGGATTTAAACTTAACGGGGTAAACCCCTAGTCGGTGTGCTTATGAGTGGGTAGTCAAGCTTTCGCTGTTCTCTGACTTGTATGTATATTTGGCCGGTCGGCCTATGTAACTGTAAAGTAGTTGTAAATTTTAATCGCTTTCATCTTATTTGTGTTTGCTACAACTGCCTATGCTTGAGATGAAAGTGTGAATCTAGTGCACATCCTGGGAACTAGATTCACATGAGTAAGAGTTAAGGATATTTGGGATGTTGTAGATCTTTAGTCATTTTGTCAAGTCTCCTAAATATGTAACACATCTGGTCGCCGCCTTCGAGTGGGACGGGACATCTCAGGCTAAAGTTGACTGGTAGGCTAAAGGTCCAGCAATGTCTCCGATATCCTTCTCTCGGAGCGTCGAATGTCTCATTGTGTTTGAAGGAAAATATGGTCTATGCTGTACATTCCTTCAAATATAATAAGAGGTTCGAGTGCGTCCCCACAATGATCTCTTCCCATCGATGACAAAGAAGGTGGTAGGCACAGTCTCGCTGCTGATTGTCAGTTCCACGTTCAAAACCCCTTTGGTTTCTGATGGGTTGCCTCCAAAGTCTTTCAAAACCATGTTGGTCTTAATGAGGTCGTCAGAACTTTTGCCTAGTTTTTTGAATGTGGCATAGGACATCAGGTTCGCAATAGCTCCTCCATCGACCAACATCTTGGACATCGGCTTGCCATTGGCATATCCTTTAACATATAATGGCTTAAGATGTCGATGTCCTGTCCCCTCTGGTTTTTCGAAAATGGCTTGCTTTGGGACAAAATTAACTTGGCCAAGGACTTCTCAACCACATCTGCATCGGCCTGAGTTGCTTCATAATCGGCCGGCAACACAAAGACCATGTTGACCGATGCGGAAGCCACAGCTTTTCCATTGGCCAATCTTTTTGCCTTGTTAGCTTGAGCTTCATCGGCTCAAATACTTTTGCTCTTTACACGCCACACTTTCCTTGGGCGCTCTTGCTTCTTCTTCTTCTTCAGCCGATGGTCGATTTTGGCTTGCACCTCCTGCAGCCAACCCCTGCTCTTCATCCGTTGCACCCTCCTTTTCTGGGTCTTTGTGAAAGTATCGGAGGGGCACCATTGAGGGTTCATGGTCTCGTCTTCATGTTCATTATCATCATCTTGGAAAAAATCTTGATGAATTCGACCCAGCCTTTGGTGAACAGGGAGCTTCTTCTGTGGCAGCCGATTTCTCTCAAAACAAGATCGGCTAGACTCTCCAGCATAGTTGCCACCACGATCGTTGCAAGCTAGACAGTCTTCAATTGATGGCAGCCTCATCCCTTCGTTCCGGCAGAATCAAAAAAATTCACAGGCCGAATGAGGATCAAAGACGTCAACTTCTTCATGCCCGTCATATCTTCTCTGGGACTTACTAATGGCCCTGGCAGAATTGGGCTGCCGATAATTCCCTCTATCGGCTGCTCTACCACTTGTGTGGACCATGTTGACAGGGAAAGGATTGCCATCAACTTTTATCGGCCTATCATCTTCCTGCCTATATTTTTTGACTACCCTATCAGAAGACGGTGATTCCCTCTCTATGAAGTTCTTCATAAATTTGATCAAGCTATCCATCTCCGGGGGCTCACCACCGGCTGGCCTGCCATTGGCGTGGACCATATTGACAAGGAAGGGATTTCCATCGACTTTCATCGGCTTCTTCGGGTCTTCAAATTTAATTTTTTCCGCCTCTATAGCCAATTGAATCTGTTGTCGGAACACCTTGCAGTCGTTTGTGCTGTGAGACCTAGTGTTGTGCCAGTTGCAGTACTTTCTCTTCTTCAGTTCCTCAGCCATTGGGATAACATGACCGGCTGGAAGTTGGATTTGCTTCTCCCGAAGTAGCAGATCAAAAATTTTGTCGGCCTTGGTGATGTCAAAACTGTATTTTTGTTCTTTGGCTGAATTCTTGACCCATTGGCAGGTGATAACCTTTTTGTTCCTAACCCAATCGGCTGCTGCCACTTTGATGTCGCTGTCTTCTTCTGAATCGAAAGACTATGCAACATGGTTAATCTTCTTAAGAGCTTTCTTGGCCTCATGGAATCTATGTTCATGTGTCGATATTTTCTGGGCCAAGTGAGCCAAACTCTCGAAGTCCTGAGCTGAAAACCTTTCCCTTATTGGCGTCAATAGACCCTAGAAAGCAAGATCGGCTAGTTGTGAATCTGACAAAACCAGACTGTAACATCTGTTCCTCATATCTCTAAATCTTTGAATATAGTCCTGAATAAATTCGTCGTGCTTCTGCCTGATAGCTGTCAAATCGGACAGTTTTATCTTGTGAGCACCACTATAGAAGTATCGGTGAAACTGTTTCTCTAGATCAACCCAGCTTTGCACAAAGTTGTAAGGTAGAGATGAAAACTAGGTGAAAGTTGATCCAGAGAGAGAAAAAGGGAATAGCCTAACCCTCAGAGCGTCAGTAGCCGATGTCTCACCGCATTGGGCTAAAAATCGGCTAACATGTTCATATGTAGAAACATTGTGCTGCCCCGAGAATTTGGAGAAGTCCGCCACCTTGTATCGGCTAGGCAGTGGAACCCTTTCAAAATATTCTGGATATGGGTACCGATACATGTTGCCTGTATCCTTGGGCTTGAGGCCAAATTATTCCCTCATAACATCTGCGATCATATCTGCCTAAGGTTTCTGCTGCTGTGCTCCTTGCACCTGCTGTTGTATCGGCTCGAATTGATCAAATTGAAGTGGTGCTTGCCGATACTGCATCTGGGGTGAATGAGGCTGATATTGTGAATGAAAATTACCCCCATGTGATGCTGAGGAGATTGATGCACCCCATGAGGTGGTTGATCGTGAACGGGTTGCGGACCGATGGGGTGTTGTTGCAAGTTTGGCGAGTATGACCCTATCGGTACTCGTGGAATCGGCTCTACCGGCGGCCGATTCGTGTTGAACATGACCCCAATCTGGTCTTGAGAAACTAGAGGAATATCCTGCCCATCTGTTGACGAGAAATTTCTCTCACGCGCTGGCCTGGGAGATCTGCTTAACTCCAGTGCAGGTCCTTCTCGGCTACCTATGTTGTACAAGGCGTGCGAGTTGGTTTGATCTGTTAACCAACAAGAAAAATAGAGATATATGCGTTAAGTGTTAAGTTAGATCCTACTGGATCGGCTGCAAGAGTCAATTTACATATATATGTTATCCCGAAGTGTATTTAAGCCAAGTGACTAGAATAGATCGGCTGCGCCGAGACAATATTAACCGCTTAATCCAAATATACAATGAGATAATAAATATATGCTTTAACAATCTAGCCGATGTCGTAAGTCCAACTGTGAATCGGCTAATACTCCGATTTATCTTATGAAAAGATATTGATCTGAGCTAAATACTCTAAACCTAGATCAGTCGGCTGTCGGCTGTAGCTGACGAATTGATTCTGGCTTAGGGCATTTAATTAGAGCAAGATCTTAATATAAGAGACGGTTTTAATAAATCTGATAGCAAATATTACCAAAAGAATATTAAAACAGATAAGACCGGCTGAAACCCCGGCACTGTCTCTAAATATATACATCTAGCCAAATAGATCATAAAAGCTCTAAAAACGACTTAATAGATCAATACTGATGCAACATTAAGTATAAAAAGAACAAACTGATCTACTGTAGCTGACGTAAATACCTCGAGATGGTGGATATCGCATATAATTTAGGTCAACCCTTAGATCTAGCTCTATCGGTTGCCGATTCTTAATAGAAATGAGCCGATGTCGAGACAGATCTAAACATTGTTCTAGATTATATGTGATATATGATAACTAGCGCAACATAAATCATCGAATTTAGAGTGTCATAGCGATGGAAGCACTAAATTCAATGAGATACACCACTAATGACAAACATTTACCTTAACTTGAGGATCGAAATGATGCAGCCCGAAGCCGGATCAGTTGTTCGTCTGAAGAAAAAGGAGGCGATGCGCCGAAAGTTGTATTGATTGTGTGAATGTCTAATTACAGGGACCTCGGGTCCTATTTATACCCAAGAATAACATTACCCTTGCGAACAACGGTTTCTATCTAATCTACTATTTAAAATACGACAATATCTCGAGATAAGGACCCATGCCGCATTACAATAAACAGTCTAAACAAACTCCTAATTTACAGATACAATTGCCGTTACAGGACTCTATCCGTAGATGGCAATATCTTTTAACGCACAATTTGAGAACCGAATCTTCTATTTATCTTTAAGCAGTTTTAGCAGAAACAGTTTTATCTTCTCCTCTGACTTCGGCATCGGCTATCGGCTACCCTTGTCCAATCCAACCTCAGCCGATTGACCACATAGCCGATCGTTACTCAGCCGATTTGAGCATAGCCAATGCAGCCCCTGTTTCTCCGCAGATTATTCTCCCAATCCAATTCCGCTTCAAATTTGACCTTGAACTTAGGGATTTGGTTACCAAATTTGGTCGTTAACACATGCCCCCAAGTCCGTGATAAGATAATATCATGGATTTGCCGCTTTTTTGAATTCCCGCGCAACTCCCGTCCTATTCCGTTTCTGCTGTTAAGAAAAACTCTTTAAATACCAGTCGCCCGGTCGTTAAAACAAGCCATGCCATCACTTTTATTCCTCAAGACCTAGCCAGAAAAAATCCCCTTCTTTCTTCAGCGATTCCGGCGAATCGAAGCAGAACCTCTCCAACAATCCTTCCACAACAGCAACCCCTCGCACCAATGGCGTCTTCAAGCACCCGCGTCGGCACAATCCCCATGGAATACCCCGAGGTCAGTTTCTCATCGGCCCACATCCTCCGCTTCGCACAATCTGATTTTTCTTCATCTTGTTGATTCCATTATTCCTTTTTGCAATTTGTAGCACCTATCCCATCAAAATTGTGATCCCTAGTCTTCTTCATCCCGACCAGTTGCTATTAGGGCCGATTGGTAACCTAGACCCTACTGAGTTCATCAACGCTGAAACCAATCGGATCCCCTTTAGGTTTTCCTCCCCAGACCTAGCTTACTGGACAGGGACCTTTAAATCTTGGACTTCAATAGACAAATCCTGGCCATCCTGGTACTTGAGAATGTCGGCCAGCAAGCAAACCACATGGGACGAAATAGGGATCAACCAATGCTTGCCTCTGACTCTAGCGGACATACCGAAGGACGAATCGATGCTATCGGCTGCTAGCTACTTTTGGTCGGACACGCTGAACGCGTTCCACTTTAGGTAAGGACCGATGACACCAACTCTTATGGACATAGTCATGCTAACTGGTCTGGACATAACATCGGCTGTTGCTCCCTTCGACCTGAATATCAAGTGCCACCACAACTTCAAGACCAAGAGCATCGGCGGCTGGAGCGGATTCATTTCATTGAACATGAAGAACAGCCCAGTCACCGACAGGGAACATGCAGCCTTCTTGATGATGTGGCTGGAGAAATTCGTCTTCTGCGAATCGAGTTGTGGACCAACAACTAACTGGCAACATGTAGCCGAAGCATTAGTGGAAAAAAGGAAAGTCCCCCTAGGAAAATATCTGCTCGGCTACTTGTATCAAATATTGAGTAGTGTGCCAGCAAAGTTAGCCTTAAAACAATCTATCAACACTGGAGGGCCCTGGTGGCTGTTTCAGTTGTGGCTCAACTTGCACACCCATAAAGTTGCAAATCGGCCAAGCCTGTTTGAGGCCGATTTCCCACTAGCCAGCCGAAGCACCGTGATGGCGAAGAGATAACCACTCGGCGTTGCATGTCATATGGAGAAGCTGCTTCCTCTTACTCGGGCTCAAAACTGTCAGCCGAATACTTCAAAAATTGGTTTAGCAACTTTTACAATGGGTTCTCAGCCGATTCCACTATCTGGTTTGCATATGACAAATTCAGCAAATTCGAACTGTCGGACAATCTTCGGCTAGACAAGATCAATTCTCCGAAGTTTGACAAGCCGAGAGAGATCTTTACCACTACCATCTCTCCTTGCATCCTGCCGACTGGCATCCACCAAGGACGAAACATTCAGAAGAGCTACGAGTTCTATCATCCGATGGTAGCTGCAAGGCAACTGGGGCTAGGTCAACTGCCGATTGGGCTATATTACTCAGACAAAATTCAAACCAGAGGCATTATCAGCGGTGAAATCATGATGCTTCGGCTATTAAACCTTCCAAGCCCTCCTCTTGGCAGCTTCGGGGTCATCGAGCTGGCAGTCTCAAGGACAAGTGCCTTCAGCCGATGGTGGGCAGAATGGAAATCACACACATTCCACCAATCGGCTTCTATGTATCTTACCACCGTCGATCCGTACATGATTCCATCGGTGAGCCATTCTTTTCTAGTCCTTTTTTCTTTATCGGCTATAATACATATATCTTATTACTCACGCCTTTGTCCCTGCAGACGAACGATACTTCTCCTCCCCGAGCCAGCCGATCAGGAGCAGCCATCAGTTATGGGCCCGGCATGCTGCCAAGCGGCTGTGGGTTGGCACCATCCATAATCGGCTTCAATGCGCCGAAGGTGTCATAATACATATATCTTATTACTCACGCCTTTGTCCCTGCAGACGAACAATACTTCTCCTCCCCGAGCCAGCCGATCAGGAGCAGCCATCAGTTATGGGCCCGGCGTGCTGCCAAGCGGCTGTGGGTTGGCACCATCCATAATCGGCTTCAATGCGCCGAAGGTGTCAACCCTCCTCCATGGTCAAACCCGTGAACCCCTCCGTCGAAAAAAAGGGACAAGCCGTCGGCTACTGCCGCTCCGGTTGCAGCGAAGAAGAAACCTGCCAAGAAGCAGAAACCAAATCCGACCAACGATCTCCCCCCAATCGACCCGGATGTCGACGCTGTGCTCGATGAAGAAGTTCAGAACGAGGAGATGGAAAAATCCCTTGATGACGCAGCGGCCGAATCAAGCTCCTCCGACAAGTACATCCAAACTCCGTCGGCCGGCGAGGCCTCTGTGCAAAAAACACCAAGCCCACCAAAATGCTTCGTCCATCCGACACCGGTAAGTGACTTCCAATGCTTTCGGTCCCCTGAATTCTTCATTCATACTTGCCTTACTACACTCTTTACATCGGCAGAGGAAGAAGCTAGCTACCAGGAAGAGAACGGCTCCTCCCCGTTCATTAAGTTATCTTGACTCTGCATGCTTTCTTTTATTAGCCGATTCTTAACCTTGTACCCTTTTTAGCCTGCCCGTGCTCCGACACCTGCCCCCCGGGTATCCAGTGAACATACTCCGTCGGCTGCAGGTGATAAGGATGCCGATGATGAAGCTACATCGATCCAGCAGCCCAAGTAAGTATTACAACTATCTTCCCTTCTGGCTCCATGGCTTCGTCGTAGCAACCGTTTTGTGTCCGGCGGAGCGTAGCCGATCTCCCGGGCTTCAACCGTCGGAGTTCATCGACCGGATGAGACAATTGACAGGCCCCGGTGCCGCTTGACGAAGATCCGAGGACCACGCTAGCTGACATCGCTAATCGGCTGGAGGGCTCATTGGATGCGCTGGTAGCCGATTGCGGCTCTGTCCGTAATCGGTTCGAAGAGATCCAAGCCAGGCTTCCAGACGAGCTAGCTGATACGATCGCACCTGCCACCTTTCTTGAAGCGCATCGGCATAAGTACGAGCGGGCAAAGCAACGCATAGCCGATCGTCGGGAAAACAAATCACTAGCGGCGGCCATCAAATCCAACCAAGAAGAGATCAAGGCGAAGAAGGCCAAGTTTGATGCATTGAAGACAGAACCGATTGCCACACTCAATCGGCTTTGCGCACGACGAGACCAGCTGGTAGCTGAACTCATCCAGACTGAAACTAAGATCGCGATCCAACAAGAATATGTGGCCGGCCTGCCGAAGGAGATAGAAGATGAACGATCCAGCATCAAGGCGGTCGTGTCCTATCTGGCCGATCTGACGAAGGCAATGAAACCAGTGCCTGGGACCGATACAGCCGATGTCAAGGCAATTGTAGATATCGACGGGATCTGCCGTAAAGCGATCTTGGCCATTACTGAATTTCTTAGGCGCTGAGTTGGCTGTGATAGTTGGGGTAAAACTTGTACATCTTGTAATTTAACTATCACTTGTAATCGGCTTACATTGTCCAACTTCTGTAATCGGCTAACGTTGTCTCTTGCAACTGCTTAGAATTATCTTTTGTAATCGGCTTACTTTACTTGGTCCCCACTTAATGCGTGCTTGCCGATCACATTGAACTTTTGAAGACGCGAAAAATTTTGAAAAATTCGCTCCGTCTCTCCTTGGTATCATATTGCATTGTATATGCATATGCCCCCCTAATTTCGTTGATGTCTTCGATGTCGACGAAATTATGAACTTAACACACGTCCTATTGTCGTAACCGTCGGCCACCACCAGCCGATCATAGGGAACTAGGAGAAAAACTTGGCTTGAAAATTACCTAAAGACGATGCGTGCGTTACAACGCATCGGCTAACACCTATCGGCTGAACAAACAGAGCCGAATCATGAGTTGATCCATACACTTGGGTAATATTTCTTTAAATATTTGCCATTCAGAGCCCTTCCAAACACTTCTCCATCCAGACCCTCTAGCATATAAGCTCCTTTAGAGACGCATTTGTGGATCTTGAAAGGCCCTTCCCAATTTGGTGACCACTTACCAAATTTATTATGTCTTGTTCCAATCAGCAATATCAGGTTCCAAATGAGTTCGCCCTCTTCAAAAGACTTAGGTACAACTTTCTTATTATAATGACGGGCTATTCGTTCTTTATCCCTTGTTACTTTTTCCAAGGCTCTCATCCTTGATAAAACTAGGTCTTCTGATTCATCCATCATCAAGTGATAATAATCATCGGCTGTAAGTTTGATCTTGTAGCTAAACTCGTCTCGAGCCGATGATATTTTCCCATGGCAGCACTGCCTCGTGCCCATAGACCAACTTGTATGGAAGGACTTGGATAGATCCGTGGCATGCCATCCGATATGCCCAAAGTGATTCGGCTAATCGGCTATGCCATTGCTTAGGGTACTCAGAAATCTTTCTCTTTATTAGCTTGATCAAACTTTTGTTTGAAGCCTCTGCTTGCCCGTTGGCCTGCGCATAGTATGGTGAAGAATTAAGTAACTTGATTCCCATGTCGTCGGCAAACTAAACAAACTCGTCCGATATGAAGATAGATCCCTGGCCTGTTGTTATTGTTTGTGGGACGCCAAATCGGTAGATAATATGCTATTTTACAAATTCGATTGTGTCCCTAAAATCAACCTTTTTCAAAGGAATTGCTTCCACCCATTTTGTAAAATAGTTCGTTGCTACCAAAATGAATTTATGCCCTTTGCTTGAGGGTGGATTGATCTGGCCGATCATGTCGATGCCCCATCCTCGGAACGGCCAAGGCTTTATGATCGGATTCATAGCCGATGCTGGTGCTTTTTGCACGGCGCCAAATTTCTGACAATCCTGGCAACCTTTATATGGCCAAAAATATCCTGCTCTCCGAAGCAACCACTTCATCTTGTGAGCCGATTGGTGCGTGCCGCATATCCCTTCATGTACTTCTCCGATAGCCACCTTAGCTTGATCGGCACTAAGACACTTGAGCAGCACATCATCAATCGTCCGATAGATCCTCGTCGAGCAAAACATATCTATGTATCGCAATTTCCTTGAAGCCGATTGAGAGGGGTTCTGTAAATAGTTGTAGACCTCAAACCTCCAATCATCGACTGTCATGGCAGCGACTTCTATCTCGACTTCTTTTATCATCGGCCTGTAGCCTGATGCCCCTTGAGCTAAATCGTTGGCTTCTGTATTCTGCTCTCTGGGGATGTGTTTCTGTGTAACTAGCCGAAAGCTATCCATTAATTCTCGGCACCGTTGATAGTATACCATCAGTGCGTCATTTCTGCATTCATACTCCCCTGACAACTGGCTGATGACCAATAGGGAATCCCCCATTATCTCTATGGCGTCGGCTTCAACTTCTTTGAGAAGATGCAATCCCTTGAGCACTACTTCCTATTCGGCTTGATTGTTTCTAGCATGGGGGTCGATAGGAAAAGCAATTCAAAGCTTGCCCCCTAGGCGAAATAATGACCAAGCCGATACCGCAGCCGTTGATGCACACCGAGCCATCAAATGTCAATGTCCAAGGCATAATTTCGATTGAGCCGATTGAGCCATCTCTGTGCTCCACGATAAAATCGGCTATAACTTGCCCTTTAACTGCCATGGGTGCTTGATACCTCAGATCAAATTCTGTCAGGGCAAAAATCCACTTTCCAATCCGCCCTTTTAAAACCGGAGCCGATAGCATGTATTTAATGACATCGGCTTTGCATATTATTGTGCACTTGTTGGATAGCAGATAATGCCTTAACTTTGTGCATGAAAAATATAGGCACAGGCATAGCTTCTCCACTGATAAATACCTTGTTTCTGTGTCCAATAGCCGTCGGCTGAGATAGAAGATAGTTTTTTCTTTGCCCTCAACCTCTTGGGTTAGGACTGAGCCGATTGACTTGTCATCGACCGACAAGTACAGCTTGAACGGTATTGCCCTTTCGTGGAGAAATTAGAACCGGAGGCGAGCTTAAATAATTCTTGATATTGTCTAAGGCCTTCTGCTGCTCTGCCCCCCCATGTGAATGCTTGATCAGCTTTAAGCCGGAGCAGTGGTGTGAACGGCTCCATCTTCACAGGCACAATGTTGTCCTGAGAAACGCTGGGGCTCTTGAGGTCGACCATCCTGTCAGCTACGTCGATGCGTCCGAGCCGAGTTGATAGAGATAGTCCCACTGGGTGTACCAAGAAGCGTGTTGACGAGAAATTTCTCTCATGCGCTGGCCTGGGAGATCTGCTTAACTCCAGTGCAGGTCCATCTCGGCTACCTATGCTGTACAAGGCGTGCCAGTTGGTTTGATCTGTTAACCAACAAGAAAAATAGAGATATATGCATTAAGTGTTAAGTTAGATCCTACTGGATCGGCTGCAAGAGTCAATTTACATATATATGTTATCCCGAAGTGTATTTAAGCCAAGTGACTAGAATAGATCGGCTGCGCCGAGACAGTATTAACCACTTAATCTAAATATACAATGGGATAATAAATATATGCTTTAACAATCTAGCTGATGTCGTAAGTCCAACTGTGAATCGACTAATACTCCGATTTATCTTATGAAAAGATATTGATGAGCTAAATGCGCTAAACCTAGATCGTCTTGTCAGTAGCCGAATGAACCGATTCTCGCTTAGGGCATTTAACTAGAGCAAGATCTTAATATAAGAGGCGGTTTAAATAAATCTTATAGCAAATATATCAAAAGAATATTAAAACAGATAAGACCGGCTGAAACCCCAGCACTGTCTCTAAACATATACATATAGCCGAATAGATCATAAAAGCTCTAAAAACGACTTAATAGATCAATACTGATGCAACATTAAGTATAAAAGGAACAAACTGACCTACTGTAGCTGACGTAAATACCTCGAGACGGTGGATATCGCATATAATTTAGGCCAACCCTTAGATCTAGCTCTATCGACTGCTGATTCTTGACAGAAACGAGCTGATGTCGAGGCAGATCTAAACATTATTCTAGATTATATGTGATATATGATAACTAGCGCAACATAAATCATCAAATTTAGAGTGTCATAGCGATGGAAGCACTAAATTCGATGAGATACACCACTAATGACAAACATTTACCTTAACTTGGGGATTGAAACGATGCAGCCCGAAGCCGGATTAGTTGTTCATCTAAAGAAAAAGGAGGCAATGCGCCGAAAGTTGTATTGATTGTGTGAATGTCTAATTAGGGACCTCGGGTCCTATTTATACCCAAGAATAACATTACCTGTGCGAACCACGGTTTCTATCTAATCTATTATTTAAAATAAGACAATATCCCGAAATAAGGACCCATGCCGCATTACAATAAACAGTCTAAACAAACTCCTAATTTACAGATACAATTGCCGTTACAGGACTCTATCCGTAGATGGCAATATCTTTTAACGCACAATTTGAGAACTGAATCTTCTATTTATCTTTAAGCAGTTTCACCAGAAACGGTTTTATCTTCTTCTATGACTTCAGCATCGGCTATCGGCTACCCTTGTCCGATCCAACCTCAGCCGATTGACCACATAGTCGATCGTTACTTAGCCGATTTGAGCATAGCCGATGCAGCCTCTGTTTCTCCGCAGATTATTCTCCCAATCCAATTCCGCTTCAAATTCGACCTTGAACTTAGGGATTTGGTTACCAAATTTGGTCGTTAACACCATCGTGCTAAGGCTTTTGCCTGGATAGAAGTATGGGGCTGAACTCTGGTTGATTTTGGGCCGATGATGAAGCAATCGGCTTCTCGGGTGCCGATGCTGATGCCATCGGCTGTCCTGAGGTCATGCCTGCAACCAACTGCAATTCATCAGTAGCCAAGGTCCTATACGTTGGAAATTTGCCTTTAGGAAGGAAAATTGGGCCCTTGGCTCGGCCACCCTGGAATCAACAACATCCTTGATCATATTATTCAAAGTGTTGACAAGGATCCCCAATTGGTTGATCAGTGCCTGATGCACGACATAGTCAATCATGTCCTGTAGATTGTTGAGTTCTGGGCCCTCCTCCTGTTTGATGTCTTGAACCTTGGCACTTTTGCCAAAGCTTGACTCGGGCTCGTCATCGGCTGGCAGTTTTATCTTGTATCTCTGGACGACAGTGCCCGATCGAGTTTGGACAAAAGAATGCAGATATTGGCTCTGCAGCTTATTCATTATGTCTTCAATCTCGGCCTTTTGCTCTGGCGTCAGATGGTCCAATGTGACCGGAATGATGTTTTCCTAATCGATCTTAGAGGTCTTGATGTCAACCATTGTGTCTGACTTGCAATTGGGTCCCACCGGGCATGCCAAAGAAGCGTGTTGATCCCAAATCGTACTGAAGGTGTGTTGACTCGAAAAACCGCTCACTGACCTGAGAGGTTTGCTTTATTTTAGTGTAGGTCCAAAGTATTGCTTCTTAGGTTCATAGGTGTGCCAGTTGATTTGATCATGCAATCAACAAGAAACAAAGAAACAAGTATTAGTCTACAAACGATAGCCGATCGGCTGGTGACCGCTGACGTATCGTCTGGTGTTAAGCCGATGCAGTATGCACTGAATCGGCCAAGGAAATTAAACCTAATCGATCGGCTGAAGATATTCATAATACATAATATTTTACATAATCTAAATGTCAAGATGCATTTAAACTAAGTGAGTGGGATAGATCGGTAGTGTACCGAGACAATATAAATCACTTAAATCCAAAAGTACCTTAATATGTAGATTATATATATTTATAGAATAGCCGATGTCATAGATTTAATGTGTATCGGCTAGTACTCCGATACCACTCTATAGTAAGATATCATTATAGATTAATACATTAAACAAGGATCGATCAAGTGTTAAGATGACCTAATAGATCGATAACAAGCTTAACACATTTAATTATAATGAGATCTTAATATAAAGGACAGCTTTAACATATCAAGTAAATATAAAACATACAAGACAATTAAAACAGATAAGATCGGCTGAAACCCCGATACTATCTCTAGTAGTGATCATAAAACAAGATAGAACCTTTATGATTCTAAACACGACTTAATAGGTCGAACCTAACCGATGCAGCATTAAGTATGAAAAGAAGCATAGATCTAAACGAATCTATGAACACCTTTCGAGATGGTGGATACACTGTATAATCTAAATCGATGACGAAGCCTAACCCTATCGGATGTTGTCTAATAACAGAGACTAGCCGATTAGGGTTAGATTGCATTATCAATCTAGGTTATATGGTGTATATGATAAATCGATGATTTACATAAACAAGATTAGAATATCATAAAGATGGAGGAACTAATCTCGAAAATGCAAGTCGCCATGACAAGATTTACCTTTTCGCTGGAGATCGAACGATGCAGCCCAACTAGAAGTAAGAACTCGTCGAAACTATTAAAAAAAGGGTGACGATGCGTCGAAATTGTATTGAACTTGATTGTTGTTAATTTACATGATCCTGGGTCGTATTTATACCAGATACAAGATAAATCCATGGCGAACACGATTCCTATCTCTATTACAATTTGAATTACAGATATGTGCCTAAAACAAACTCTCACCGACATTATCTATAAGGAAACTATTTAAAATATCCTAATTAACAGATACAATTGTCTTTCCGGGACTCTATCCATGTATGATAATCTCCATGAAGCTCTTCAAACTGAATCCGAAGATAGTTCCAACGTCTTCTCACTAGAATCGGCTCCATCGGCTATCCTTAGCGGAATCGGCTTCATCGGCTGTCATTGTTTGACTCAATCTCAGCCGATGAACACCTTAGCCGATTCAGCCTAGGACTTGGTGCGCGTGTTCTGCTCCCGATAATCATGGCTCCCGCCGGATCTGCTTCGGCTTCAGTTCCAAATCTGATAATCTGTTGTTACTAAATTTGGTCGTCAACAGAAACTTAACCTCATACTTGCCAAATACCTCATATAATTTTGTCTTAGTATCAAAATAATGGGTACTATAATCGATATTCATTGTCCCCATTAAGACTCAAAATGTTCAAAAATCACCTCATTTTTTCCCTAAGATCAAGAATAAATGCAAAAGCTAACATCAAGATTTCCTTATAGTATTTTAGATATTTCTGTTTCATAGGAAATATTACATTTGCAAGTAGTTGGTCATTTTCATTTTCTCAAAATAAAGGAGCAATCTCCAAAATTTTATGCAATATTAAATTAACAGTTGGATAATAGACTTTGTTGGAGGACACATGGCAGCCTTTGATTGGCTTCGTACGACGGGCGAGGGCCGACCGGAGAGAGCCGTCGTGGGCGCGACGTGGCACCCCTTCATTGGCTCCGTACATAGGCAGCCGGGAACGGATGGCTCTACACGCAGGGCGGACGAGATTTCTAGCCGTTGCCATGGGCTATCATGGGCCATGTCGTGATTGGGGCCGGGCCGTGCCACTGCCCAAGCACGGCATGCACCAGTATTCCCGTGACCGGGCCGACCCGAGAAGGCACGGCCGAATGCGGCCCCCATTCGGCCGTTTATAGTGCGGGCCGGCTAAACCCAAACCGACCCAATTACCCTAACCGACAGAAGCTGGGCCTCATAAGCATCAAATCTAGGGTTTTGCTCCTCTCTTGGCAAACCCCGCATCGAATCGAATCCAGTAATCCAGTAGCGGCGGTCGGCGGCCGGCGGCGTCGCGGGGGGCGGCGGCGGCATGGCGAACCGCACGGATCCCCTGGCGAAGAGCATCCACGGCACGAACCCTCAGAACCTGTTGGAGAAGATCGTCCGGTCCAAGATCTACCAGAGCACCTACTGGAAGGAGCAGTGCTTCGGCCTTACCGCCGAGACGCTCGTCGACAAGGCGATGGAGCTCGACCACACCGGCGGCACCTACGGCGGCAACCGCAAGCCCACCCCTTTCCTCTGCCTCGCCCTGAAGATGCTCCAGATCCAGCCCGACAAGGACATCGTCGTCGAGTTCATCAAGAACGAGGATTACAAGTATTTCTTATTTCCTCCTTCTTCTTCTTCTTATGAATAGAAGAATATCTATCAATGTTTTGCTTATGGCTGCAGGTATGTCCGTGTTCTTGGTGCCTTCTACCTTCGCCTCACTGCCACCGTCGCCGACGTCTACCAGTACCTCGAGCCGCTCTACAACGACTACCGCAAGATCAGGCACAAGCTCAGTGATGGAAGTATGCACAGCCAATTTTTCCACCCTTTTCTTTTCTCATTTTCAGCTTATTTATTTTCCTGCTAATTAGATACCTGTTTTGTTGTACTCGTTTCAGAGTTTACCCTGACCCATGTCGACGAGTTCATTGATGACCTCCTCACCAAGGATTACTCCTGTGATACAGCCCTCCCCCGCATCCAGAAAAGGTCTGTTTCTTTTTTACTCCCCCCACCCAGTCTTCTATTCTTTTACAGCTAAAACTAAGCCCTATTACATTTATTGAAATGAACCAGAAAATGGTCAACTGCGCAATTTATTTTGGAGTCATGTTGGGTCACATAATACTACCTAGTTCATTTTTGAAACATGCTGGATTACTGTATCAGCCAGCACATCCCGCAATAACACTGGTAATTTATGGAACCAACCTTCACATAGGTGATTTCACATACATCATTTGGTATGCTATTACATTCAAATCCATAGAATGCGAGACAGCCACACATGGAACATGTTAACGCGAAGAACAAAAGCACTTGTGGAGCCATGCAAACTTCTTTTTAGCGGGCTATATATATTTTTGGACAAAAGCACTTCTGGAGCCATGTAAAACCAGTGGGCTATCTTTTTTTTTAAAAAAAGAATTAGCAGGCTATTTAATCTTTAGAAAAAGAAATCTTTAATCTTTGAAGGCATATATTAACATAACCTATGAACATAAGAGGGAAAGGATATGCAGAGCTTTGAAAGAAGTGTTAGTTGAACATGAGCATTGGACAGTTACATTTGTTACAATTGTAGAGGAGTGTTACCCCCAGAAAGTTTGTAAATCTTTTGCATCCCCAACATTTGTATCTTCTACCACAGAGATCCCATTGATCTGGTTATCTTCACAGAAGTTTGTAGTTTTGTATTCTGCTCATCTCCATTTGCGTTGAAAAATGACAGAAAACAACCCTAACTTCCATTCTATGTTGCCAAATTTGGGAGTCTCAATGTTTTTTGATTTCATCATACTCACTTTTTCGTGGTTTTAGCCTTTTCTTGTTGGGATAGTATGGACTCAAGTTTAGCCAACACTAGTTATCCAGAAACTCAAAATTCTGATTCTGAACCAAAACAGGTCTCAGTTGTTTTTAGCAAAACAAGTACCCTGTTTCTGTTTCAGGAGTCTTGAATGCAAGTGGAAAATTTGTGATACGCAAAGGAAATATTCTCAGTTGCAATTAATCGAGTATCAATGAGATAAGAACCAAACCAATGGTGAAGTGCCATAGATGGCTGGCCTGGCAATTGTTTCATTCGCAGACCAAGCACCAACCATCCATTGTGTGTCATTATGTGCGCATTTCCTTAACATCATCCTTCTTGATTGCTGACTTAATCACGCATTGCAATAATTAATGTGGATGGATCATAACTAGTGCGTAGTTCATGATCCAGTGGCAAGCGCAATGCTACACAGTTGTCTGTATAAACCAAATATCTTGCTAGTAAATACTCAGTTTTTGCTTGTACAATCCAAATATAATATTCTATAAAATCATCCTAACAGAATAACTACTAAAGACTCATTTTTCCCAAATATTAACCTATTTTGTTAAAAAAATAATCTCTAATCAATGGGATCCGAACAACTACTTAGTGCGACATCCACTTCCATTCCAAGTTCTTGAGTTCACAAATATCAAGGTCTAATACCCCCAATGATCTAGATCTTTAGGTATACATACAGAAGGCCATTCAAGAGATGCCACACCAACATCCATTTGAAAAGAAATCTAAATGCACATAAACACCTATGGGAAGTTGACTTTTTGGTCTGATAATCGTTTGGAAAGGCAGGCTGTCTAACCCACGAACCCACTTATAGGTCAAAATAAGTGGTTTCACTAACACCGTTAGCAGAGGATAAGTTTTTTCCTACACTTTCTATAATGGTTCTCACAACATTGAAAATGCCATCACCATCATATTGTGACACTGCAATCCCTCTCCCCACTAAATGGGATATTACACTATGAATAAGACTGAAATACTGGGTTCTCTTATACAGTTGCGGCAGCAAATCAGGTGCCAAATTAAATAACAGAAGAAAAAGGCCAGCTGGCCTTAAAGTCTTGTGCTTCCTGATAATTTTGACCAATTTGAGCATTCATTTTAGTCACAATAATGTTTCGTGTTTCAGAACTTTGTATAGAAAGAACATGTTACTTTATCAATTGTTTTTTTTAAATCTTGAAATCCACTTTTACTTCCGTCATTCCCTTTTACTTCTCGTTTAGGACATTGACATGGTATCCAATGCACTATAATTGATCATTATTTTTTCTAATCACATGTTCAAAAAGCATTAAAAATGCAACTGGACGGAAGTATCTTAAAGATCTGATATGTCATTTTTACATATCAATTCTTACTATTTTTTCAAACGCTAGTGAGTTGTAAGATTTTGTGGTTTGACTGCGAGCATTCTAAGACGTCATCTATTTGAGAGTAGATATAGTAACTACATTGTGGAGTTATCCTCTACTGTGTATTCTGAACTTGTCTTGTTTTCCAGAATTTGTATGGGTGACTTGTTAACTACTGTTCTGTTTCTCTCCATACATGTGAGATTAGGTTTCACTTGGAGAGATCATATTTCTTTTACGTAGATCACACTTGTTGACAGGCTGTAAATGATAGTTTAAAAGGTGTTTATTAATTTTGAGATGTCAACAATAGTCTAATCAGCATATTCTTAATTAAATGATAATGGTCATGATGTTTTTATCTGTTCTTGAATAATCTGGTTTGATTAGAAAATATCTTTGCTTTGATGTGTCAGCAGTGATGGTTCGTGAATTCCATAAACTTAAAAAAATTCATTTTCATGAATCCTTTGTACAGATGGGTTCTTGAAGCTTCTGGAACTCTAGAACCAAGAAGAAGTGCACTTGAAGATGATTTCGAGGAAGAGGAGGAAGATAAGGAGGATGAACAACCTATGGATATAGATGAGCCAAACGGTCGTGAAAAGGTGAACATATACTTGTTAAACAGATATGTATTGAATCCACATACTTTGTTGACCATAAGTGTTGACTTCTCTTTACTATCTTTAGCATGATCATTATCGTGGAAGGAGCCCAACTAGAGATCGAGATAGGGAGAGGAAACATGAAAGACACCACAGGTATGCTACTTTATGTGAATTGCCTATAGGCGTGGTTGTTACTGAGTTATCGTTAGTATTTCTTGAAGTTCTTGATCTGTCTAGCATAGATATTTCCTTTTGTGGAAATGAGTATCAGGAGGCGAGAGCTAACTGGGACATATTCATTTGATAGCAAGCTGTTAATACTTGCCAGAAACCATTCTGTTGATCATCTGACTATCTGAGTGCTTCTTAACGTTTGAACCAAGAATGTTTTAAATACCTTTCAACTGGTTGAGGATCGAACAGTCCACCTTGTTTTACTGATGTTGATTATGCTACTGCTTCCGTGCACAAGTCATATTAGCTTGGGCAATATCAAGTGAAACTTTAAGGCACAGTCATTTCTCTATCTTTGTTTTGGTAACCAGAGAATAGGAATCTGCCTTTTGTTGTTGTTACTCGTTACAATAGATGAAGGACTAGCTCAATAGCCATTATACAGGTGGCATTGATAACCTACTAATCTAACCAAATCCCTATCCAAGGAAGCCTCCTCTAATGCATCGTAATCACGTGCCTCATGCTCCACACATGCACTTCCTGGTTGAGGTTGCCTCCCTTTGGCTAGATGATGGACCTGGTCGTGGGACTTAGCCCATGCCCATGACAGTTTTACTGATGTTTCTTGATTATTAAAGTAAAATATTTCTGGTGAGCTCAGGCATTCGTTATTGCTTTGCAAACACATAGTAGTAAAATTCATTTATTTTTTGTCTTTACGGCTGATGAAGAAGACTAGTTTCGAAGATGTGAGTGATGCCATGATATTCCAAATCTTACTAAAAACTATATTATTGGGTCTCTTTTTGCTAAATATGGTCACGTTACTATTGTTTTTTTTCTACTTTTGCCAATAAATGATTAGCTACAAAAGATTTTTTTCGTGTCACATGTAATCCTTTTTTTTCCATTTTAAAGAGTGGCATTCGATGTCCAATATCTCGATCGAAGTATGGAGCTCAGAATAAATAGAATAACAATGAATGGGAAAAAGAGAAAATCCTTAGCTCGTTTAGCTTTGCCAAAATGGAAACTTGGTTTATGCTTGATTGAATATTTTTTCGAAAGTTCAACTAAAAATAAAAACGTTCCATTTCAACTACTAATGTAAGTTGCATATTGTTAAATTTTAAAATAAGTTCATCCGTTCCAAATGAATCAACTGGCTGCTCCATATTTTAACCTGTGTTGAATGTACATTACCCTTCATTTGTTCAGTAAAGAAGCTTGTATTTATAGTTATGATTTAATAATATAGGAATAAAAGCAGCGCAAAAGTTTTCGTGGACATAATTTGGAAACATATTCCCTTTAGTCTAGATATTGCTGAAAGACTGAAGCGTTGTCTTTTACCTGAGCTGCACTTGGTTTTCCACTGGAAGCTGTTCCTGTGGCATTACAGTGTGACATGGACTAATTACTGCCATGGCATGTTATTGTCAAGAGCCATTGGTAGGCCAGCTGCTTCCTAGAGTGAATGTGAACATGACCCTGCCAGGTTTCTCTGCACTGACAGTGTGCAGTGAGAAGTATGATGGGTTGGACAGATTAACAACTTATAAACTATAAAGTGGGTTGGACAGCTTAAAAAGTTTAAAGTATAAAATGGTTCAAATCTAAACGTTTTGCTTTTTGTAGCTGTTTTGTTTTAGTTCATGTTTCAGTTTGTATCAGGTTCCTGCTGCTTTGTCTGTAGTTTCAGCTTTTGACAACATGAACTATGTGAAATATATTGTTAGGGAGAATAGAATGTGAACAACCTCGACAATATTTAATGTTGGAATTTTGAGCAAAAGTACAGCTCAACATATGTTGTAAGAACATTTCTATGTGCATACTAAGAAAGTCAAAAGTTTGAATGAAGTTTGGTGCCATCTTAACATGGCACCACCTGTTTTGATGCTAAATATATTGCAGAATACCTTCATTTGATTATCATAAATTGGGACCTGCTGTTCTATTTGTAATACTTGCAGTAGCTATTGATATCTGGTGATTTGACCGCATTTTGAAATGCTTTCGCTTTTTATGTGTATTCCAGGGACCGAGATTACGACAGAGATCGGGACTATGGTAGGGGACGGGAAAGAGACCGAGATAGAGACCGCGAAAGAGATAGAGACAGGGATAGAGATCGGGATCGTGATCGAGACCGTCATCGCATACGAGATGAGGACTACAGTCGAGATAGGGACCGAGCAAGAGATAGGGATGGCAGAGAAAGAGAACGCCGGGACAGAGATCGTGGGAGGCGCAGGAGCCGTTCAAGGAGTAGGAGCAGGGATCGACGAGAAAGAGATCGAGAAGATGGAGAGTACCGTAGAAGGCGCGATCGGGGTAGTGCCAGTCCTCGAGGTCGTGCGGAGGATGGTGGCTCAAGAGATGAGCCGAAGAAGAGAAAGGAAAAGAAAGAGAAGAAGGGTGAAGGAAATGCCCCAGATCCAAATGACCCAGAGATTATAGAAATGAACAAGCTCCGAGCCTCGCTAGGGTTGAAACCACTGAAGTAGTAGTTTGAGCGCCTGTAGCTTATTAGCTTAAACCATGATTTTTCTGACGACTTAAGCAGTACAGCCTGTCAAAGAGTACAGCGTAGGTGTAATTACCTGTTTTCATATTATTACTTCGCTGTAACGGTATGTATCTGCATCTCCCCAAATTTTTTTTGAGCGCAAGTCATGTTGTTAGCGATTTTCTATGCTTGATTTGATTATACTTTCGAGTGGTGATGGCTTGAATAACTGCAGGTTGCGAGATTTTGCATTACACCTCCGTAGCATTACTTAACAACTGTTGCCATCAGGCTTCTCCTTAAGCGCGCACACAGATTTGGTTTCTTGTGATTTGGCTGTAATTTGGAAATCCCGCGTTCTTCACCCAAAAGAACAAAACTGAAAAACTTATCGTACCTACATATTATCTCGATCATTAGCAAACTTTGAAGTTTAAACACTGAATAGTTATGTGAAAAAGGAATAAAATTTACGCCATATTAGCATGGAATTCTTTTAGTTGAAGCATTCCCAGTCTCTCAAATTCATTTACCATACATAAAAGATAATAAAACAATAAAATTTAGCGTGCATAATTCTACGGTTTCACTTGTCTCTAAACCTACCCTATCCACGAATATCATCCAATAATGTTAGACGAATATCATCCAATAATGTCTAAAATACTCCACAATAATAGTAGCACAAAACAAATGTGTGTTAACTTCACATTTACTTTCCCGTGAATGCTATGGTGCTATACCTATATCCTTTTTCTGCACCATTTGATTATGTTTGGAGTTGCATACTGGCTTGCCACTGTTGCTATTTTTGCAGCATTAGAACAAAAAATATTAAAAAATAAAAGGGAAATTTTGCTCAGAGACACTGAACAATGTTGTTATTTGTCGCTGGACACCGCCAACTCGATAATCGGCTGAGTACCATTATAAAAGCCAGTTTCTTTGCCAAAAGACACCGCAGCCAATATTTTAATCGTTTCCGTGGTTTGCGAGAGAGAAGCAACGGTGAATGGACAATATTGACCCTGGGCCGCAGCCTGCGACACATCAAGCAGATGCACGCGGTCATGGTGCTTCGGGGCTTCCTCTCCGACCCCTCCGAGCTCCGCGAGCTCCTCTTCGCCTCCGCCGTCGCGGTCCGCGGCGCCATCGCGCACGCCTACCTCATGTTCGACCAAATACCCCGCCCGGACCGCTTCATGTACAACACCCTCATCCGCGGCACCGCCCACACGGCCGCGCCTCGGGACGCCGTCTCCCTGTACGCGCGCATGGTACGGCGCGGCGGCGGCGACGTGAGGCCTGACAAGCTCACTTTCCCGTTCGTGCTCCGTGCTTGCACAACCATGGGCGTGGGGGACACCGGGGCTCAGGTGCACGCCCAAGTCGTGAAGGCTGGTTGCGAGTCCGACGCGTTCGTCAAGAACACGCTAATTGGCATGCACGCGAGCTGCGGGGATTTGGGCGTCGCGGCTGCTCTGTTCTACGGCGGGGCTCGTGAGGATGCCGTGGCTTGGTCGGCGATGATCGCGGGGTGTGCAAGGAGAGGGGACATTGATGCTGCACGGGACCTGTTCGACGAATGTGCTGTGAAGGACCTCGTGTCCTGGAATGTTATGATCACCGCGTATGCGAAGCGCCATATGGCATTGGCAAGGGAGCTATTCGACCAGGTACTTGAGCGAGATGTCGTGTCCTGGAACGTGATGATTTCTGGGTATGTGAGATGTGGCACGCACTTGCATAGACCAGGGTCAATATTGTCCATTCACCGCTGCTTCTCTCTCCCAAACCATGAAAATGATTAAAATATTGGCTGCGGTGTCTTTGGCAAAGAAACTGGCTTTTATAATGGTACTCAGCCGATTATCGAGTTGGCGATATCCAGCGGCAAATAACAACGTTGTTCGGTGTCTCTGAGCAAAATTTCCCAAAATAAAATGTATGTAGTCCGTATTAGATCTTGAAATAAAACTAACAACCAGATGCTCAGGGTTGTCATCTTATAATACGATGGAAGGACAAAGTGCGTATAGGATAATTTTGTTCTGAAGGTGTGAAGAAAAACAGACTTGTCTTATGTTAAAAAAATATAAGATGTATTTTATTTTATTAAAACAATACTTGGACCAACAATTACATTATTAGAATATAATTTTCATGATGTCATAAGCACTGTCAAATAAGAATTAAATAATATCAATTTTAGAAAAAGTGATATTGTAATAAAATAATTATTGGTTAATGTCTTATCATAACGCAGCACGCGTTATATTTTTGACATGAGAGTGCACCTCTATTTATTTTCCCAAGGCCCAAGTTACGCTATTTAATTTGAGAATTACCAATATGTATGCTGAGCTTTGCATAACTGACTGACACGTACATTTAATGAATGAGGACTGTTTACTTTATTGCCAATTTTAATTTTACCAGATTCTAGTAATACCAAATTTTGGTAGCATTTTAGCGTTGTCAAATTTTGTTAGTACTTTTATAAGAGAAAAGTTTTGAAACTATCAAATTTTAAAATGATGATATTGGTATGTTCTTTGATGTACACTAGGGCGTCCCGATCTTTCGGTGAGTGGATATTCTCGATTTGATGGAGTGACGTTCACGGCCCGACTACAAAACTTCACGGAGAAATTATGCCTTAGCAACCGATACATCGACTCCACCGGTTGACGTGATCTTGCGGAAGCCCGATCAACCGAACCACTAGGGCTATCCCTGCAAGCAATCGAAAAACTCGCAAGAACAAGATGAACAACACTCAAATTGCAAATAGGAATTTCAGATCTGAATCACACGAGAAAAGTGGGGTTCTGAAACAAATAGAACAGATGGTCTAGCCGACACACACGTCTATCAGAAAGTAGCGATAAAACTAAACTTACACAAATAAAACCCGAATTGTTATATGGCGGGTACGGGGTATTTATACAGGTGGAAGAACGAATTAGGGTCGTTCTCCAACCCTAAGACACGTTCGTAATGGACTTAACTGGATACAAGGCCCATCGGCCCAATTTGGCGGCGCAGCACCTCGGAAAAAAATTAGGTGCACTAATTTGATAATTGCGGACGATTCTGGATAGATATGGCACTGAGGCTGGATCCGTAGGAAATCAGACTTTATAAGCTTTCTATGAAGTACTTGAACGTTCAAATCGGAGTCCGAACAAAGCCGTGACGACCATCACAAGTTGGTGCTGTCCTGCAGTCCGAATGTAGCCGGCACAAATTCTTATCCCTTTTGATCCTCTCCATTGTTTCTAAGCAAAACAAGAGTGTACACATCTCCATTGTCTAAATATGATGAACAAGAGCTTAAAAAGAACTTACTTGATGTTTGAGTTGACGGGCACGAGCACGAGTAATAGGACCAAGCGGTGTAAGCTGTGTTGGGGGTAGGAGTGGATATGTTGTAACACCCGGAGGTGTTTTCCCCTTTTAAAAATCCAAAAGAAAAATCATAAAAGAAAATCTTTTGGAAGTCACTGAAGAGGAACAAATAATTTTAAAAGCCAAATTCTAAATGGAAATGGTATGATAGGATTTTTCTTAAATCCTACATGTCAAAATACACTAACAGTAATTTTCGTGGAATTTTCAAAGCACTGGAAATAATTTTTAACCAATTAAAATCAAAATCAGAATTAATAAATCCCGAGAAAATCATTTCTCTCTCCTTCGTCCTTTTCCCACCCAAAAATCGGCCGTGGGCCGCCGGCCCGAGCCAACGGCCCATCCCCTTCCCGCGCGCAGCCGACGACCCGTTCGTTCCCGCCCGCGCGCCCATCCTCTCTCCTCTCTCGCGGGCCGGCCAAAGGCCACGGCCCGCTTAAGTCGCGCGCCCGCAAGTAAGTCCGGTTTCCCTCCCCCTTTTTCCCGGGATGCCGATAGGTGGGGCCTACCTGTCAGGCCCATCGTCCACCTCCAGCCGGCCGCCCCGGCGCCATTTCCGCTGCCCCGCCCCGCACAGATCTCGCGCGCCCGCCTTCCCCGCGGCCCGGGATCCCGCCGCCGTTACTCTCCACCGTGCCCGCCGGCATTTAAAGCCCCCGGCCGCCTCTCCCATGTCCCATAATGGTCGGAATTGATCGCCGGCCATTATTTCCCCTTCTCTCTCTCCCTTAACTTCGGCGAGTTAATCCGCCCTTATCCGGCCTCAACCGACCTCCTCGTCCCCTTCAAAAGCCGGCCACCAAGGTCCCCGTCCCCCTTACACACTCACCCGAACTCATCCCTCTCTCCGTCACTCCCGCATCGTGCATCCAAGTCCCGAGCCCGTTGCCGACCTTCGGTCGCGTTTCCTCGTCGTCTCGAGCCGCCACGGATCTCGCCGCCGTCTCCATCTCTATCCCCGCGCCCGAGCTCCTCGCCGCCCCCTCGCGCTCTTCCGCTGCCGTTTTCACCGTCGCCGTCATCGTCTTCCCCACCTTCGGCGGCACCCGCGGTGAGCTCCCTTCCCACCCTCTCGGTCCGAGCCCGCGTCGCCGTTTGTGGGTGCACGCGGCTCCGCCCGCGTGTGAGCCGCGGCACTCTGCCGCCCCGCGCCGCCGCCCGGATGGCCACCGCCACCGGCCGCCGCCGCCGCCGACCGTAACCCGCGCCCTTTCTCTTGGCCGTCCGATCGGCTTCGGCCGATCGGCACCGTCCGTTCCTCGCTCGCCGCGTGGCATGCCACGTGGCCACCACCTCGGCGCCACGTGTGCGCCACGTGTGCGCCACGTGGTGCACCGCCCGTCCGGCCCGTAGAGCCGGTCCACCGTGCTCCCGCGGACCGCTGATGTCAACCCTTGGCTGCTGACGTCAGCCCTAGCCGTTGATGCCTCCCCGCGCTTTATTGCGCAATAAATCAATTAAGGATTTTTTTAGTAAAAACCCAAAAAAACTTCTAAAAATCATATCTTTTCAATCCGACCTCCGTTTTAGCCCATTCAAATTTCATTAAATTCATAAAAATGCCAAGAATCCATTAAATATAGTTTTTCTCTGTTTCAGTAGCTTTTTAGCCTGTTTTGTTGAATTGCTTGTTTGCCGTGTAGATCTCGTAGTTCCGCCGTCCCGTTTACTTCGAAGTTGTTGCGAAGTTCCCCAAGTCGAAGATCAAGGCAAGTCATGCTATTTTATTGACCATATTGCTCCTATTTTGCTAAAACACCTGTTTTACTCTATTAAATTGCATGTATTTTATAATGTCATTTCATGGGAAATAATACACCTTATCTTTAGTTTATGCCTTAGGTTTGACACTCCAAACCCTTGACTAAACTTGGGAAAATAATATAATTAGATTCAGGACTAGGTTGTGCTTAGCCTGGCTTAGATTCACTAGCTCACTAAATGGGTCATTCTCACTTAATATGTCTCTCCTGGACATCTATTCGAAAGATTAATAATTGGAGAACTTGGTGAACCGGATTAATAACTAAAATATGACAAATGGTGGGTTGTGGGCGCTATGGTTTTGGTTAGTGGCGCCCATGGCAATTAAGGACCGGTTCACGGGAACCCTCGGGAGAATGACCGTGCAAACCACAAGCCAAAATGGGTAAGGTGGGTCCTGTAGTGTAGCCTCTCCTAGCTAACGAACCCATCGGCAAGGGTGAGTGGGATGGAGTTTCAGTCGGCCCCGGTATAAGGGTTGCTGGGCTGCCGGATTCACCGAGGCACTCGGGGGGTGCCCACGTCCCAGGGTCCGGGATTGGGGGCGAAACCTTGGTGGGGTTCGCTTGGTTAGCGGGGGGTTATACGAAAGGTCCTATCACAGTTTCCTTTCCGGGGTACCATGGTGGTATTCCGACGCACGGGAGACCGTGTCGTGGGGCTGTGTCTTGTGGGTACAGTTGCACCCCTCTGATCAGAGTAAAACTATTCGAATAGCCGTGCCCGCGGTAATGGGGCGATCAACCGAACTCACCGTGATTAGTCTCAACCTTGATTAATGGAACATGACTAATATAGGTGGATGGGTTGGGCCTGTCGCAACGTGGGGATAACGTTGGACAGTGTTGGATTCAAAATGTCTTAATTACTTAAATTACTATTGTTTTGATTGTGTTCAAAATTCTTATTGTTTGGAAAACCCTTGTTGTTTGCGCAAAAGCAAACCTTAGCCAAACCCTTGTCTTCCCTGCATTCATTCTCTCCCCCTTCCGGTGTGACTTGTTGAGTACGTGAAAGTACTCATCTTGCCTCTTCACCAGAACCTGAGCAAGAAGCTGAAGAAGAAGACGAAGTTGAGTAGGCTTTGTCCTGCACTCTGGAAGATGCCTATGGAAGGGTTGAAGCCACGTGGCCAGCGTCAAGCTTAGGCTTAGGCCCCTTTTTTCCTTTTTTCGCTGCTCTTTTGTAATCCTTTTGTAATGTTTCTAAGACGTGGAACTGTAAAATCAACAATTATCGTATGTGTACCCTGGCTGGTCCTGGACAAGGATTTTAATACATATATAGCTTCGAAAATTCGGGTCTAAATTTTTGGGCATGACAAGTTGGTATCAGAGCCAATTCCAGACCGTAGGAAAAGCCAAATGGAAAAACCTTAGGAGCCCTTTGAACCTTTTCATATGCATAAGTCCTGGCTTTTAGAGTCGTTTCGGGAAAATGGGTCTTTGTTTCCTCGGGATTTGGAAGAATTTTGAGCTTCTTTCAAAACAGAAAATTTTGAAAACTAGGTTAGTCTAAGTGATAGGACTTTGAAGCTAAAATTTGAAAAAAAACAAAATCATTTGCACTCTTATTCGACCGTCAGTCGAGATTTTCTAAGGGAGCAAAGTCCCAAGTCAAGATAGGAGGGAATGGTCGCCGATTTTATACTTATTATAACTAAGCATCTATTTTTAAGCATTATCACATCATCTAGAGGATGTCGTTAGAAGCTTTACTTAGCCTCATAAAAATGTTTCTCAAAAACCCTCCTTTTCTCATTTACTTTACTTGAGTCCTTTACCGTTTATCTAACTTTGGTTTGAGCATGCATTGATCCCCTACCTTGTCTTCTCTAGATGGCAGGCCGTCCCATCACCCACAACAGTCAGGGTCTAAAGGGATTCGTCGCAGAGCTGGCAAGGATGGCTTTGGCAGTAGGCTATCCGGATGCACTCGAGTACACTGTCATCTCACCATTCGGCAGCGAGTTGCCCCACCAAGTCTGTCTGGAGATGCATGGTTTCGTCGGCACCAACATCCCGAACATGGTGGTCACTGCTTCGGGAGGAACGGATGAGCATGCCTGCCAAGAGGCTGCGTACCTGATGCTAGCCCGGATGAGGGAGATGCATGACTATCATCTCCGCCACTCTGCCTACCGGTACCATCCCCGGCGCGGAAGTTCATCAGTGGTCAACTCCTTTCAATCGCCGAAGGGGAGAACGACACCACCTTCTCTCACATGAGGACTGTGATTGAAGGGTTAGACAAGATGCACGCAGATCTTCATGTGGCAGCAAAGGCCTTGAATGACCAGAAGATCCTAAGGATCAAGAGCCTAAAGGATGAAGTGGATCGCCTCAAGAGAGAAATCGCTAGCTTGAAAGGACTTCCACCTCCCAACATCCTTCGGATCAGGATCACGCCTCGAAAGAACACCAAGGCCCCGGTGCGGATGCAGCTTGCGCCAGGGTTCCCCTTCCTGCACCGCCACCTTCCCCAACTCACGCCCCAATGCCAGATCCTACTCCTGCTCTGGTCCCTGCCCCGAGCAGAGGAGGATGGATCTCCGTGTCCAGCAGCAGCAAAGGCAGTAGCAGTGGCAGCTCCAAGAGCCCAGGCAGAAAAGAGGAGTTAGCAAGCTCTCGAAGCCGCTCGAAGGAAAAGGAAGACGGGAACTCCCAAGGGAGTGGTTTCAACTCCACCGACCGCAGAAGTCGCTCCGACCCCTAGAGTGTCGCCACCCTTAGTTTACCGTTTTTCCTAGTTTTCCTGTTTGTTTAGTTGATGTGTGTTAGGAGTGTTGTGCGTGGGTAATGGTCAACCTGTATCAAGTGTGGGTACGAGTTGTCCAGTTAAGGATGTTGAGTGTGTTTTAAGTGTTTTAATAAAGAACAGATCAAAATAAGTAATAAAGATCAACTTCTCTGTCCAATCTGTTTTACTCCTTCTCCCGCCTTGTTTGTTCCGCTCCTTTAGATGGTGAACACCAGGAACGGCAGTACCAACACCAACACTGAGTCAGCCGAGAACAACACCAGAACCAATGGCAACACCCCAACTCCTCCACCCGAGAACATCACTTTGGCTCAAGTCTTAGCCAACCAAACCCAAATGATGGCTGCAATGATGCAGGAAATGCAACAGCAGCATCAACAGATGCAGTTGCAAATGATGCAACAATCTCAACAGCAGAACTAGAACCATCACGACCATTTCGCACCACCACCTTCCCCACAAAACAAACTGTCAGAGTTTCTTCGTGTCCGACCCCCAACTTTCTCCAGCACCACCAACCCCATGGAGGCTAATGATTGGATTACCGCCATAGAAAAGAAGATGGACCTACTACAGTGCACAGACCAAGAAAGGGTGTCTTTCGCCACCCACCAACTCCAAGGCCCTGCCTCAGTCTGGTGGGACAACTTCTTGGTTACTCGTCGGGCAGATGCACCTGTGGTCACTTGGGCAGAGTTCTGCCACCAATTCCGAAAGGCGCACATCCCCGGAGGGATAGTAGCTCAGAAAAAGAGGGAGTTCAGATCCCTGGAGCAAGGCACTCGGGCTGTCACTGAGTATCTGCACGAGTTTAATCGCTTAGCCTGATATGCTCCAGAGGACGTACGCACTGACGCCGAGCATCAAAAAAAGTTCTTGGCCGGGCTGGACGATGAGTTAACAGACAAACTCATTCCGGAGAATATGTCGACTTTGAGAAGTTAGTCGACAAAGCCATCCGTCAAGAAGATCAACGCAATAAAATGCTCAGAAAATGAAAGGCTACTCAGTTTAGGCCACAACCTCAGCAAGGGAATCCCTAACGGCCGCGTTTCACTCCGAGTGGTCAAAGTGGACCTACCACTATGATCGTCCGCCAACATTGCCCATACCATCCCGGAAATTTCCAACCCAGTGGAAGCCGTCCCGGACAGCCGCAGCGGAACGCGACTCCGTGTCCGCCAACGGTGCAGCCCGCCACCTCAATCCAAGCTAGTACTGCTAAAGAAGGACTTGAGATTCAAACCCGGTAACTGTTTCAACTGTGAAGAACCTAGACATTTCGCAGACAAGTGTCGTAGACCAAAACGTGCACCCCGGTTCATCCAGGCAAGAGTGAATCATACTTCGGCAGAGGAAGCATAGGACGCACCAGATGTCATATTGGGTATGTTCCCTGCGAACTTCTTTAATGCATCAGTCCTGTTTGATTTGGGTGCAACCCATTCTTTCATATCAAAAGCATTTGTGGAGACACATGGGTTGTCGGTATTAAAACTTAAGATACCCATGCGGGTTCAAACTCCCGGGAAACATTTGGACACCGCCCACTTTTGTTGCCAGTAGGTTAAGCTAGAGCACTGCAGGGACAACACCAACAGATCAAGCTTGAGCTCGAGTGATCGCCTGGCGAAAATCTCAGTGTCACGCTTGACCTCTAATCGAGGAGCGAATGCACTACTTTGCTGCATATGTCTGCTCTAGTTCCTAGGACGAGCTCCTAGCTCAAGCTTGAGCACTGGTGACGAGATCACTGGCAATAGAAATCCAAGGATCTCCCTTTCTAGCCAATCTTATCCTTCTAGAATCAAAAGGCCTGGATGTCATCCTTGGGATGGACTGGCTAACCCGTCATAAAGGCCTGATCGATTGCGCAAGCCGCATGATCACCTTGACCAATGGCGAAGGGAAGAAAGTGATTTACCGCTCCCATAAACCATTGGGGGTAGTGGCAAGTCTGAATCGGATCTCGGCTAAGGAGAAACCCGAAGAGAAAGGAAAGGATTGGGCGAAGTTAGAAGGTATTCCCATGGTTTGCGAGTACCCGAAAGTCTTCCCGGAAGACCTAACCATGATGCCACCTGAAAGAGAAGTAGAGTTTCGGATTGACCTAGTCCCTGGTACTGCTCCGATCCACAAGAGGCCTTATAGAATGGGAGCCAATGAGTTGGCAGAGGTCAAGAAGCAAGTGGATGAACAGTTACAGAAAGGCTATATCCGAGCACATCGCCCTGGGGTGCTCCAGTAATATTTGTGAAAAAAGGATAAAACCAAGAGTATGTGTGTCGACTATCGCGCACTCAACGAGGTCACTATTAAGAACAAGTATCCCCTTCCTTGAATTGACGATTTGTTTGATCAATTAAAGGGAGCAAAGGTGTTCCCTAAGATAGACTTAGTCAGGCTATCACCAGCTAAGGATTCGAGAGGAGGACATTCCAAGACTGCTTTCATCACTTGATACGGTTTGTACGAGTGCACGGTCATGTCCTTCGGACTTACCAATGCCCCAGCCTTTTTCATGAACTTGATGAACAAGGTGTTTATGGAGTTTGTAGACAAGTTCATCGTAGTGTTCATCGATGACATCTTGATCTATTCCTAGTCGGAAAAGGAACACGAGCACCATCTCTGGTTGGTACTCGAAAAGCTAAGAGACCACCAGCTCTACGCTAAGTTTAGCAAATGTGCTTTCTGGTTGAAGGAGGTGCAATTCCTCAGACATATTGTGAATGCCCAAGGAGTCGCAGTGGATCGTTCCAATGTGGAAGCAGTAACCAAGTGGACTCCACCCAAAACAGTCACCCAAATCAGGAGTTTTCTAGGACTTGCGGGATATTACCGTCAGTTCATCGAGAACTTCTCAAAGATTGCCAAGCCAATGTCGCAGTTGTTAAAGAAGGATGAAAAGTTTATATGGATTGCTGAGTGCAACAAGAGTTTTGAAACCCTTAAGAGAAAACTGGTGTTCGCACCAGTATTGATCTTGCCAGATCAAACCAAGGATTTTCAAGTCTATTGCGATGCATCTCGCCAAGAGTTAGGTTGTGTGTTAATGCAAGAAGGAAAAGTGGTCGCTTATGCTTCCCGCCAGTTGAGATCTCATGAGTCTAACTACCCAACACATGACTTGAAACTAGTGGCAGTCGTCCACGCTTTGAAAATATGGTGACATTACCTCGTCGGTAATCGATGTGAAATATATACGGACCATAAGAGCCTGAAATACATTTTCACCCAACCGGATTTGAACCTCCGTTAGCGAAGGTGGTTAGAGTTGATCAAGGATTATGATCCAAGTGTACACTATCACCCTGGCAAAGCTAACGTGGTAGTTGATGCTTTGAGCCGAAAGAGTTACTGCAACTCTATCCTCATAGAAGGGAGATGTGAACAGTTACAACAGGACCTAGAGCGTCTAAACCTGGGAATTGTCGAACCCGGTTTTGTGGCTGCTCTTGAAGCCCAACCTACACTCTTAGACCAAATTCGCAAAGCTCAAGCCTCGGATCCTGACATAATTCAGCTAAAGAAGAACATGAGGGTTGAAAAAGCTCATGACTTCACGGAAGATGAGCACGGAACCATATGGATGGGCAACAGGCTATGTGTTCCAGAGGACAAGGAATTGAAGAAGTTAATCCTTACTGAAGCTCATCAGAGTCAGTATTCTATCCGCCCGGGAAGTACCAAGATATACCAGGACCTTAAGGAGAAATTTTGGTGGGTTAGCATGAAAAGAGAAATAGCCGAGTTCATGGCACTATGCGATGTATGTCAGCGAGTGAAGGCAGAACACCAGAGGCCTGCTGGATTACTACAGCCACTCTGTCTGGGTCGCCCGGTTCCCCCGTTCTATTTGCAATACAAGCTGAAACGGTTCAGCTCATACGACAAGTAAAACGTGACAACCGAAGTCCCAAGAGAGGGATAAGTGAGACATCGCTGGGCCTTTAGCCTGCCAGTAAACTTCAGCCTAAAGTGTGCCCGTCAAACCACTCGAAGGCGACGACCAGATGTGTTACACACTCAAGAGACTTGACAAAATGGCTAAAGATCTACGATGCCTCAATTATTCCTAACTCATACTCATGTGAATCTAGCTCCCAGGATGTGTGCTAGATTCACACTTTCATCGCAAGCATGAATATACATAGCGAATATACTTAAATTGAACCCAAACATAAAGGATTACAACACCTAAATAATTACATAGGCCGACCGGCCAAATAAATATATCAGAGAGCAGTGAACAACAGTGGCTTACTACCCATTCCACAAGCACACTGACTAGGGGTTTACCCCGTTAAGTTCTCATCCTAAAAGAAACAGTCGATTACCTGCATCACTCAATAGACTAAGTCTACACCTACAAGCAAAGTGAATATTCCAGTGGCAAAAGTCAGTACATTAAACGAGTTAATGTACTGGCAAGCACCAAGGCAAGCCTAACACTCTACATGTATGGCATATAATCAGGGTAGGCATATTATGGCTCATTTTTGCATAAAGCAAGATTTATTTGCATAAACATTGTCAAAATCAGTTTTACTTTCAAAAGAAATTTCAGCAAGCAAATTCTTTGCACATGGACATCAAAGTAATCATTAGTCTATGTATAAATGTACATCCCATTGCCATCCATGGCAGCGAGGAGTTCATTCTCAAATCTCAATAATATTTGAAGGGAAATTTCAGCATTTAGGAAGAAAAATACATGTCTATACTCAATACACATTCACACGTCGCTCATGACCGTGAGCACGGCTAATCGATTAGTTTAGACTCCGCAGAGTTTGTACACTTTACCCACATGATGTGAATCGCTCACATATAGTGAAACACTCTAGTTTTGTTTGGTACCGTCGGTACCACCATACTCTACATGTCGAGTACAGACTAGAGTTCACAACGAAGCCTTTACACTACTTAGTTTCTAGCCTTGCACCAGCACGATACGTGTTCTCCCATCCTGGGTCATACTAGAAATATGACCCAGAACCGTTAAGTGACAGGCCCACGCCTTAACTTAAAGCCGTGGTGACGGACACGACAAGGAACCCACCCACGTGACACGTTACCGTTGTATTGGGCAGACTTAGTCGCCTTAACCACGGGGTAACAGGAAGTTCCTCTGGGTTATTCCGAACCCATACACACCGACCTACCATAATGCAAGGCTAGTTGCTAAGTAGCTTATTTGGCTTAGGCCATCCCATACTGGCACATGTGGTTGTACTGTATACGAAATGAACACACGTTGAGTGAAGTCCTTATGTCGGTCTGGGCACACTCTGCCCCTATCGGTGCACAACTAATCACCATATGTGCACCACTTACGGCCCAAACCTAAAATCTATGTTTTTCATCATTTTATTTGTCAAAATCACAAGTATTCAAGTTCTTTCCAAATTACTAAGAAAATGGTTTTCATGTTTGTGATGAGCCCATAATGTCAAGAAAATCATTTTAAGCATGGCTAAGCAATATAATACGCAAGACATCAAAAATATTGACACAAGGTGTTATAATCATATTTTTCCTAAGGTTAGGAATAAAGGCTATGGTCATTTGTGGGGCTAAGGTAATATGCAAGTATTAGGAGTTTATCTAACAAGTTTATCAAGATTTTAAATTTATTAGCATACAAATCGACATGCAAGATTTGCAATCATTTTCAATAACCTCCAAAACATGGGATCAAGGTGATCAAAGAGAGGGAGGTGGGACTTGCTTGGAAATGTCAGCATCCTAATCTCTTCTTCACCATTTAAGCAATCATCTAAACAAAATACACGTTATGCAATTAAACACCGAAATATGTGAAAAATCCAAAATAATCTAAAATGCATGATTTTTGTACATTGAGTTGTTACTGGCCTAAAATGATTTTAGGTGAAAGAATTTTGATTTTACCTTACCCCGTTTAGGAGTTACGTATTTTACCAATTTTATCGATCGTAGGGTATCAGGTTAGGCGCTGTTTGGACAGGGCTCTATAATTTGATTTTTTGTTAATTTGGTTCCACAGAGGGTTTCAGAAGTGTTTTATAAGTCTAACACAACTGGTTGCACAATTTTTAGAGTTAATATGAATTTCCTAGACATTTTACAATTTTACGACGGGTCTTAGGTTTGTAGTGTTATATATATATATATATATATGGTTATAGAGTTTTGGGTCCAGATCTTGGTTCATATGCTAAGGATGTATAAAAATAAGTAATTTGGTTAACCAATTTAATTTTGGTTCATTTCCTAGGGTTTTTATTATTCTACCACCTACTTTATGATCTGGAGGGTGTTTTAGGCTATTGTTCCCTAGCTTATTATTAACTTAGATGGTGTTATATGAGCTAAGTGCACCATCCTTAGTGAGTGGAGTTGGAACTATGGTTTCACTGGTTTGACAAGTTTTAATTGTATTTGAGTAAGCTAGGGTACAACTTATGCCTACATCTATGTATATATAATAGAAATAATGTTTGATCTATTATGGCTAACACCTAAATTAACTATTTGAGGTATTTCTATATTTTTTAGTAATTAAGTTGCCATACTTTATTTTATCTAATGGAAATTCATTACTTACTGGGTTTATAGAAACTTAGTTCACTTTAAAAGGATTAGGAATGGATTAACTATAAATTTTTATAAGTTGTAAGATGCATAAAAGGGTTTACTTCTTATTTAAATATTTAAGTGATGTTTATGTGTTTTGTTGAATCAGTGTACTAAAAAGGAGTTAAAAAGGAGTTAAAGATGAATTTTAAATAAATCTCCAAAGTCCAGCTTGCCTAAAGCACATCATTGTAATGAAAATAATTTTAAAGATATTTGGTACAAAATGACTATGGGTTTTTATTTTTTCCTAAATTTAGTGTGTAAATTGGTGGATCTTTGGAACTTGAGTTTGCCCAAAAATAAGTTAAATTGAATTTTCTATGTATTTTAGAAGTTTGTGATAGCTCTATGGGTGACTTTCCTTATTTGAATTTTAGAGATAAAGTTTGTATTATAAGTGCAAGTTTTTATTTTATAATATTGAAGTTAATAACCTTTTGAACCTATGGCAATTGGAATCATCTAAAAAGGATCTTTCTCTGATTTTATACGGATTTTCAAAGTTCGGTTAGTTTTCCTGTTCAAAATCTAAAGTGGCACATGTTTATAATCTTTTCTTTAAGAGTCCCTGAGTTTCAAAGATATTGCATATAGATCCGGTTCCCACATGTAAGTGAACTGTCTATTTTTATAACAATCCCTGGATTTAGTCGAATTTACAAAATATGGTCCTTGACTTGTGTTTACAGGCAGGGAGGCATGGCTGCAGCACGAGTGAGCTCGCCGGCGGCAAACGGTGGCTAATCTCATCGCACGACCAAAAGCAAAATTATGCGCGGGCCTCTTGCGCATCCGTAGGTGGTTGTTTTATCCATTGAGGTGGCCGGATCATTGCTAGAGGCTAGTCCGAGCGGCGGTTTGTGCAAGGCTTCCACTGCACGTTGCTTTGGGGCTTCGATTTTGCTAAACATATGCATGCAGGTGTGTCCTAAGGGTTACAGGAGACTCACCGAGCTGTTTGCAGGGGTTGGCGAGCTCTGGCAAGGTGGCTGCCTTGCGGAACGGTGCGTCGGCGGAGAAAGAACTTCAGGGTGATGGCGACATCTTGATCTGCAGCATGCATGCTTAAACCTTCACACCCGGCAGATGTAACATCATCCCGAGAGGGCTACTACTGCGAGGAATCGATGGAAAACTCACTGGTTTGATAGAAATCGACGGTGGAAGCGCAATGGCAGGGTTGGAGAAGACGAGCTCGATCTCCCTACTTGCGGCGTCTTCGGCCAAGATTCTTGAGGGGTTTCAGAGAGCAAGTCGTGGTGATGATGGTGCCGCGGTGGCTTGGCCTGAGCTTCACCCGATCGACGAGAACGGCGATGATGTCGTGGCTGCGGCGCTCGGGACAGCGAGGGCCACACTCCGGCAATCTCGATCATCGCAACCTAGGAAACAAAATGTATGGCTAAATTAGGCATAGGAAGAGGATCGTGTTCCCAAGAATTATTTGCAGCGAAACTCACTGGACTGATCATGAAAGCTATCGAACACCTTTGGGTGACGGACATGTAGAGCTCGTTTCCAGTGATTCCGAGGTGTTCTCTCTCTTTCTTTCGTGGAACGTGATGAGCGAAGGATGTAGAATGTGGCGGCGAGGGGGTTTTTCAAATGGAAGAGGTTGAGCTGGCGCGGTGCGGCTAGGGCGGTCAGTAGTGGGGCTGGCGCATGTCCTCGGCTTCTCTCCTCTGTTCAAGCAGCTCCCAAGCGGTGGGTCACTTTGTACTTGAGTGGAGCAAGCCCCAGTGGCTGACAGGTGGGGTCACTGCGTGGAGGGCTAGGCAAATGAGAGAGATATGGGTAGGATGAAAGTGATTTTAACTATATTTTCATAATTATTCCTCTCCCTAAACTTTGGAGCTCAATAACTTATTCAGTGGGCATGGTAAATTCACGAAATTTTTAATGGAGGTAGATGGTCATCCTCAGATTCCATTTTCTTTGGTTTCACTCAAAAATGTTTAGTGGTTTGCTCTCAGTAATTGAACAAAACAGGGGATTTTGGAAATCATTTGAATTTTTAGAGGTCCAAGACAGAGGATAAAAATTCTAGAAAAATTATATTTAGTTAGATTAATTAACCTAATATTTTATTAAATTATTATATATATATATATATATATTTATGTGCATTTTAATGGTATTTTAGGCAAATTATTGTTTCAGCCGATTAAAGCTTTTAAATAGCTCAATATTGGACTGCGTTGTTATATTTGTTTGGGGTATCAAACCAAGCTATTAAATTGTACCAAAATTAAGTTGAGTTGTTCATAATGTTTAGTATCTACAAGGATTTTCTCATGATTTTATCTTGCTTGGTTTAGTCTAGAAAATTAAGGTAGCCTTTCTAGTTTTATATGTCTACACTAAGTGCACGCGACTAATTCATCCTTCGAGTTCATACTAAATTTCATCCTGGGCTGAGGAGGTGATTATGGAGTTTGTACCTTTAAGTTCACATGCTGGTATCTAAGATGAATTGGAGGCTCGCTCTATAAATTTAAATCGCTCAGGCTATGCCTTTATGACCTATAATGCGATGCATTTTCGAAAATTCGAATATACACGCATAACCTAGGTCAGAGTAGTTTTAGGTTAGTATGCATGCTCCCATATGAGCTTGCATTTTTATCTTAGGCTATAAATGAAAAGCTTTTAATTTATTCTAAAATTTGGGTCTATCATGCAAAGGCCTAGATTGAAATCCTTTAAAAAGAAAATTTTTGGTTCACAAAATTGAGGAAACTCTACTTTACTTTATTTGGACAACATTTGTCAACCCTAGAATTTGGGTATATGACACACTCCAAATCCCGGAATGGAAGTGGGAGGAAATCGGGATGGATTTCATCACCGGTTTACCTCGGACATCGTCAGGACACGATTCTATCTGGGTTATCATCAACCGCCTCACTAAGGTGGCTCACTTCATTCCAGTACACACCACCTATACGGGAAGGAGGTTAGCAGAATTGTACCTTGCAAGGATTATGTGTCTTCATGGGGTACCCAAGAAGATAGTATCTGATCGTGGTAGTCAGTTCACCTCCAAGTTTTGGCAGAAGCTACAAGAGGAACTTGACACCCGGTTGAATTTTAGCACAGCCTATCACCCAAAAACCGATGGTCAGACGGAACGTGTAAACCAGGTTTTGGAAGATATGCTGCAAGCTTGTGCTCTGGATTTCGGAGGAGCTTGGGATAAGAGCCTGCCCTATGCGGAGTTCTCTTATAACAACAGTTATCAAGCTAGTTTACAGATGGCACCTTTCGAAGCGCTTTATGGACGAAAGTGTCGTACCCCGCTTTTCTGGGATCAGACCGGCGAACGTCAGTTGTTTGGGACTGAAGTGTTAAGTGACGCCGAAGAGAAAGTTAGAAGCATAAGAGAGAGGTTGAAAATTGCACAGTCTCATCAGAAGAGTTATGCAGACAACCGCCGCAGAGAGCTAGCTTTTGAAGTCGGAGACTATGTATATCTTTGTGTCACCCCACTTCGGGGGGTACACCGATTCCAAACCAAGGGCAAGTTGGCACCACGCTATGTGGGACCATATCGGATTCAAGAGCGACGAGGTGAAGTAGCCTACCGACTCGAATTGCCACCCACCATGGCAGAATCCATGACGTTTTCCACGTCTCCCAGCTCAAGAAATGTCTGAGAGTACCAGAAGAACAGGCCAGTCCAGATTAGATCGAGATCCAGGAAGATCTGACTTATGTGGAGAAACTAGCACATATCCTCGAAACCAGCGAGCGGAGGACCCGGAACAAGGTTATCAGGTTCTGTCGAGTTTAATGGACTCATTACTCCGAAGAAGAAGCCACCTGGGAAAGGGAAGATGAGCTAAAGGCCGCTCATCCCTATCTGTTCGCTAGTACCTCCGAATCTCGGGGTCAAGATTCCGTTTAAGGGGAATCGCAAAAGAAAAATCCAAAAGAAAAATCGCAAAAGAAAATCTTTTGGAAGTAACTCGAGAGGAACAAATAATTTTAAAAGCCAAATTCTAAATGGAAATGGCATGGTAGGATTTTTCTTAAATCCTACATGTCAAAATACACTAACAAGATTTTTAGTGGAATTTCCGAGCCGAAAATAATTTTTAACCAATTAAAATCAACATCGAATTAATAAATCCCGGGAAAATTATTTCTCTCTCCTTCATCCTTTTCCCGCCCAAAAATCGCCTCCCCGCGCGTGCCAGGCTGACGGCCCGTTCGTTCCCGCCCGCGCGCCAATCCTCTCTCCTCTCTCGCGGGCCAGCCGAAGGCCACGGCCCGCTTAAGCCGCGCGCCCGCAAATAAGTCCGGTTTCCCTCCCCTTTTTTCCAATGGACGCCGAGTGTGGGGCCCACTGTCGGGCCCGTCGTCCACCTCCCCGGCCGCCTCGGCGCCATTTCTGCGCCCGCCCCGCACGGATCTCGCGCGCCGCCTTCCTCGCGCCCGGATCCCGCCGCCGTTACTCCCGTCGTGCCGCCGGCATTTAAAGCCCCCGGCCGCCTCTCCCGCGTCCCATAACGGCCGGAATTGATCACCGGCCATTATTTCCCCTTCTCTCTCTCCCTTAACTCCGGCGAGTTAATCCGCCCTTATCCGGCCTCAACCGACCTCCTCGTCCCCTTTAAAAGCCGGCCACCAAGCTCCCCGTCCCCCCCACACTCACCCGAACTCATCCCTCTCTCCGCCGCTCCCGCATCGTGCGCCCAAGTCCCGAGCCCGTCGCGGACCTTCGGTCGCGTTTCCCCATCGTCCCGAGCTGCCCCAGATCTCGCCGCCGTCTCCATCTCCATCCTCGGCGCCCGAGCTCCCTCGGCCGCCCTCCCCACGCTCTTCCGCTGCCGTTTTCACGTCGTCGTTGTCGTCTTCCCCGCCTCCGACGGCACCCGCGGTGAGCTCCCTTCCCACCCTCTCGATCCGAGCCCGCGTCACCGTTTGTGGGTGCGCCGGCTCCGCCGCGCGTGAGCCGCGGCATTCCGTCGCCCGCGCCGCCGCCGGATTGGTTTCGGCCGATCGGCACCGCCGTTCCCGCGCTCACCCGCGTGGCATGCCACGTGGCCGCCACCTCGGCGCCACTTGTGTGCCACGTGGTGCACCGCCCCGTCCGGCCCGTGGACCCGGTCCACCGTGGACCAGCACTCCCGCGGACTGCTGATGTCAGTCCTCGGCTACTGACGTTAGCCCTAGCCGTTGATGCCTCCCCCGGCTTTATTGCACAATAAATCAATTAAGGATTTTTCTGTTTTAGTAAAAACCCAAAAAATTTCTAAAAATCATATCTTTTCATCCGACCTCCGTTTTAGCCCATTCAAATTTCATTAAATTCATAAAAATGTCAAGAATCCATTAAAAATAGTTTTGTTCTCTGTTTCAGTAGCTTTTTAGCCTGTTTTGTTGAATTGCTTGTTTGCCATGTAGATCTCGGTAGTTTCGCCGTCCCGGTTTACTTCGAAGTTGTTGCAGAAGTTCCCCAAGTCGAAGATCAAGGCAAGTCATGCTATTTTATTGATCATATTGCTCCCATTTTGCTAAAACACCTGTTTTACTCTATTAAATTGCATGTATTTTATAATGTCATTTCATGGGAAATAATACACCTTATCTTTAGTTTATGCCTTAGGTTTGACACTCCAAACCCTTGACTAAACTTGGGAAAATAATATGATTAGATTCAGGACTAGGTTTTGCTTAGCCTGGCTTAGATTCACTAGCTCACTAAATGGGTCATTCTCACTTAATATGTCTCTCCTGGACATCTATTCGAAAGATTAATAATTGGAGAACTTGGTGAACCGGATTAATAACTAAAATATGACAAATGGTGGGCTGTGGGTGCTATGGTTTTGGATAGTGGCGCCCATGGCAATTAAGGACTGGTTCACGGGAACCCTCGGGAGAATGACCGTGCAAACCACAAGCCAAAATGGGTAAGGTGGGTCCCATACTGTAGCCTCTCCTAGCTGACGAACCCGTCGGCAAGGGTGAGTGGGATGGAGTTTCAGTCGGCCCCGGTATAAGGGTTGCTCTGGCATTGTCGGATTCACCGAGGCACTCGGGGCTGCCCACGTCCGGGTCCGGAGTGGGGGCGAAAGCTTGGTGGGGTTCGCTTGGTTAGCGGGGTTATACGAAAGGTCCTATCACAGTTTCCTTTCCGGGGTACCATGGTGGTATTCCGACGCACGGGAGACCGTGTCGTGGGGCTGTGTCTTGTGGGTACAGTTGCACCGCTCTGATCAGAATAAAACTATTCGAATAGCCGTGCCCGCGGTAATGGGGCGATCAACCGAACTCACCGTGATTAGTCTCACACTATTAAACCCTGATTAATGGAACATGACTAATATAGGTGGATGGGTTGGGCCTGTCGCAACGTGGGGATAACGTTGGACAGTGTTGGATTCAAAATGCCTTAATTACTTAAATTACTATTGTTTTGATTGTGTTCAAAATTCTTATTGTTTGGAAAACCCTTGCTGTTTGCGCAAAAGCAAACCTTAGACAAACCCTTGTCTTCCCTGCATTCATTCTCTCCCCCTTCGGGTGTGACTTGCTGAGTACGTGGAATACTCATCCTTGCCTCTTCACCAGAACCTGAGCAAGAAGCTGAAGAAGAAGACGAAGTTGAGTAGGCTTTGTCCTGCACTCTGGAAGATGCCTGTGGAAGGGTTGAAGCCACGTGGCCGCGTCAAGCTTAGGCTTAGGCCCCTTTTTTCCTTTTTCCGCTGCTCTTTTGTAATCTTTTTGTAATGTTTCTAAGACGTGAAACTGTAATATCAATTATTATCGTATGTGTACACTGGCTAGTCCTGGACAGGGATTTTAATACACATATAGCTTCGGAAATTCGGGTCTGAATTTCTGGGTGTGACATATATTGACGGTGTTGATGTCCTCATCATCCTCCCCTTCTTGCATTTGAGTCGTCCTCGACTCAAACTCATCCTCTTCTTCCAAATATGGCTTCAAATCTATAATGTTAAATGTGGGACTAACCCCAAAGTCTGCAGGCAAATCAAGCTTATATGCATTGTCAATAATTTTCTATAAAACTTTAACAGGTCAATCAGCTCTAGGCATCAACTTAGATTTTTTCAATGTAGGAAATCTGTCTTTTCTCAAATGCAACCAAACTAAATCTCCAGGTTCAAAAGTCAAATGCATTCTTCCTTTATCACCAGCAAGCTTGTACTTAGCATTCATGCGCTCTATGTTTTCTTTAGTGATTTCATGCAGTTTTAACATTAACTTGGCACGTTGTGTAACATCAAAATTCAATCTTTCAGAAGATGATAAAGGCATTAAATCAATAGGAGCACGAGGCAAAAATCCATAAACAATCTCAAATGGACACATCTTGATAGTAGAATGCAATGAACGATTGTAAGCAAACTCAATATGAGGCAAACATTCCTTCCACATCCTAATGCTTTTCTTCAAAACAGCCCTAAGCATAGTAGACAAAGTTCTATTCACTACCTCAGTTTGACCATCAGTTTGTGGATGACATGTAGTAGAAAATAAAAGCTTAGTTCCTAATTTAGCACACAAAGTTCTCCAAAAATGACTAAGAAATTTAACATCACGATCAGAAACAATTATATTTGATACACTATGCAAACGAATAACTTCACGAAAGAACAAATCAGCAATATGTGTAGCAACATCAGTTTTATGACAAGGTATGAAATGTACCATCTTAGAAAATCTATCCACAACCACAAAAACACTATCACGTCCCTTCCGAGTACGAGGCAAGCCTAACACAAAATTCATTGAAATATCTTTCCAAGGCGCACTAGGAACGGGTAAAGGAGTATACAAACCATGTGGATTTAGTCGTGACTTAGCTTTTTGACATGTACAGCGAGGAACAAATCTGTCCACGCCTCTCCTCATTTTTGGCTAAAAGAAATGACTAGCACGTATGTCCTCTATTTTCTTTGCCCCAAAATGTCCCATCAAGCCACATCCGTGTGCTTCCTGCCACAACAACAAACAAACGGTGCTAGCTAGGATGCATACTTGTTAGCCCTAAACACAAACCCATCACTAATACTAAATTTGTCCTTCCTTTGTCATCTTTACAATGCAATAAAAAATCTTAAAAATCACGATCATGAACATATTGGTCTTTAATTGTTTCTAAACCAAAGATTTTGTAGTCAAGTTGATTCAACAGGGTATATCTCCTAGATAAAACATCAGCAATGACATTCTCTTTTCCTTTCTTGTGCTTAATAATATAAGGAAAAGATTCAATAAATTCAACCCACTTAGCATGTCTACGATTCAATTTTCCTTGACTATAAATATGCTTTAAAGATTCATGATCAGAATGAATAACAAACTCTTTGGGCCACAAATAATACTGCCATGTTTCTAAAGTTAGCACAAGAGCATATAATTCTTTATCATAAGTGGAATAATTCAAAACATGCCCACTCAACTTCTCACTAAAATATGCAACAGGTTTGCCTTCTTGTAATAAAACACCACCCAATCCAAGTCCACTAGCATCACATTCAAGCTCAAAAGTCTTATTAAAATCAAGAAGTTGGAGGAGAGGTGCATGTGTCAACTTATCTTTTAACATGTTGAAGGCAAGGTCTTGTGGCGTATCCCAAACAAAAGGCACCCCCTTCTTTGTAAGCTCATGCAACAGTGCAGCAATGGTGCAGAAATCCTTCACAAAACGGCGATAGAATCCCGCAAGGCCCAAAAGGCTTCGAAAACTGTGAGATGGTCTTCGGAACTGGCCATCCTTGTACGGCTCAACCTTGGCTTGATCAGCTTCAATTCCCTGCGAAGTCAAAACATAGCCAAGAAAAGAACTCGATCCGTGCAAAAGGTGCACTTCTCAAGGTTACCAAACAAACGTGCATCATGCAAGGCAGCAAAAACAACACAGAAGTGTTAACACTGAAATATGGTAATCGAATCCCCAAGTATGCAAACGTGAAGCAAAGTCGGATCGGCTGGAGACAGGAGTCGCATCGGCTGAAGAGTGATCGGCTGCGAGGCCAATCGGCTAAGGTTGGATTGGACAGGAGCAGCCGATAGCCGATTCCAGGTCCGGAAGAGATGAAACCGTTTCTGATGCAGCAGTTTGAGGATAAATAGAAGATTCGGTTGTTCATTGCACGTTAAATGATATTGCCACTTATAGATAGAGTCCTGTAACGACAATTGTATTTGTAATCTAGGGGTTTGTTTAGACTGTTAGCTGTAACACGGCGTGGGTCCTGTTCGGGATAATGTTGTGTTTTAAATGGTAGTTTAGATAGAGTCCGGGGTTTGTACAGATAATTGTATCTTGGGTATAAATAGGACCCGAAACCCCCTGTAACATATATACAATCACAATCAATCAAACCTTCGGTGCATCGCCAACCTTTTCTTCAGACGAGCACTTTGTTTGGCTACGGGCTGCATCGTTTCGATCCCCAGATCTAGGTAAATGCTTGTCATTAGTGGTATGATCTACTGTTTCTAGTGTTTCCATCGTAATGACACATTAGAATCAAGAGTTTATACTGCGCTATTTGTCGTCTAGCTGCATATAAATTAGATCAATGTTTAGATCTATCCTTCCATTGGCCAGTTCTATCAAGAACTTGCAGCCGATAGGGCTAGATCTAAAGGTTGGCTGGTTTATATGCGGTACCCACCGTCTCGAGAGATATAAATCGGCTGCAACAGATAAGGTTTTTCTTTTTATACTTAATGTTGCATTGGGTTCGAACTATTAAGTCATTTTTAGAACTATCAGTGATCTGTTCGGCTAAGATTTATATTGTTTAGAGACAGCGTCGGGGTTTCAGCCAGCCTTATCTGCCCTGATATGTTTCTTTTAATATATTTGTTATTAGATTTATATTAGGACTGCCTCTTTTGTTAAGATCGCATTCTTGTCGGACGTCGCCAGCTGAAATCGGCCTATCATCGACAGCCGATGGCCGATTTCCAGGCTATGGATGTTTCAAGAATGATATCTTTCTATAAGATTCATCGAAGTACTAGCCGATTAATTGTTAGCTTTCTAGTATCGGCTTGGTTATCGATTCATATATTTATTATCCTTTACTGTATTTAGGTTACACGACTGATGCTGTCTCGGTGTGGCGATCCATTCCAGTTGTCTGGCTTAAATATATTTTAGGATAGCATATATATGCTCATGGATTCCCTCAGCCGATCTAGTGGGGATCTAACCTAACACTTAACGCATATTCTCTTGTTTTTCTTGTTGATTAACAGATCAAATCAACTGGCACGCCCTGCACTGCATAGGCAGCCGAGAAGGACCTGCCCTGGAGTTAAGCAGATCTCCCAGGCCAGCGCGTGAGAGAAATTTCTCATCAACACAGTTCTTGGCACGCCCGGTGGGGACTTTCTCTGTCGACTCGACTCGGACGCATAGATTCAGCCGGCAAGATGGTTGACTCCAAGAGCCCCAGCATTTCCCAGGACAAGATCGTGCCTGTAAAGATGGAGCAGTTATCGGCTGAACAGCAAGCCGATTATAAGAAGATGGTGGAAGAGCTCCAGGCTAACTACTTGCAGTCTTTCACCCAAACAAGATCTGGGGCCGTGCACCAAAATACAAGTTCAGCATGAACGATACTAAGGCGTCCTCCTCTGATGAGACAAAAGGCAAACAGAAGATGGAGGAGCCGACCCAGGAACAAGATGATTCGGCTGTATATTCTCTACAAGACCGGATTGACTAGGCCGTCCATCACGCGCTACTGTGGTTGCTACAGTGGTCAACACTCTGGTCAACACTCTCAATAACATTCTGGTCAACACTCTCAATAACATGATCGCTACTGTGGTCGACGCCAAGATAGCCGACCAGCTGCAACGAGGGCCGACGTACTTCACAGACGGCCAATTTCCTGGTTACAAGACGCTGGTCACACAGAATCGGCCGATCCCACCACTAGCACAACAAGGGCCGCCGGGAGGAGTCCTCGGTATGCCAAACCCAAGTGAATCGGCTATAAGGCCAGCAATTACTATACTGAACCGACAGCAGCCGCTGCCCCAAGATCAGGTCGCTAACATGGTCAACGACAATCGGTAGTCAGAGCCGATTGATCCAAACAGGCGATACAACGCCGGTGGCCGACAGCTGTTTCCAGGACCACCATCGCCACCACCGGCACATCGGCCGCCTCCCACTGATCATCACTACCAGTACCAAGGGGGCCGTCAAGATCATCATTACAGGCCTCAGACGCCACCACCGCTGTATCGGCAAGCACTCGTGCTGTATGACCCATACGAGCCGATACGGCAAGACAACCGGACATGGGCCGATCTGATTGCAGATGTCATGCGTGATCAATTCGGCCTCAAGCCGAAAGACTCAGGGAACATGTATCGGTATCCCTATCCAGAGCACTTCGAGCGGATCCCGTTGCCCAACCGATACAAGATCCCAGATTTTTCTAAGTTCTCAGGGCAGGACAACATTTCAACCTACGAGCATGTTAGCCGATTCTTGGCACAGTGCGGTGAAGCATCGGCTACAGACGCCTTGAGAGTCCGATTGTTCCCTCTTTCTCTTTCAGGATCGGCTTTTACTTGGTTCTCCTCATTGCCCTACAACTCAATTCGAGCCGGGCCGATCTTGAAAAAGGTTCCACAACTACTTCTATTCCGGCAACCACGAGATGAAGTTGTCAGACCTCACCAGCATCAGGCAAAAACACAACAAATCGGTTCAAGAATACATCCAACGCTTTAGAGAAATGAGGAACCGATGCTACAGCCTGGTGCTATCGGATGCCCAGTTGGCCGATTTGGCCTTTCATGGTTTGATCGCTCTGATCCGGGAGCGATTCTCTGCGCAGGACTTTGACAGCTTAGCCCACTTGGTGCAGAAGGTGATGGCCCATGAGCAGCGATTCCAAGACACCAGGAAGGCCGTCAAAAATATAACTTAGGTCATCGTCGAATTAGACTACGAGTCCGACGACGATGACGTAGAAGTGGCGGCAGCCGAATGGGCCACGAACAAAAAGGCCATCGTCTGCCAATGGCTGCTGAAGACGGCCAAGGAAGAACGATACGATTTTGACATCACCAAGGCCGACAAGATCTTCGATTTGCTGCTCAAGGAGAAGCAGATTCAGTTGCCCGAAAATCACGTGATCCCGTCGACCGAAGAATTGAAGAAAAATAAATATTGCAAGTGGCACAACTCCACATCCCACGCCACCAACGACTGCAAAGTCTTCAAGCAGCAAATTCAGTCGGCAATTGAGGTCGGGAAGCTGAAGTTCGCCGATTCAAATCGGCCGATGAAGGTGGACGGCAATCCTTTCCCGGTCAACACGGTCCAAGCCGGCCCCAGGCAAGCCAATCGATAGAACAGAAGGGCGCACGACTTAGTCAATACATCGATCGGGGCCAAGGCAGAAGGCGATCAAATTGGACGTTACCCCGCACCGATTAATATGGTGCGCCCAGTTATTAGATCGGCTGACCGACGACCGATCCATGAACGTAGCCGACACCGACATCAGTATCGGTCTCGGCAGGAAGAGGCTTACGATGAAGCACCTCGTCGGCGCGAGCCGAACACCCAAAGCCGACAATATGAGGTAAACCGCGACAATGCCGATCCGCATTGGCATTGTGATTTTTTCAGATATTGCTGCGAATCTGGCATGAGACTGCCAACACTAGACGATTGCCCAGCATGCAACGATCGCCACGACGACGAGCGCAGGAGCCCCTCGGCTGCAAGTCCAACTCGGTTCGTCCCCAGAGCCGTTTAGCTAAACCAAAGGTGGCGGTCTGTCCATGATCGGCTCGGCCCGATCCCCCAGGACTTCTTCGTCGATGAAAATCGCGATGGGAACAACCGCGATGATGAAGAGGCTGACGATGAGGAATCGGCCAATCCCCAATGGTGCCCGTCCGATCTCTTCACGAAGACGCAGAAAAGAAGGGTTCAACGGCTTAAGCGTGAAGGGAGAGAAGACGAAGTTCAGCAAATGATCTACGAACAGCGCCGTCGACTGGGCAAGATCAAAAGGCGATGGGTACCCAAAGAGAAAGCTGCCATAGCCGACGAAGAACAAGCCGAGGAAAGCCGAGCCGATCAAGCCAGGAGGGCAGCCAAAGGGAAAGGCAAAATTTCTGCATCGGTTAACATGGTATTCGTGCTGCCAGCCGAGTTCGGCGCTCCTGAAGCCGATGCAGACACCGTTGAGGACGACCTGGCGAAACTAGCAATCTCACCAGACCAAGCTGTCTTCGACAAACCCGAAGGAACCGAAAATCGGCACTTAAAGCCGTTGTACGTTAAAGGATTTGTCAAAGGCAAGCCGATTTCCAAAATGCTAGTTGATGGGGGAGCTGTAGTCAACCTCATGCATTACGCAACATTCAGAAAGCTAGGCAAGGGAGCCAAAGACCTAATAAAAACCAACATGGTGCTCAAAGACTTTGGCGGCAACCCATCGGAAACCAAGGGCGTCCTCAACGTTGAACTGACCATCGGCAACAAGACCGTGCCCAACACATTCTTTGTCATCGACGGGAAGGGGTCTTACAGCCTGTTGCTCGGAAGGGACTGGATACACGCTAATTTCTGCATCCCTTCTACAATGCATCAGAGCCTGATCCAATGGGACGGCGACAAGATCGAGATCGTACCAGCCGATAGGTCAGTTAGTGTTGTCAGTGCTGATTTGACGCTTTGGGAAATCGAGGGCATTGATTGTTTATCCGGGAAAATCTGGCAAGCCGATTTTCTAAATGTGTCCAATTCAACAATACAGCCGATTGGAAATGATGAGCCGCAGCTGCTGCTTTGAACAAGACATGGTGGAGGGCTCAAGCGTCTTCGGCGTGGACACCGCGGACGAAGACGATGGCAAGCTAGGGCAAGGTTTTACGTCGGCCGACGAATTAGAGGAAATCAACATCGGCTCTGGTGATAAGCCGAGGCCGACGTACATTAGCAAAAATCTGTCTCCTCATTGTAGATCCCAGCTTATTGAATTGTTAAAAGAATATAGAGATTGTTTTGCTTGGGAGTACTTTGAGATGCCCGGCCTCAGCCGATCAATAGTGGTCCATCAGCTACCGATTAAGGCAGGCTATCGGCCGTTCAAACAGCCTCCCAGGAGGTTTAATGCCGATATGTACGATGCAATTAAAGCCAAAATCACTTGGCTATACGACGCGGGATTCATTCGGCCTTGCCGATACGCCGAGTGGGTCTCAAACATCGTCCCAGTGTTGAGGAAAAACGGTAAACTTAGGGTGTGCATCGATTTCAGAGATCTAAACAAGGCAACCCCTAAAGATGAATACCCAATGCCGATAGCCGATCTACTTGTTGATGCGGCTTCAGGCCACAAAATTATCAATTTCATGGATGGCAATGCAGGGTATAACCAAATATTCATGGCCGACGAGGACATCCACAAGACCGCTTTTCGGTGTCCCGGCACAATCGGCTTGTACGAATGGGTAGTAATGACGTTCGGCTTGAAGAATGCTAGGGCAACATATCAACGAGCCATGAATTACATCTTTCATGATATGGTCGGCTCACTGGTAGAGATATACATTGACGACGTGGTTGTCAAGTCAAGGGAGATAGCAGGCCACATAGCCGATCTGAGACAAGTGTTAGAACAGACGAGGGAATATGGTCTGAAGATGAATCCGCTTAAGTGCGCGTTCGGCGTATCGGCCGGGCAATTCTTGGGATTTCTCATTCATGAAAGAGGAATTGAAGTTACACCAAGGAGCATAAATGCTATCAAGACAATTCAACCTCCGAAAGATAAAAAGCAAATCCAGTCATTGATCGGCAAGATAAACTTCATTAGACAGTTCATAGCCAATCTCTCAGAAAAGATGGAGCTGTTTGCACCACTGCTTCGGCTAAAAGCCGATCAGACATTCACATGGGGGGCAGAGCAGCAAAAGGCGTTAGACAACATAAAAGATTATCTAAGCTTCCCTCCAGTTTTAATGTCTCCACAAAAGGGAATACCGTTCAAGCTGTACTTATCAGCCGATGACAAATCAATCGGCTCCGTCCTAATCCAAGATGTCGACGGCAAAGAAAAAGCCTTCTTCTATCTCAGCCGACGGTTTTGCTAGACGCAGAAATGAGGTATTCACCTGTGGAGAAGCTATGCTTATGCCTCTATTTTTCATGTACGAAGTTAAGGCACTATCTGCTGTCCAATGAGTGCACAGTAATCTGCAAAGCCGATGTAGTTAAGTATATGCTATTGGCTCCAGTGCTCAAAGGAAGAATTGGGAAGTGGACTTTCGCACTAACAGAATTCGATCTGAGGTATCAGGCACCAAGGGCAGTCAAAGGGCAAGCCATAGCCGATTTCATTGTGGAGCACAGAAACGATTCAATCGACTCAGTGTAAATTATGCCTTGGACTTTGACGTTCGACAGCTCGGTTTGCATCAACGGCTGTGGCATCGGCTTGGTCATTATTTCGCCCGGGGGGCAAGCTTCGAGTTTGCTTTTTCCATCAACCCCCATGCTACAAACAACCGAGCCGAATACGAAGCCATCCTTAAAGGATTGCATCTGCTCAAGGAAGTTGAAGCCGACGCCGTTGAAATAATGGGAGACTCATTGTTGGTCATCAGCCAATTATCAGGAGAATATGAATGCAAAAACGACGCGCTGATGGTCTATTATCGTCAATGCCGGGAATTAATGGACAGTTTTCGGCTAGTTACTTTGAAACATATCCCCAGAGAGCAGAACACAGAGGCTAATGACTTGGCTCAGGGGGCATCGGGCTATCGGCCGATGCTGAAAGAAGTCGACATAGACGTTGCCGCCATTACAGCCGATGATTGGAGGTTTGAAGTTTACAACTATCTCAAAAACCCCTCTCAATCAGCCACAAGGAAGCTACGATACAAGGCATTACGATACGTGTTGCTCGATGAAGATCTGGGACGATTGACGGCGTGCTACTCAAGTGTTTGGGAGCCAATCAGGCTACAGTGGCCATCGGAGAAGTACACGAAGGCATCTGTGGCACACATCAATCCACCCACAAAATGAAGTGGCTACTTCGCCGAGCAGGGTATTTCTGGCCGACGATGCTGGAGGATTGTTTCAAGTATTACAAGGGGTGCCAGGATTGCCAGAAGTTTGGTGCTATACAACAAGCACCAGCGTCGGCTATGAACCCAATTATCAAGCCATGGCCGTTTAGAGGATGGGGCATTGATATGATCGGCCAGATCAATCCACCCTCAAGCAAAGGACATAAGTTTATCCTGGTGGCAACGGATTACTTCACAAAGTGGGTGGAGGCGATTCCCCTCAGAAAAGTGGATTCTAAGGACGCAATCGAGTTTGTCAAAGAACACATCATCTACCGATTTGGCGTTCCACAAACAATAACAAAGGACCAGGGATCTATCTTTGTATCGGACGAGTTCGTTCAGTTTGCAGACGGCATGGGGATCAAGCTGCTTAATTCTTCGCTGTACTACGCACAAGCCAACGGGCAAGCTGAGGCCTCAAACAAAAGTTTGATCAAGCTGATTAAGAGAAAGATCTCTGAGTACCCTAAACTGTGGCGCAGCCGATTAGCCGAATCACTGTGGGCATATCGAATGGCATGCCATGGGTCAATTCAAGTCCCTCCGTACAAGCTGGTCTATGGACATGAGGCAGTGCTGCCATGGGAAAGTGTCGTCGGCTCAAGGCGCATTCAGCTACAGGATCAACTCATAGCCGACGAATATTATCACCTGATGGTGGACGAATCGGAAGATTTAGTTTTATCCAGGATGAGGGCCTTGGAAAAAGTCACAAAAGATAAAGAATGAGTAGCCAGAAATTATAATAAAAAGGTGGTGCCTAAATCTTTTGAGGAAGCGAGCTCGTTTGGAAATTGATACTGCCGATCGGATCTAGAGACAACAAGTTCGGCAAATGGTCACCAAATTGGGAAGGGCCTTTCAAGATCCACAAATGCGTCTCTAAAGGAGCTTACATGCTAAAAGGACTGGACGGAGAGGTATTTGGAAGGGATCTTAATGGAAAATACCTAAAGAAATATTACCCAAGCGTATGGATCAACTCGTAATTCGACTATGGTTACTTCAGCCGATTTACGACAGCCGATGTCTTACATTAACAAGGCATCACCTTTAGGCATTTTATGCAACGTTTTGTGCTAAGTTTTCTACGTTCGGCTCATGATTGGCCGATAGGGACGGCAAGGAGGCGCGAACGGCTCAAACCCACAATTTTGTCGACACCGAAGCTATCAACAAAACTTGGGGGGCAAATACGTACACGAGCCGATTGCAAAATCTCGGGCCGATTGCAAATACCTGAAGAAATATTACCCCAGTATTTGGGTCGATGCTTGAATCGGTGTGACAGTCGCCGATTTTTATTCATTCGCCAATTTTTATTCATAATCGGCATGAAGCCGATTTCAATTACATGTCTCCTAGATAGTCTCCGATGGCCGCCAGGGCCCGGTCGACGGCCGCTGGAGATTCTCTCTCTAAAGCATCCAAGATCAAATACTCTAGCCTAGTGACTCTTACATCAGTGGTTGTGATTAACAGTTCATTGGCAAGTTGTGTTTGCCTTCCTACCAGCCTGTCGTGACGTGTGAGTGTAACAGACGCCAAATGAATAGCTGCCGCAACACTACCGAGGTTTATTGGAGGTCTGGTCGCTGGATGACGAGTATCTTGTTCCCTAAAGCGCTGCAAGTTGATTCTCACTTGTCGGTCTTGGCTAACCGCCAGTTCATACGGGGTGTTCATGATCTCTAGAATCACTCGTAGGGGATGGGGCGGCTGCAAGAAGATTAACTCGTGAGTACATAGAGAAAAGAAATGGTGAGGATGGATGGGTTGGAAAATCACCTGGTTCACCGATGAGCTTGAGGATGCCATGAGAAGTCTTGCTGAAAGCTTGGAAACCTGGAATTTGTACACCTGGAGAGTGAGGGAATTTCCTATTCGGCTGTGATGTGTTCGGGAAGGCCTGAAGGGGTCTATTTGTAGAAAGAAAAGATGTGGATTTGGATGTGAAGGATCGTTGCAGATATAAAAGTCGAAGAGGTCATCATTAAAAGCATTGGGAATCGTTGAATGGTTGGTGACTACTCAAGACCGGATACCTATTGTTCAGGACTCACGGGTTTTTGAAATACATGTTCGGATGAGTCAAACTGTGAAGCCAAATCGGCAGTGCATTTAAATATTATCAGCCGATTACAAGCACGACTAAAGTGATTGTCCAACCCCAGCACAAAAATACAAGTATAATACAAGAGGCATTAGCCAATCTCATAGTGTCAGAATATTACAGGCTCATTGTTTTAAAAAATCGGCTATGGCCGACAACGCCTTCCGCCTGATCTGGTCTATCTCTTCGATGGCCCTGACATCGTCGGCCTCGGACCCCACCACCGGCCGGCTGCCCTTCACCAGGTCTCGCAAATGTGCCACAGCCGCCTTGATGCCTTGGCGTTGAGCTTCAATCTCGGCCGGCAGACCAGCCATATACTACTTATGGACATCGATCTCGTTCGTGACTTGAACGAGATCGGCCATCAGCTGATCTTGGCATGCAAGGAGTTGCTCAAGCTTGGCCGCCGGCTCGGTCTTCAGGCGGTCGAAAGCAGCTTTTCGGCTCTCAATGGCGTCCTTGGTCGATTCGAGGGTGGCCGACCGTGCCTGGTTCTCGCGGCGATCGGCTATCTGCTGCCAGGCTCATTCGTGTTTGAGCTGGTGGGCTTCCATGAAGGTGGCCGGCACGATGGCGTCGGCTAGAGCTTCCGGTAGCTGGCCTTGGATTTCTTTGAATCGCGCGCGTATCGAGCTGCTGTCGACCACCAGCGCGTCCAGTGAGGCCTCTAGCTGGTTGCCGATGTCGGCTAGGGTAGCCCTCAGGTCCTCAGCCGACGTCACCAACGCCTCTTTGCCGATTTCGTCGAACTCCCCGAACTCCGACAAGTAAAAGTTGAGGAGGTCGGCTATGTTCTGCAACAAAGAGGAAGACGATCAAGAAGATATTAAGCTGATAAAGCCGATCATCAAATTCAGTCGGCTTACCGTTGGCACCGGGGTCAGAGCAGTCGGCTCGGCTGGATCGCCGCCGCCGGCCGTCGAGGCCTCTTCGTCGACGTCGTCGCGCTGCCCGCGGCAGGCGCAGCATGCTCGCTGGACGCCTAGGAGGCAGCCGATGGAGATCGTGGGGGCTGCAAAGGAAGAGTTAGCGGACAAATCGGCTAATTACCACAGGTCAAATGGCAAGAGACGATTACCGATGGCACGGGGCGTGAAGTGCGGCCGACCAATTTCTTGACCTGAAAGGAATGGTTCGGTCAGATGCAGGTGATATCATCGTGAAGCCAAATTTGGTGAAGTGAAGGCTTACCGGCTGACTTGGGACCGACGGGACGTCGGGTGGAGCGCTGACCGATTCATGACTCGAACTCCCGGGTTCGGCCGCCGCTCCAACAGCCGCCGGCATCTCCTCGCTGGCGACGGCGTCGAGGAACTGCGCGACGGCCAGGTCCAAGGGGGGAGGCTATCGGCTAGCGCTACCGGTTCCTTCTCTTTCAGCCTCTTGGGGGCAGGCGCGTCCGACGGCTGTGGAAGTAGTGCAGCCCTTTTCTTTTGAGGGATCGGCTGGCGCACCTGCCCTCGTAGCAACGAAGCCCGCTTCGGCGCCTCCCAGCCGACGGCCGACGGAGCGAGGCCGCCCCCATCCAGAACACCTAAACGGTATTCGATGGGGCGCCCGGAGTCGCTCACCGTCGGCCGCTCCGTCTCCGTCTCTTGCAAACCAAAGGGAAAATGTTAATCGGCTATGTCAGCCGATGATGAGAAGAGGAAAATCATTTGGACTTAAAGCTTACCGAGGGGATCTCGTCAGGCAGGAGCAGGTCGACGTAACAAGACGACCGTTGGTGGAAGATATGGCGCTTGATTTCAGTCCACCATTGGTCGTAAGCAGCGTTTTCCTTAGCGCCAGTGTCGTCATGCCGACGTTGCCGAGGGGAGGGCCGGCTATGTTCAGCAACCAATCCATTATCAGGTCTTGGCTTACCACTCCCCTCGTTTCGAATTTATCGGCATAAAAGAAGCCGACGGCCAGCTGCCCAAGACCGAACTGCCTCGCTGCCGACACCGGGTAATAGAATTCGTAGCTCTTGGCCACTGATCGGCCCTGGTGGATCCTGGTCGGCAAGATGCAGGGGGACATAGTGGCGATGAACAGCTCCCTGCACCTCGGGATGTCGGCTGAGTTGATGTCTTCCCAATTGAAGTCGGCCGGCAACTCGAACAGTCCCCGGTCCCGGTAGAAGTACCACGCGTGGTTCTCGCGGGACAGCCTGTCGTAGAGGGCGATGAACCATTCGGCCAGCAGTTCGGTCGATTGCCTTGAGCCTACGTGAGCGGCTGCTGCTTCTCCGTAGCTCATGCACCTGGTGGTGGTGATCTGGTTGCCGTCTTCATCCTTGATTGGCTCCAGCCTTGGGAATACAGCTGCTGTCAGAGGGAGCCGACCGACTATCTTTTGGGTTGCCAGCACTAACCAGATCTGAAGGAACCACCAGGGGCCGCCAGTGGTGATGAGGGCGTTGGCGGCTATCTTCGCGGTGGCTTGATGCAACATCTGATATAAGTAGCCGAGGAGGTACTTCCCCAGTGCAAGTTTTCCCCCGTCAGCCAGGACTTCGGCTACGACCTGCCAGTTGGCGGTCGGCCCGCAGCTTGATCCACAGAACATGAATTTTTCGAGCCACATCATCAAGAATGCGGTATGCTCTCTGTGGCCGACGTGTCCATCCTTCATGTTTTGGGCAATGAAGCCGCTCCACCCGCCGATGGCCTTGGTTTTGAATTGGTGCTGCCCCTTTTGGCTCAAGTTGCTGGGGTTGGCCGATGACTCAATGTCCAAACCGGTTGTCATGTACACGTCAGCCAGCGTGATGGTCATCGGCCCTTGATGAAAGATGAAGGCGTTGAAGCTGTCATTCCAGAAATACGTTGCGGCCGACAGAAGTGGCTCGTCTTTCTCCATGTTGGCAATAGACAGAGCCAAGCCTTGGGCTATCCCACTGTGTATATTTGGCTGATTGCACCCTTTTGTACCACTCAACCCAGGCTACGTCGGTGGTCGTCCATGATTTGAACGTTCCATTCCAGTGGGCAGGGATGGCTTGGCGGGGTTGAAAGGGATCCGGTTGGTTTCGCTATAATTACATCAGCTGGATCTGTGTTGCCGATGGGGCCAAGAAAGCACCTTTGCGCTTGTGTCAGATTTGGGATAAGCACTTGACGCGACAGGTGCTACAGTTCGGAAAAAGGAAAGAGGGGCGCTAATCAAGAACGGTTGCATATTACGGTTCGAGGAAGGAAAAAGTACTAATTGATAAAAACGAAGGAAAGTGCTACTCAAAAATGGCTGAACGTAATATTGATGCAATGTGTTTAAAGGAGCAGATTCAAAAAGTAAAAGAAAGTTATGGATCAAAAGGGAGTACCTTAGGGAACTCGGCTATGGCGGCGGCCGGAACAACAGCGGTGGTTGGCGCAGTGGCTACGGCTGGCGTGGCGGCGGCGGCTAGCGCGATGGAGGTGCTCGATGCGGCGATGGTGGAGGCCATCGGAATGCTTGAGGGCGAAGATGCGTCTGGTCCATGGAGTGCGACGGGGTTTGACAAACGCCGGTGGGATCGTTGGAGAGGAGAGAGAAGGCAAGAAGCTTGCGTGCAAAGGAGGCTGAGTGCGCTTTGAAGGCGTAAGCGTCTCGGCCGAGGAGAGTGGATATTTAAAGGGCATTTGGGGAGAAGCCGAAGCGGTCTAGGTCAATAAAAGAGCGGGAGTTTGAACAGGAAAGCAAATCTGTAACACTTCGTATCACGGACTTGGGGGGCATGTGTTAACACTGAAATTTGGAAATCGAATCCCCAAGTCTGCAAAGGCGAAGCAGAGTCGGATCGGCTGGAGACAGGAGTCGCATCGACTGAAGAGTGATCGGCTGCGAGGCCAATCGGCTAAGGTTGGATCGGACAGGGGCAGCCGATAGCCGATTCCAGGTCCGGAAGAGATGAAACCGTTTCTGATGCAGCAGTTTGAGGATAAATAGAAGATTCGGTTGTTCATTGCGCATTAAATGATATTGCCACTTATGGATAGAGTCCTGTAATGGCAATTGTATCTGTAATCTAGGGGTTTGTTTAGACTGTTAGCTGTAACACGACGTGGGTCCCGTTCGGGATAATGTTGTGTTTTAAATGGTAGTTTAGATAGAGTCCGGGGTTTGTACAAATAATTGTATCTTGGGTATAAATAGGACCCGAGACCCCTGTAACATATATACAATCACAATCAATCAAACCTTCGGCGCATCGCCAACCTTTTCTTCAGACGAGCACTTTGTTTGGCTATGGGCTGCATCGTTTCGATTCCCAGATCTAGGTAAATGCTTGTCATTAGTGGTATGATCTACTGTTTCTAGTGCTTCCATCGTAATGACACATTAGAATCAAGAGTTTATACTGTGCTATTTGTCATATAGCGCATATAAATTAGATCAATGTTTAGATCTATCCTGCCATTGGCCAGTTCTATCAAGAACTTGCAGCCGATAGGGCTAGATCTAAAGGTTGGCTGGTTTATATGCGGTATCCACCGTCTCGAGAGATATAAATTGGCTGCAACAGATCAGGTTTTTCTTTTTATACTTAATGCTGCATCGGGTTCGAACTATTAAGTCATTTTTAGAACTATCAGTGATCTGTTTGGCTAAGATTTATATTGTTTAGAGACAGCGCCGGGGTTTCAGCTGGCCTTATCTGCCCTGATATGTTTCTTTTAATATATTTATTATTAGATTTATATTAGGACTGTCTCTTATGTTTAGATCGCATTCTTGTCGGACGTCGACAGCCGATGGCCAATTTCCAGGCTACGCGTGTTTCAAGAATGATATCTTTCTATAAGATTCATCGGAGTACTAGCCGATTAATTGTTAGCTTTCTAGTATCGGCTAGGTTATCGATTCATATATTTATTATCCTTTACTGTATTTAGGTTACACGACTGATGCTGTCTCGGTGTGGCCGATCCATTCCAGTCGTCTGGCTTAAATATATTTTAGGATAGCATATATATGCTCATGGATTCCCTCAGCCGATCCAGTGGGGATCTAACCTAACACTTAACACATATTCTCTTGTTTTTCTTGTTGATTAACAGATCAAATCAATCGGCACGCCTGCACTCACGCACGTGAGAAGGACACCGCCGAGTTAAGCGGATCTCCCGGCCAGCGCGTGAGAGAAATTTCTCATCAACAATAAGTGGTCTAAGTATCCACAGACTTGCTATAAATCAATATATCATCAAAATAGACCACCACAAATTTTCCAATGAAAGCTCTCAAAACCTCATTCATTAATCGCATGAAAGTGCTAGGTGCATAGTTAAACCAAAAGGCATGACTAACCACTCATATAAACCAAATTTAGTTTTAAAAGCAGTCTTCCATTCATCTTTCAATTTCATGCGAATTTGGTGGTAACCACTACGCAAATCAACCTTTGAAAACACAACAGCACCACTCAATTCATCAAGCATATCATCTAAGCGTGGAATAGGATGACAATATCGAATAGTGATGTTGTTAATGGCTCTACAGTCCACACACATATGCCATGAACCATCTTTTTTTGATACTAAAATAACTAGGACAGCACAAGGACTAAGAGACTCACGTACATAACCTTTGTTGAGTAAATCTTGCACTTGTTGTTGAATCTCTTTAGTTTCCTCCGGATTGATCCTATATGGCGCATGGTTGGGCAATGAAGCACTAGGAATAAGGTCAATTTGATGTTCAATCCCGTAAATTAGAGACAAACCCGGCGGCATCTCACTTGGAAAAACATCAGCATACTCCTATAAAACATTAGCAACAGCAGGAGGCAAAGAGTGCTGCATATCGTGAAGTGAAATCAAAACATCTTTGCATACCAAAGCATATGAAGTTGAATTGGAAGCAATAAAGTCATTTATTTCAAATTTGGTAACAATCAAATAAGTCGCTTTCAACTTAATCTCATTTTTCTTATCGCTTTTAGTATGCTCCTGAGGTTGAACTTTTCTAGCTCTAGCAACATCGTCTTGAATTATAGCTTCAGGAGACATATGATGCAACATAAATTTCTTATCATGGTAAAGAAAAGAGTACTAATTTGACCTACTATGATGCATAGATTCTCTATCAAATTGTCACGGTCGGCCTAGCAAAATACTACATGCTTTCATAAGTACAACATAACACTCAACAACATCTTTGTATGACCCAATGGCAAAATTGATACGCACAAGTTTAGTTACGTTTGTCTTACAACTGTTGTTTAGCCACTGAATGTAATATGGATGTGGGTATGGTTTGGTGGTGAGTGCGAGCTTCTCCACCATGTCGCTGCTAGCCAAATTGTTGCAACTACCTCCATCAATGATCACACGGCAAGATTGCTCTTTGACAACACATTTTGTTTGAAACAACATGTGTCGCTGATTTTGCTCTGCTTGCTCCATCTGTGCACTAATTACCTGCTGCACAATGTGGCTCTCAAATTGCGTCATGTCATCCGCGCTAATATGTTCCTCGTTCTGATCCTTATCTGCATGGTCAGCCGCAAGTAAAGCGCATGTATCATCTTCAAATTTACTAGCAGAGGAGTACTCACTGTCATCTTTGACAACCATGACTCGCTTGTTAGGACAGTCACGCTGCACATGCCCATAGCCCTTGCATCGATGACACTGAATATCCCTAGTTCTCCCCATAGAATCAACAGAAGGAGCTCCATCGATAGTGGTAGGCTTTTGGAAAACCTTCGGATCTGAATTTGTTGAAGGAGCACGTGGCTTGCTGTTGGAGGTGGAAGGAACAACTCAACTTGGTGATGCAGATGGTGGTGGAGCGTGTCCTGTTGCCGTAGTAGTTGTGCGTGCCGGCCAAGTCTTAGTTTTTCCTACAGAAATGTTAGTCCTAAAAACCGCACGTCGTTCCTGCACTTCACGTTCAGCTTTGCAAACAAGATGAAACAAACGAGTAACATTGTTGTAATCTTTATAAGCAAGGATATCCTGAATCTCACGGTTCAAACCACCCAAAAATCTAGCTATAGCAGGTTCCTCATCCTCCTTTAAGTTACAACGTAACATACCCATTTGTAATTGCTGATAGTACTCTTCTACACTTTTAGTACCCTGTCTCAATTGTTGCAACTTATGTAACAGATCATGTGTATAATAAGGAGGAACAAATCTAGCCCACATGACCCGTTTCAAGGCATCCTAAGTATGAGGCATGTTATCTCGATTTTTCTTACTAGGTTCGATCCACCAAACAGAAGCAAAATCAGTAGATTCACTAGTGGCAGCTCGAACACGTGCATTTTTAGGAAACTCATGACATGCAAATTTTTGATCAACAACAATTTCCCAAGTAATGTATGCATCAGGGTCATATTTTCCATCAAAAGGATGTATCTTAAATTTAATCTTATGAAAAGCATCATCATTATTGCGTACCTCGCATCGACGATGTCCTCCATCCATACGTGATCGATTATGATTCAAGCGCCGGTAGTTACTCCCATGTTCTGTATCAGCCGAATAGTTATCCAAATTATCATCGGTTGATCCATCATCTTCATGAAGTGGTGGGTCATTGACGTCTCGAAAGTTGTCGAAACGCTTGAGAAGATTGTTAAGATTGTTGTTGATGGCTGTGGCAGTTGCCTCCAAACCAGCCAGCCGGACATTGGTTGCAATCTACGTATCCTCCAATTGTCCCATCTTTTCATTCGTCACATGTAAGTCATTATCAACACCTGCCATGTGTGCCCTCACCTTCCTTTCAAAGTGTTGCATAATGCCCTTCGTACGAGGAGAAAACGCCATATCCTTGCCGTCCTCTGATCCTGCCATGTCCAAAAAAAAGACAACAAAGAAAGCAAGTGAAGGAAAAAAACCCTACAACTAATAGGATGTGGCAACTGCAAGGCACTCCCTCACAACCTGTCCACACAAACTCTTACCAGTTCTTACCTTACCTGACAGGAGGTGACGACAACCAACAAGCCGGTAACCTTGGAGAGGTGTATCGGTGCAGCGGCAGCAAGATCAACCTATGAAGTTGTAGCCGGGAAGGTGGAGATGTAGGTGGGCTGCTCTCTCTCTCTCTCAAGGGAAAACTAGAAACCACGTTAGTCAAGTGAGTTGAATAATCGTTCAACGGTGGTACTGTGCTGGTCCTAGCCTAGATCGTGTTAGAGACACGAGCCTACACACAAAGGAAGTCACAACACACACCACCTAGAACCAAAGGAAGGAATAAAAAATATCAGCCCCCTTTCCTCTTTTTTTCTTTTTTTGCCCCTTTTTTTATTTTTTTAGTTTTTTTAGGGGATCCTCAAAACTAAATATATGAACCAAAAGATGACTAATGAACAAATTTCCACAAGATTCTCTCTCTCTGAAGATACTCTCTCTCTCTGAACAACGCCGAACCAACAATGTGTATAGGACGATGGTGCAATCAAGTCGGCTTGGGACTCCAACTTGTATAGGATTTGGTCTCGGTCTGCCAACAACACAAAACAGCGCTCGGTTAGCAGAATTCAATTTGGCTCGTGACTCCGATTTACACTTCTGAATCGGCCAACAGAAACCAAGTTGGGTTAGATCCTTGTGCGGTTAAGGTTGTTGTACACGACCTCAGTTGAGCATTCAGTTAGAGACGGCGATCGTAGGTTCGCCAGAGGAGAGGGTGTTGCGAGCAAGATTGCACAAACAAAGCCCTCCTACCTGCAGTCTTCAGCTAAACTTTAAATTTGGCCAATAGATAGATCAAGTAGTGCACGACTGTGACAGATCGTGATAAAAATTCGTAACTCTAAAGGACTAAAACTAAGACCAGCACTCGACACAACCGAAGCAACCAAAACTCGACAAGCTATGACCAATTAGTAACTAGTAAAAAAGGCTCAAGGGTACATGGGATCACGAAAACAAAACAAATCTAATCTATATTTTTTTTGATTTTTTCTGGACAATAGGAATATAACAGATGCAAAAAGAAAAGGTCTCTCACCAAGAAATCTGGCACTCTGATACCACCTATTGTACACTAGGGTGTCCCAATCTTTCGATGAGTAGATATTCTCGATTTGATGGAGTGACGTTCACGGCCCGACTACACAACTCCATGGAGGAATTGCGCCTTAGCAACCGATACACGACTCCACTGGTTGATGCGATCTTGCGGAAGCCCGGTCAACCGAATCACTAGGGCTATCCCTGCAAGCAATCGAAGAACTTGCAAGAACAAGATGAACAACACTCAGATTGCAAATAGGAATTTCAGATCTGAATCATACGAGAAAAGTGGGGTTCTGAAATAAATAGAACGGATGGTCTAGCCGACACACGCGTCTATCAGGAAGTAGCGATAGCTAAACTTACATAAACAAAACCCAAATTGTTCTATGGCGGCTACGGGGTATTTATACAGGTGAGAGGACGAGTTGGGGTTTTTCTCCAACCCTAAGACACGTCCGTAATGGACTCAACTGGATACAAGACCTATCGGCCCAATTTGGCGGCACAACACCTCGGATAGAAAAAGTTAGATGTACTAATTTGACAATTATGGATGATTCTGGATAGATATGACAGTGAGGCCAGATCCATTGAAAAGTAGACTTTATAAGCTTTTCATGAAGTACTTGAACGTCATTGGAATCCTAACGAAGCCATGGCGACCATCACAAGTTGGTGCTGTCCTGCAGTCCGAATTTAGCCGGCGGAAATCCTTCTCCCTTTTGATCGTCTCCATCGTTTCTAAGCAAAACAAGACTGTATACATCTTCATTGTCTAAATATGATGAACATATGAAAGAAACTTACTTGATGTTTGAGTTGACGGACATGAGCGTGAGTAATAGGACCAAACAATGTAAGTTGTGTTGGGATAGGAGTGGATATATCGATGGTGTTGATGTCCTCATCAGTTCTAGTTTAGTTCGTTACCTTAACAAAATTTAAAATTTGGTGTTTTAGTAATACCAAAGTTTAATAAGGTTAGAAAGTTACGATAAAGTTAACATGCACTGAGTTATGTGTTTCACGAAAAAGAGAGTTTCTTGCATGCTTAACAATAATAAATTGATAGGTTATGCTAGTACCATGGGTATTCCAAATCCAATGAAACTAAATCTCAGGCTTGGTGTTCAAAATCACGGCTACGGTGTGAATCGTTCATCGATTACGCTAAAAAAAACATGAATAATAGTAAAGCAGGACCTCTTTTTGACTCTTTCCTAGGAGAATGGCGTTAGAGCTATCACAAAGAAAAATGCCTATAACCTTGAAAAGAAGAGGCAGACATTGTGGTAAATATGCAGAACATACAGAGACAAAGACAAGAAAGTTTTTTTTTTTTGACAATTTTCTTAAATCTTCACAAACTTCAAAATCTCCGAACTCAACCACATATGCAACGGCAGTGGAGCAACAAAGTTGAGCTTCTCAAGATCTGAGAAATCAGGATTAACGTCTGAAGACTGCAGCCTATGAAGAGCCACTGAGACATCAGGAAGAACCATTTGCTTGCAGTGTAGATGAAGCTGAGGTTGCTCCTCAGCGATGCTTCCGCCACCCACAGCAAGCCCAAAGGGAAGCTTCGTTTTCCTAAGCAATTCCTCATCAATTGTTCCTGGCAGGGGAAGAGGCATCCACTTCTGATGCGCTTGCCGTCCATACTTGTAATCCCCAACAATTGGTGTTCCAAGAACCTCTGCGCAGTGAACTCGGAGCTGCATGGGTTCATGTAAAAAAGGGGATCAAGATTTCTAGTGGTTAATGTGATTGTGATATTATGCAAGCAGTCAAATGAAAGACATGTTGTTCAGAGATAAAACAATTACCCGATGCTTTCTTCCAGTACAAGGAAATAGTTCTAGCCAAGTGAAACATAGCTGCCTTAAAAATATCCTAGTGGTGTGAAAGTGAAACTATAAGATATCCGCGCCATATTAGCATGAACCATTTTTAGTTCAAGCACTTTTATAGTCTTACCGTGTCATTTAGATTATTGTGCATTGATAATTTATTTACCAAATACATAAGAACAAATAACAAAAACAATAAATTCATCCAGTACTATCTGCAGATCCATTCGGTTGCTAAACGTAAGCTAACAATGAATACCCATTCAGTAATGTTAGAGAAGATATTTTAAAAAACCAAATTAATTACACAAACTGAAATGTAGTACATTGCATTATACCTTCCTGTCTATTCTCTGTTTTCTACACATATTCCTTTTCTGCATATCATATTATTACCATTTGCCAACTGCGGATACCTTTACTTGCAGTAACTTCTACTGTCTTTTTATCTTTCAACACTAGCATAAAAGATACTACAAAATAAAGGCCATGTATGCAGTCCTAACTCCTAAGTCTAATATTTTCACCATTAATATCTGGATAGTGTCATCTTTTCTTTCTTCCTTTTTTTTTTGCCAGGGAATAGAGTTATCTATTCCTCCCATATTTTAACAAGACAGACTTGGTCACCCATTATTACTGGTTTGAATTTGTGCTAATGATAATATATTATCTGTTCAGATGCACTGCTGATCTTGAATTAAAAAGAAAATGAGTTATTTGATTTTACTAAGGGAAAAACTATTAGTATTTAACAGAACATTATTTCTTGCTTACCTTGGGGGCAAGATTCAATAACTCGGTTCTCTGTCAAAGCATCCTGAACAGAAGCAGCATTGGAACTGGCCTGAACAGTCAGACGCTCAGACTTACCATCTTGTAATAGAATCTACGAAAAAGCAGAGCAACCCAATGAAGTATGAGTGAAGAAACTATATCTGAAAATGAGATTAACTGTGCTGAGTTGGAAAAACATAGTAGATGAAGAGACTATATTGAAATGAAGATAACAGCGCGTTCTCATAAAAATAGAACAAAATCATATGTGATCATTTTTCACTGGCTATGTTGCATAAATACATGGAGATATGGGGATACAGATTTCCCTAGAAACATGGATATGCTGATATGGCGAGTATATTTCACAGCAAGAAACATATAGAGAGATTACGACAGAATTAGAGAATAAGATTACATAAAACAACGTGGTAGTAGTAACTATATAAGACAATGGTAGGAGTATAAGTGGCGGATTGATCTCTTTTTGAGCTTTTACTAGGTATCTGAGATCAGAGTATCGTCATATATGATACATATACTCATACAGTCATATTGTAGTTTGGCTAAGTATCAGTGTATCATTGTTCTGGGAATCCAAGAGTATCAGCCAGTGATTTTGCAGTGGCTATTAGCCAGTCTAAAACAGAACAAGTCTGCATGAAAATTTGTGTTACTAATGCTCTATTAGTCAAATTCCATAGAAACTTTGCCTGTAACAAGGTGGAAACTGCCCAGCTTCAACAAGGGTTGACCAAGGTTTTGATGATTTTCATACCTTTGAAATTCAAATCTCCAAGATATGTACACAATCACATCAAAATATGTGATCACCAAACTTTCTCAATATCCATTAGATAAGCATGCAGTTTTGTTCAAGCCATCACTTAAAAGAGTTCAGTAGCTTGGCCAGTTGCTGGTGGTATCAATTAGTTTATTGCTTATACAATAATGGTCCAGCTTAATACATTTACAGCATAAGTCCCAGATAGTGTAAACTACTTTATGACATTGTATCTCTGGAGATTTTTTTTGGTTGCATCTCTTGCACCTGAAGTGTGTACCTTTGTTAACTATAAAGATTGGTGATAAATAGAAACGGAAGTGAATTATAATGCATATAATAACAAACCTTTGCAAGCGGAGCTGACAATAAACCCTTGGGATGTCTAGGTGTTCCAATTACAAGAGCAACATATTTTCTTTGCAGTACATGTTGAGTACCCTTGATATAAAACAAATGATTATGGTATAAGTACGTAGATAATAGCCTTGCAGGGTATCAGGTCATAAAAATGTGCAAATATCGAACATAATTATTATAAACAGCTGTAAATTGAACTTGCATCACCTAAAGCATCAGCAATTTTCTCACCAAATATTGCATGCAACATTGAAGTGCTAAGTTGATTTCTACCAAGAACAAGGACGCTGCTACAATCTCTATCAAGCCTATGAACCTGGTGAAGCAAATCAACACAAACAATTTTGTAATTCAGCCAATATAGCACTTAACTAGCTGTTGCTGAGGCACCAAGAGTAAAATGAGTGCTTGAATAATTAAGAGACTATGCTGCTTCTAAAGAGTCAAGACTACATGTAATCTTAGTTTACATGATAAAATTGTAACCTATCGTTGGAGAAAAGTGTACTTGCCTTGTAAAAGGGGCAGCAACTTGAAAGTTTTGTCAAAATACTTAAAGTTTATGAAATTACTCTTTTTTTTTCAAATGAATGTGATATAGGAGGTCTGCATGACAATTTTCCATGTTTAAAATGTGCACTACAAGTGACTAAGTTTTTTTCCTCGAATACGCAGGAGATCTGCATTTCAACATATTAAGAAGAAGAAAGAAGGGGTAGAACCCTGAGTGCAAAACCAAACACACACACACACTGAGTTCTAGGAACCATGTGTGTCACAAATAGTGATGGCAATGGATAAATACCCATCGGGTATGGACTCTCCAGACCCATACCCACGACAACAATATGAGACCCATGGGTACACCCATACCCGGCTGCGGGTGGGGGAAATTCCCCATACCCATACACAGCCGGGTAAATCATACCCATCGGGTCACCCATACCCACCAAAATTCTTTCGCAGACACAAACAATCAACAATTCAATAACCATACCCACCAAAATTCTTTCACAGACACATAACCATTGTCTGATGCGCCGTGTGCGGCGTGGGGCGGCGTCGAGCTTGGGAGGGGCGACGGGCGAGTGGCCGAGTGGGCGACGGCTTGCAGCGTCCGGCGTGCGACAGTACTGCAGTAGGGGACGAGGCCACGGGACGACCGAGGGGCTTGCGGCGCCGGCACGGCGTGGCCGAGGCGCGGGCCGCGGGCGACTGGGATTCTGACGGTCCACCGCCAGCCAGTGACTCAGGGGCAAGGCGAGTGGGCGACAGGAAGGGTTGGCCGGCGGCTGGCCAATTGAGGTGAGGGGGTTAAGTACGTAGGGTTTTCACTAATGGGCTGATGGTGGGCTGTGTGGTTTGGTGGGCTTCTTTGATTTTAGGCCCCTTTTTTTACCCATGGGTTAACGGGTATGGACACTGCTAAAATATACCCATACCCATGTACCCAATTGGTAAAGGATTTTCCCCGTTTAAGTATCCATGGGTAATGATTTTCCCCCACATTGGTACCCTAATAGGGTAAATACCCATCGGGTTTGGGGTCACGGGTACCCATTGCCATCTTTAGTCACAAACAAGTGACTAAATGTACTACTAGTAGTGAACTCACCAGACGAGGTGCTTCACAAGAATTTTCTTCAAACATGGAGGCCAATACATCTATACTGTTTTTAATGCCAACACCTCCCTTCAGAACAGAGAGGGAAAAAGTCAAAACTAGGCACTGAAAAATTTAGTGGACAAAAGATATGCCGAAAGATGTGTTGACGTCAGAGCACATGCTGGCCTGAGCGATCTGTTTAGCTCTAGTGTAGGTACTAAAATTGATGAAGTGCGGGCGTGCCAGTCAGTTTGATCCTGCCACTGACAAGATGTATAAAGCAGAGTAGCATAAAGCATATCGGCCGATAGGCCGATAACCAAAACAACCGATCAGTCGATGGCATCATTCCAGCCGATGCCGATGTCAGCCGATGCAATTAGGGTTTTGATCCATTGGCTGTGTACTGAGCAAACATCTATATAAAGGCAATCGGCTGATGATAACATGATGATATAGCAATGTAATATAGCATAAACCAATCATATGATAGACTTTGATCTGAAGGTTAAAGCACGCATCGACTGGAGGTCCGATGGCGTAAAATCCACAAGATAAACAACCTTTGCTGCGAGCGGCTATATAAATCATCTTGGTATACAATCCTTGTAAGCCGATGCAACGTCCAGATAACTCATTGGCTGAAACCCCGATGAAACAATGATTGATGCCTATTGATTTAGATAAATCTAACTTACAACCGCAACCTCATAGGTCGGACTTAATCGATGCAACATAAGGTTTATATTTGCTTGATATATTTAAATCAGCCGATATAGCACCGATCAAAGTGGTCATGTGTTAAATTTAACCAAGACGATAAAACGACCAGGGAGTTTAACACATCAGATAAGATCGGCTAACCCTCCGATGAAACATTAGCATGAACCTGTCGGCTTAGAAAGACTTAGATTATCAATAACAATCTAGTAGGTCGGATCTAACCGATTCAGCACGAGATTGTATATGATAATCTAACACTCAATGAGCCGATAGATCTATCTAATGTGATAGATATAACACATCTATCTAAAGCGACATTATGTTTAAAGAAAGATCGATTTGATCAGAATATCGGACCTAACCGAGAAAGTCCTAACTAAGCCGATGTGACTATAAACAGTAACGAAACTAGAGACAGAGACGATATACCAGATAGGAAACACCTGCGTCGGCCCGATTAGAATATCGGATTCAACCGAAGAAGTGTTAGCCACGCCAGCGCAAGCGAAGATGACGAAACCCACTTCTTGCAGGAGGTCGAACTCAATCGATGCAGCCCATGCTCGAAGACAAGAACTCATCGGAACGAACGAGAGTAAAAAGGTGGCGATGCACCGAATTGTATTGATCGTGAGGATAGATTACATGAACCCCGAGCTTACATATTTATACCCACGGGCTAACAAAGATCCTAACAGATTACGACTAAATCTTTCCTAAAGATAAAAGGAAACAAACTGAGTCCTTATTGGACACTAAACACACTTTCCTAAAGATAAAATAGAAACTAACAAACTCTTCCTAATTAATAGATACAAGTCGTATCCTCCTCGAACTCGGTCTTCTCTGGATAAGATCTTCCCAAACCAAATCTAACAAGAATCCGATTGCTGGAAATAATAGAAAACCCCCAATCGGCTGATGCAGAACTCTAAGCCAATACTAGCTTTGAGCCGATATGAACCCAGACGATTGGGACTCCGGGGCTTACCAAATTCTGGCGTTAACAAGTGGTTGGCCAAACTCCCATGCTTAATCGTTTTCTCCGACGTGACCATGCACGTCTCTAAGAGCCCAGGACGGGGAACATGCTCGAACATCGCCCAGGGCACGAAGAGCACCAGGCCCTGCTTTCGGATGGCCACCATGTCCAGGAGGCCCCAACCCGGGGGCACCCCAAACTTGCCATTGAAAGTGCATCTAGGGCCCCTAATTTATTTTGGTGTTAATGACAACACAAATAGAAACTTACTACTGAAATTTGTGAGATGGTTGCAAGGTTCAAATGGATTGAAGGTTTGAATAAAAGCTTAGGGGCATCTTAAATGTGGTAACTCCTTGTAAATCTTATGTAATTGTGTTTAGGATGTCGTATTATTAAGAGGGATATCACATGCATATAATTGGTGTCAATTCTTATGATCGGCAATATAATTTATAGGGTGCACTAGATCAAGGAGAGATGGTGACACAGATGGTTATACTGGTTCAGGCCCTCGGTAGAGGTAATACCCTAGTCCAGTTGTATGTAGATTGGATATGTGTAGGTGCGCAACATGGCTTAGGAGTAGCACGTAGTGTTTATGGGAGAATGATCAGTTCGGCTTCGTTACCTCATTAGGTTTTTCCGATCCTCCTTATATAGTCACGGAGACGGCCGACTAGGTATGGTAAGGTAACCCTTATAATCCGGGTACCCACAATCTATTTACATGGGATAAGGTTGGTTGCCTTATCCTTAATCTCTTTTACAAGTAAGACATATAGGCCCAAAGGACTTGGCCCACCGTATGTTTTTTGGCCCAAAGGCCATAACGTGGGTACCCAGGTACCGTGTACCCCACAATTGGTTAAACACTAGTGCCCAAAATCTTTTGATTTAAGTGTTCCTGCTGTTTTTATGTCAAACTATCCGATCTAAAATTAGACTATCTGAAGTGACTATTGACGCAAAATACATCACGACATACGAAGGCTTGGGAGATTTTCTTAACTTCAGTGCAGGTCCTATCAATGGGGTTCAGGGCTTGTCAGTTAGTTTGATCCTATAACTAACAAGATAGATAGACAGATTGTATAAGAACAAGCGCTCGATCGGCCAATGTGCCAACCGATGCTGATGGAATTTCGGATCATCAGCTATAACCGATGGAACTTGAGTAATCAGATAAACAATGAGATTTATGTTATCATCGGCTAGAACTAAACTATGTATAATCATCAATAAACCATTCTTTATCAAAGACAATCTTGATAGATCGAAACAAACCGAGATATTATTAGATTGAAGTTAATAAAGATAGATTTAACTAGTGAATATACGAATCTAATTATAAGACAATGCAACACTTAGAAATAGTAATAATGTAACTCATCGACTAGAACTCCAATAAAACATTGCATAAAAACCTATCGGCTTAGTAGAAATAAACTTATTGTTAGCAATCTGATAGATCGGATCTAACCGAGACAATATAAGATTGAATACAATAAGAAAAACCTATTTAGCGGATAGATATACACAAATGTGATGAATATATCGATCAATTTGAAACAGTAATGTGATTAGAGAAACATCAACTTAGTCAGAGTATCGGACCTAACAAAGAAAGTCCTAACTAAGCCAATACGACTCTAAACAATGATGCAGTTAAAGATAGAATCAATATATGAGATAGACAACGCTTGCATCAACTTAGTTAGAATATCGGACTTAATAAGGAAGTTCTAGCCATGCCGATACAAGTGAAGTTGATCGAACTTACTTTCTTGCCAGAGATCGAACCGATGCAGGCCCGCTCAAAACTAAGAACTCGCTGGAATAAAAGGTGGCGATGTGCCAAAAATAATTGTACTGATCCGTTGTTGTTTAGAAAAGACCCTGGGTAGAAAATATATACCCATGGGCTGGAATGAATCCGACTCAAACGACTTGATTGGTTCAGGACTTTATCTCTAAAGAAAGAAACTAATCATATAAGTCCGACTCGGACACGTCTTCTATCGGCTAAAGACTCTATCTAAACAGGAAATTAAAAAACCCTCCTTAATATGGAAGTTGATACCAAAAACAACTGTAAATATAACCAAACCAGTTGATGCACTTTCCAACCAAACCAGCTATTATCACGATGTTAATTCCTCATCTCACTTGGTCTGGACTAACAAATTGCCAAATTCTGCGATTAACAATGATAGACAGTTCAAAATTTAACTGAATGTCACTCTCTGTCTCTAGACTAACTGTTGGCTTAAAATCATCGGACTGTCGGATTCAACTTTGGACTGCCTGGTATTTTAGACTATCTGATTTTTCATGGAACTTCACTCTCTATCTTAAATTGAAAAATCACCTTGAGTAAAGTACTTTTGCTAAGTCCAAATTGAACTATTCTATATTAGATCAAACTGTCTTATGACGCAAAGACTCTAAAATTTCATGGAAGTTGAGTCTTTGTTTGAGGACGAAGTTTTTGCTCCTAAAAACATTGGATTGTATTATATGAAATCAGACTATCCGATGGATCAGACTATGTGAATATTCAAATAACTCCGTTCTCTATCTCTCGCTGGTTTGGGGGCCAAACATATCAGACTTTTTGTTATTATTTTGGAGTATCCGATGTGGGATGAAAAGATTCCCCTCCAATGACCACATTTTGGGGGATCTATATGTACCCCTTGTTAAGAGCAAAATTTGGCAAGATACTCGGAGTCGAAGAACAAATCGAGGTGGATTTAGCGGGAGAAAGAGCTGTTTCCAAATATGATCGCGCATGAGCTGCAGGTTGTATCGGCTAATATAGAGTTGGATTCGGCCAGCTGATATGGGCAAGGCAACTCATACAGTTTGTTTCGGGTTCAAGTTGGACTCGGATTAAGGATTTAAAATTATTGCCAAACAAGGATAGAGTCCATTACGAACAATTGTATCCATTAATTAGGAATATTAATGAGTCGTATTCCTTAGAGATATTTTGGTAAGAGTCCGCCTAAGGGACTTGATCATATGTTTATGTATCTTAGAAGTTTGAGTTGTGTCTAGACGCCCAAGGTCTTGTAATAAGGGACAACGACAGTTCAATAAACACTTTCGATGCATCGCCACCTTTTTCTTTTACTTATGACGAGTTCTTGTTTCAAGTTGGGCTGCATCGACTTTGATCTCCAATGAGGGGTAAGGCTTGTCATGGTGGCTTGTATCGACGTGATTAGTGCTTACATTGTTTCGACACTCTAATCTAGCTTATGCATCTGCCTAATTATCATATATCTGTTGATGAGAAATTTCCCACGCACTGGCTTGAGAGATCTGCTTAACTCTAGTGCAGGTCCAAATTGGATCGCCTTTGGTGATTTGCAGGGCGTGCCAGTTGGTTTTATCCTGTAACCAACAAGAAACAAAGAGTAGACAATCAAATTATAATTAGATCCTACTCGATCGGCTGTAGATATTATCCTTAATACATAATTGCAATTCCAAAGCATGTTTAGACTAAGTGACTGGGATAGATAGGTAGTATATCGAGACAATATAAATCACTCATATCTAAAAATGCATTAGAACAACAATTATATATATTTATAACTTAGCCGATGTCGTAGATCTAATGTGAATCGGCTAGTACTCCGATATAGTTTTATACTAAGATATTGTTCTAAGCTAAATATACTAAACAAGGATCAATCGACTGTTAATATGACTTAACAGATTGATACTAGGCTTAGCAGATTTAATTAGAATATGATCTTAATATAAAAGGTGGCTTTAACACATCTAGCAGTAATAAAACATATAAGATGGTTAAAACAGGTAAGATCGGCTGAAACCTCGATACTATCTCTAATAGCATTCGTTGAGCTGAATAGATCTATATGATTCTAAAAGCGACTTAATAGATCAAACTGATGCAACATTAAGTACAAAAAGAAGCATGAGATCTATATAGGCTAATGAAAACCCTTCGAGATGGTGAATACGCCATATAAACTAAATCAACCTCTAGATCTAACTCTGTCGGCCGTTGTCTTCAAAGAAATGCTTAGCCGATCATGAGATAGATCTAAACATTGATCTAAATTATATGCCGTATATGATAAATTAAGCAGTTCGTGACATCAAGATCAGAGTATCATGACGATGGAAGCACTAACCCCGATAACACAAACCACTTGTAACAAGAGATTACCTTACTTGGAGATCGGAATCCGATGCAGCCCAAAGGTGAGGCAAGAACTTGGCGAAATCGAAAGTAAAACAGAAGGTGGCGGTGCGCCGAGATTGTATTGAGTTGTGTGTTGTTAATTACATGGTCTCGGGTCATATTTATATCTGGATATACAATGAATCCGTAACAGACACGATTCCTATTACAGATTAGATTACAAATATTCTAAACAAACCAACATTATCTATAAATAAAACTATACAAAATATCCTAATTTAAAGATACAATTACCATTGTAGGACCTTATCCGTAGATGGCAATATCTTCAAAGCACTTAGAAACCGAATCCAATGATTATCTTCACGCTTTTCTTCCTGGATTGGTCTCATATGCTTCTCTATCAAAATCGGCTATCGGCTATCCTGTCCGACTCGAACTCAGCCGACTAGCTCCTTAGCTGATTCGGACTCACCCGATGCAACTTCTGCCTCCAGGATTCAAACGTTCCTTCGATTCCGCTTCAATCCTCGCTTCAAACTTGGGGATTTGCTTACCAAATTTGGTCGTTAACACATGCCCCCAAGTTCGTGATATTGATAATGTTGTAGATTTTGTGCAATCTCATCCTTGGAGAAAACCTAAGTCGAATATGTTTCAGCCGTTACGATAACTCTTTAAATAATGCTCCTTCCACGCCGAACACACTCACACCGTCACTTTTACAATCCAAAAACCCTAGCTAGAAACGCTCTCGAGTCCTCCGACGATTTCCTCGGCGTCCTCGGCGAGCTCGCAAGCGTCCTCAGCACGGCGACGAACTCACCTCCGAAGATGTCGACTTCAACCACCCCATCCACAATAGCATCAGCTGAATTCCCAAAGGTAAGTTTCATCGGCTTTAATTTCCCTTTTTCTGCTTGCAATCGTAGATATGAATTTTAAGCTTCATGAACCTTGATTTTGTCCCCTTTTTCCATTTGTAGCATCTTGCCCACCAAATAGTCATTCCAAGTCTGATTAATGACAAAAGATACTACCTAGGGCCTATCGGCAATAAGAATCCAACTGACATTATCATTGTCGAAACCAACAGGATGCCCTATAGAATATCAAACCCCAGCCTGGGCCACTGGAATGGTACCTTTAAGTCTTGGCCCTCAATTGATAAATTCTGGCCTTCTTGGTATAAGAGAATGGAGGCCAGCAAACACAACCATTGGGAAGAAGTAGGCATAGCCCTATGTTTAGCCCTCTATGTAGCCAATATGCCTAAATATGAACCACTGGTATCGGTTGCCTACTACTTCTGGAACAATACTTTTAATGCCTTTCTTTTTCAACAAGGACTAATGACCCCAACGTTAGCCGACGTATTCATGATAACTGGATTGGACATACTGTCGTCGGCTAACCCGAATCAGCTGGACAACAAAGGACAATTCTCCTTCAATACCAAATCCAATGGAGGCTGGAACGGCTATGTTAATATGAATATGGGAACTGGGTCCATCAGCCCTAGAGAGCACGCCACATTGCTCATGATGTAGTTAGAAAAATTCATCTTCTGCGGCTCTAGTTGTGGCCCAACAGAAAATTGGCAAGTTGTAGCCAAAGCCTTAGTCAACAAGACAAAAATCCCCTTGGGCAAATTCCTCTTAGGTTACTCCTATCAGACCTTGAACCAGGCATCGACTAAGATAGCAACCGATGTGACAATAGGCACTGGAGGCCATTGGTGGTTTCTGCAGCTGTGGTTAGTGTTGCTGACTCAAAAGATCTCTGGATGGCCACGGCTAGCCGATGCACAATTTCCCTTAGTAGAACCGGTTGAAGATGATGAAGGGGAAGAAATAACTACCCAGAGATGCTTATCTTTCGGAGAGGCCGCTGCTATTCATACTGGATCTAAATTGGCAAATGAGCTTCTAGCCGACTGGTTCACATCCTTCTATGACGGCTTCGTCAAAAACAATCAGACTTGGTTTTTTTATGAAGATCATGCTGAATTCGAACTGCCGGTTGAATTGGATTTTGAAAAAGTGAACTCAGACGGCTATCCCAAGTGCAGGGAGCTTTTCACCACAGCGCTCACTCCATGCAACCGGCCGATTAGGATCCATCAAGGCTGCAATGTCACAAAGTCATATGAATTTTACTATCCCATGTCGGCTGGTAGGCAACTTGGCCTCGGACAAGTACCAATCGGCTTCTATTATGCCGATAAAATCCAAACGAGAGGAGAGATCAACTCAAAGATCATGATGGATCGGCTGATGAATATGGAGAGCCCCCTCCCGGAAGCATTGGGACACTGGAGCTAGCCCACAAAAGAAGTGCAGCTTACGACAAATGGTGGACTGAGCTCAAAAGACATATCTTCCATCAACACGCCTCCATGTACCTCACCACTCTACAGCCAGAATCAGTCCCTGATGTAAGTACTTCTCTCCCTTGTCAATCTTTCAAAGCTATCGGCTATTATCCACTTAATATCTAACCAATGCTTTCTTTTCTGTGCAGAAAACTAATTCTTCTCCCCCTGATGAGAGCAACTCAGGGGTCAAAATCCAATATGCCGCAGGGCGGATTCCAAATGGATGCATTGCCCCATCTATCATCGGCTTCAACGCATCGAAAGTAATAATACTTTTGCACGGCCAAACCCGTGAGGCGCTGTCTAGGAAAAGGACCAAGCCATCGGCTGCTGGTCCATCGGCTGCTCAGAAGAAGAAACCAAAGAAGCAAAAAGCAACTCCAGCCGACAGCTTGCCGTCTTTGGACCCGAGTGTTGAAGAAGCTCTTAATCAAGAAATCATTGAAGAAGAAATCGACCAAGCTATTGAAGAGGCGGCAGCTGAGTCCAGCCACTCGAGCAAATATGCATGGACTGCATGTTGACCCCCGTTTTTGAGGACGGGAATCATTCGTGTTCATAGTACCATATCGCTAGATCGAGTAGTTTGGTACCCACGAATACAGTTCTGAATTACCAGGTGCAAAGTGCACGAATAGTCTTACATCGAATTTATTACAATAATAGGCCCGAAGGCAATATCCAATACATATAGGACCCACTGGTCCGGATACAACCAAAAGCAGAGTTTAGATAAGATTAGCAGACGGAAGGCAGCGGCATGCCGATTGCCTACAGGCAACGACTGGGGACTAAGACCTATTACGCTCCAATGTCTTCATTCATCCTTGTAGTAGGCATAGGGGTCTTCCTCTTCTCCTTCATCTGGAGGTTTGTGCGTATAGCGAGGGTGAGTACCCAACGTACTCAGCAATCCAACATGGAATGATGCAAATGATAGGGTCATCCAAAGGGTGGGTATGGTTTATTTGCACAAAGCCAATTTTCGCAAATCATTTCACAAACCTAACATCTAGCCAGTCAAGTTTTAGTTTCAGAGTATATTAAATCGGCGACGGTTTTGTTTGTCATCCATCGTGATACCAAGGATGGTTTCTCGTCTCCGAATCGTCATGGTTTTTCTGGGGAGTCTATCCCTTCTCACACGTCGAGAAATTGAGTCCACCAGCACAAAAACCATTATGCATACCAACCCATCATTTTAAAATTTATGAGTCTAGCCACGAGAGAAACTTGTCACGTCTCTCATTAACCGCGAGCACGGCTATTCGAATAGATTAATTTACTCACACTGCAGTGGATGTACACTTTACCCGTACTCCGCAACTGCTCATTGAATGAGCTTTCATTCCTCTATATGGGACGGTCATGGCAAAGCCTTTCGATAACCTCACTTTGGCAGTACCCGCTCCATGAACTTAAGTCCTCATGCACCCTAGCCGTCATTTCCTAGCAGTGAGAGGAGTTCTGGCGTTCCTGGGGTAAGAGAGAAAACTCACTTAATCTTTAAGTCATCGTTAAGTCAGTTTATTATTCACATAAAGGCCTTTGGTCGTATCACAATCACGAGCACTCTACCATTGGTAGGCCCAGGACACTCTACCCATTGGTAGGTCCTTAACTCAACACCTACACCTGAACTACTATGCAGGGATACTGTCTCCGCTTGGCTATCTACTCCGCTAGGTTTATACCCATTCGAGAAGTACGGTTGTACTGGCTCGTTCTAAGTTGTAAGTCTTATGGCTCGGTCCTTAAGTGACCAGGGACGGTACTAGCCTTTCCCAGAATCCACCCAAATCCATCCATCCCCCTAGTCTGAAAACATTGGTTTTGTATTTTTATTTTTCCATCAAAACCATTTCCAACATGATCGAGGCAATGTGGCTCTCATGTCTCCACATGCCGTATTCCAACTATCTTCCCTAAGATAGTTGCCCAAGCACGAAGCTTCTTTGTAAAATCATGAGTATGCACGAATCTAAAATAGGCATGGCTAAGCAATTTACCGAAGATATCCTATGGTTATATCACATCGAGGGTTACAAAGATTAATTCTAATGGTAATCAACATCAAGGTAGGGTATATCAAGCATAGGTACTCATTTGTGTATAGCATGCAATTTGTAATTAAAATCAACATCATTTCGCAAAGCAGGATCAATATGTTCAAAGGAAGTGTTGACTTGCCTTGCTCGTGACCTTGTTGGCTTGAGTCTTCGACGTTCTCGACGGTTTCTTCGGACTCTATCATACGTGCGAGAAATCCAATTTGAATTCGATTAGAATTCAAATAAAATCCAATAAGATCCAATAAAAGCCAAATGAATCGCGAAAGCGGCTCCTAATACTAGGCTATGACTCTACGCGAACCTAGGCTCGAGTTTCGGCGAAATCTGAGTTAGAGCGAAAGAGTTATAAGGATTTGAAGTTTTGCGATTTCCGATGTAGTTAAGTATGATGTGATATTTATTTTAAGTTAATATGCTTAAATTTTGAGGAATATTAGGGTTGATGATTCAATTAAAAAGGAAGTGGTTATCTTTCAATTTTACCAAAATATTCATCGGGCCGAGAAGTCCTAGGGTTTATAATAATTGAATCCGAAAACGACTAGTTAACCCTAAAGCTTGACACCACGTTAAATAATTTTAGATTCTAATTTCAGAAAATCCATATGATAAAATTAGTGTTTAATAACAATCTTAGGTGACAATTATATTCCCAATGTTTGGAACCATATTAGTTACTTTAGATTTTGGGGAAACCTATGATAATGTTAAATAACAAGTCATAATAATATCTTAATTATAGCTACGTTAAATAATATTGGTGAATTTCCTAATAATTTAGAGTTTAGATAAAAGTTGTACTTAGGCCCTAAATTAATCTCATAATTACACCCTAAATAATTATTTTCAGAAAATCAACCTTCATTCCAATTTCTCTAAATATATATATTTCCCCTAAATAATTTATTTCAGAAAAACTGATTCCCATTACTCTATATTTTCCTAAATACTTTTTCTTTTTTATTCCTTTTTATTTCTTTCCCTATCTTTTTTTCTTTTCTCCTTTTTTTCTTTCCCTTCTTTCCCTTCTCTGCTTCCTCTGTTCTTCCCTTCCAGGGCCGGCGTTGGTGGGGACAAGGCCGACGGCGGCGAGGGATGGCCGGTCCTAGGGGGCAAAGGGTTCTACCTCCATCTACGAGCTACGAGGGTTCCGATTCAAGGCTTAGGTGGGTTGGAGAGGTGGCGAAATGAGCCGACGACGGCGAGCTCCCAGCGGCGGTGGCGACGCTCGTCGCGGCGGCGCTCCGGCAATGGCATGGCCAATGTAGCGGGTGTGGGAGCAACTACGGGGTGTGGAGAAGCTAATTAAAGCATCGGTTTGCCTGGAGAAGTTCCGTAGCTGCCTAGCGACGTGCACGGCGGCGGCCGAAACAGAGGGCTTGGCACCGCTCGTCGCCGGCGAGTTCCGGCGGCGCATTGGCTTGGGAAACATGGGGGAAATGAAGCCTAGAGCACGTAGGTTGTGAACGTACCTTCAATTTGGGAAGAACTCGACCGAGGGCGACGAATTTTGGATTTCCGCTTCGGGCGGCCGACGCTAGGGTTCTTCGTTTCCTGCTCAAATTGGAGCTGCTCAGTGCGGAATAGGTGGGGGAAATTTAGGGGAAATGGAGAGGAGTGATTCATGAAGAAATTTTGTATAGGGAACTTGATGCGCCTCGGCCTTTTTATAGGCGTTTCATGCCGGTTTTAGCTTGGGCGGGTTGGCGGCCATGGCGCGCGCGTGGGGGGCATGGCGACATGCGGCGCGCGCGGGAGGGGCTGGTGTGAGGAGCGATGCGTGGCGCGCTCGGGAGGGCCGGGCGCGGCGCGAGACGCGTGGGCGCGAGGCGCGGGGCGGGCGCGGCGGCGGCGCGTGGCGCGCTCGGGCGGGGTCCGGCGCGGCGAGGTGGGGCGTAGGCACGGTGGGGTGGCGTGGGACGCGACGCGCGGAGCGCGGTTGCGAGGCGGTCCGAGGCCACAGGTACGATGTCGAACACTTGGCGCGCAATGAATAGTGACCTTTTGCAATTTTCAGATTTAATTTCCTATTTTCCCAATTATTTTTCGTTTCACCTCTAAAATTTAAAATAAATTCTAGCACACCTAAAATTAGTTTGTAAAATATGTTTTCACCCCTTTCATCCAATTTTTTATTATTTATATATATTCATATATATATATACCCATATGTATATTTTGTATGTATTCATATATATATATATATATATATTCACATGTACATTTTCCTTCTTAATTATATTTAGAAATTCTTGGTATTTTATCCTAATATTTTAATATTGTTCCCAAAATCAAGTTTTATTAGATCATAGCTCTCCCTAATTTATCTTTCTTAAAATTTTATTTTAATTATTTTATTCTTGCAACTACTCTTTTTCTTTTTAGGGTTTTTAAATTGCTCTCAACCTTATCCTTTTCAAAACAATTATTCATTTATTTTAACTTAGCGTCAAAGACTCGCGAATAAAAGGCAAATAAATACGACCGGTGCAATCAATCAAAAGATTTTTGCAAGTTTCGATTTTTATGTTTCGACTTTTAAAACTTCGGATTTTCGGGGTGTTAAACCGCATTGACTCATGATCAAACTTAGCAAACACCATCTCCTCCTCAGCGTCCTGCTCACCCTCAACCGGTACGTGTCCTGAAGTTTTGGTGATTTAAATTTGCTTGAAATCTTTCTGTTCTTAACCAAAACCATTTGATTGCAGCGGAAAAGATTAGCTCATCGGCAACCACGCCCTACTTCACCACTAAGTTCAAAACCCTATCTTTCTTCTTTATGTTGGCTATTTGATTTCAACTAATACTTGTTTATGCAGCCCCCCTCGTTCTCCATTGGCTGCCCCTCACGCATCAAGCGAGCACACGCCATCGGCTAGGGGTAGCCACCACATCAAAGAAGAAGAACCGACACCAGCTCCCACGACAAAGGTAAAAATAATCCCTTCAAGAGCAAGCTGACTATTTAGTCCTCTTGATACTTAAACAATCACAAATGAGGTCTTGCAGGCTCTAGCCAACATGTTCTCTTTTGACATCAGGGAGTTCGTTAGTGAAGAAGAAGAGGTCACCATCAGGCCCCAACACCTATAGCCGACGCATTCAAGGAGAGACTCTCGGACATTGCTCGTTGACTGGACAGCCCACTAGATTACCTGGTCACCAATTGCGGGCCAATAAAAGCTAGATTTGAAGAGATCGAGAGCCAGCTTCCGGATACCATAGCCGATGCAATCTCCCAAGCTACCCACATTGATCAATACTGGCACAAACTAGAAAGGGCAATGCAGCGGATGATTGACAGGAAGGCCAGGGCTGATCTCGAGACAATGATTGAGAACAACCGTCGGAATATCATTGCTGAAAAGACCAAGTTAGATGAGCTAATTGCCGGGCCATCGGCTACTCAATGCAACATTGAGCAATTGAAGAAGAAGGAAGCTGAACTTATGGCCGAACTGGATCAATGCAGAGCTGAACTAGCCTCTGAAGAGAAGAAATTAGCTGATCTCCCAACGGCCATCGAGGAGCAGCGGAGCAAAGTAAAATCTTCCATTCAGTACTTGGGAGATTTGAGAAAGTCTCTGAAGCCGATTCCAGGAACCGACGCAGCCGATGCTGAGATGATCACTCAAGTTGAGAACATCAAGCAGAAGGCGATATCAGCCATCAACGACTTCATCGGCAGTTAGATCAATTCTTGTAATAGGCCAGCTTTAAAAACTTCTGAAACATTATGCAACATATAACTTCTGTAATCGGCAGGCTACTATGCCTCGAATGCTGTATATATTCTTCTTTTGCCGATTTCCTCAATTTCTATGTCCTAACTGTCTCGAAAGTTTGCGAAGTCGTGTAATTGTTTTTTAAAGTCCTCTGATTTTTTGAAGTCCTGTGATTCCTCTAATTTTGTATGATATATATGCCCTCCTAATTTTTCAATGTTGCCTGCAGCATTGATAAAATTATATAATAATACCAACCAACACCTGTCGGCCAGGATCAGCCGATTTGAAAAACCAAAGAGGAAAAACTTGTATTAAAATTATCCTAAAGGCGATGTGTATGATTGCACATCACATCGGCTAGCATGGATCGACAAGGACTGAGCCGAATCATGAGTTGATCCAAACACTAGGGTAATATTTCTTCAGATATTTGCCATTAAGAGCCCTTCCAAACACCTCTCCATCCAATCCTTCTAGCATGTAAGCTTGTTTAGAGACGCACTTGTGGATCTTAAAAGGCCCTTCCCAGTTAGGTGTCCACTTGTCAAATTTATTATCTCTTGTACCAATCGGCAGTATCAACTTCCAGACCAGCTCGCCTTCTGTAAAAGACTTAGGCACAATTTTCTTGTTATAATGACGAGCAATTCTTTCTTTATCCCTGGTCACCTTTTCCAGAGTACGCATCCTTGACAAGACCAAGTCTTCTGATTCGTCTACCATAAGGTTATAATAATCATCGGCTGTTAACTCATCTTGCAGGTGAATCCTTCTTGAGCCGATGATATTCTCCCAAGGCAAAATAGCTTCATGCCCGTAGACCAACTTGTAAGGGGGTACCTGGATCGATCCATGACAGGCAATCCGATAAGGCCAGAGTGATTCGGCTAATCGGCTATGCCATTATTTTGGGCACTCAGAGATCTTTCTCTTTATCAACTTGATCAAACTTTTGTTGGAGGCTTCTGCCTGTCCATTAGCCTGAGCATAACATGGTGAAGAATTTAACAACTTGATTCCCATGCTGTCGGCAAACTGAACAAACTCGTCTAAGACAAAGATAGATCCCTGATCCGTGGTAATAGTTTGAGGGACGCCAAATCGGTAGATGATATGCTCCTTGACAAACTCGATTGCATCCCCGGAATCAACCTTCTTCAAAGGAATTGCTTCCACCCATTTGGTAAAGTAATCAGTTGCCACCAATATGAACTTGTGTCCCTTGCTTGAGGGTGGATTAATCTGGCCGATCATGTCGATTCCCCATCTTCAGAACGACCAAGGCTTGATGATTAGATTCATAGCCGATGCTGGTGCCCTCTGGATAGCTCCAAACGTTTGACAATCCTGACAACCCTTATAATACTTGAAGCAATCCTCCGGCATAGTCTGCCAAAAATACCCAGCTCTCCGAAGAAGCCACTTCATTTTGTGAGCCGATTGGTGAGTACCGCAAACCCCTTCGTGCACTTCCCCTATGGCGACTTTGGCTTGATCAGCACTTAGACACTTGAGTAGCATGCCATCAATCGCTTGATAGTATAAATCATCGTTGAGCAAAATGTATCACAAAGCATTGTAGCACAATTTCTTTGAAGCCAATTGGGAAGGATTCTGTAAATAGTTGTGAACATCATACCTCCAGTCGTCAGTTGAGATGGTTGCAATCTCCACTTCAACCTCTCTTGCCATCGGCTTGTAGCCTGATGCCCCCTGAGCCAAATCATTTGCTTTCGAATTTTGCTCTCTAGGGATATGCTTTAAGGTTACTAGCCGAAAATTATCTATCAATTCTTGGCATTTTTGATAATAGACCATCAGCGTGTCATTTTTTGCACTCGTATTCTCCTGATAACTGGCTGATGACCAATAGTGAATCACCCATTATTTCGATAGCGTTGGCTTCAACTTCCTTCAGCAGTTGCAGGCCTTTGAGAACAGCTTCATACTCGGCTTGATTGTTTGTAGCGTGAGGTGCGATGGTAAAAGCAAACTTAAAGCTTGCCCCCCTGGGGGAGATTATTACCAAGCCTATGCCACACCCGTTTGCGCAGACTGATATGCCGAAAGTCAATATCCAGGCATGATGTCAACTAAGCCGATTGAGTCATCTTTGTGTTCTACTTAAAATCGGCTATGGCTTGCCCTTTCACTGCCTTGGGCGCTTGATACCTCAAATCGAACTCTATCAAGGCAAATATCCACTTCCCAACTCATCCTTTTAGAACTGAAGCCAATAGCATATATTTTACTACGTCGGCATTGCAAACTATAGTGCACTCGTTGGATAACAAATAATGCCTCAACTTTGTACATGAAAAATATAGGCACAAGCACCACTTTTCCATAGGAGAGTACCTTGTTTATGCATCCAAAAGTCTTCTGCTGAGATAGAATATTGTTTTCTCCTTTCCTTTGAGCTCCTGGATTAACACTGAACCGATTGACTTCTCATCGGTTGATAGATATAGTTTGAATGGTACCCCTTTTTGTGGAGAGATCAATACTGGAGGAGAGATGAGATAATCCTTGATATTATCCAAAGCCTTCTGTTCCTCTGCCCCAAGTAAACACTTGATCGACTTTCAACTGTAGCAAAGGCATGAACGGTTCCATCTTCTCAGATAAGTTTGCAATGAAGCGCCTGATGAAGTTAACTTTGCTGAGCAAAATACAAATAATCTCTGTCTTAAAGTACTTTTAGACATAAGTGATTTATATTGTCTCGGCACACAGTCCGATCTATCCCAATCACTTGGTTTAAACACATTTTGATACATAGATTACATATTATTGATATCTACAACCAATCAAGTAAATCTAATTTTCCCTTTGCTTTATCATTTATTGCCGATCCTATGCATATTGAATCGGCCCAATATTGAACGATACGTCATCGGTCATTAGCCGATCAGATATTGTTTATGGATTTAACTTTGTTTTATTTCTTTGTTTCTTGTTGGTTGCAGGATCAAACCAACTGGCACGCCTTTGAAACCCAAAAGCAAGATTTAGGTCCTGCACTAGAGTTAAGTAGATCTCTCAGGCCGGTGTGTGTTTTTCGCATCAACACAATCATGAGAATTTGTCCACCTTTAAATCAAAAGTTCCTCACGTGGTTGTGTCCGAGTAGGTGATGTCGTCGTCAGGCTAAACATCCGAGAACTACCTTAAGCGCCCACATGTAAGTGACCAGTGAAAGGCGGTGGAGAGAGGGGCTGACCAGGGTTCGGCTGAACCCCTCTCCCCTCCATCAACAATGTGGCACACTTACAACCCTCCACAATGGCGGTTAGGCAGGAATGGCAGTTACAAACCGCCATTACAATCATCATTAGAGGCTATTTAAGGAGGGAACGTCACTTCAATCAACACACCACAAGAAGATCAAAGCTCCACTCCAAAGACGTAGTACTAGGTCTCTAGTGCTTAGAAATTAGGGTAGAGAGTGAGGGGTAGTTCGGAGGAGTGCTGGGTATCTCGGCACCAACATTTGACTTTTTACCTCGGCGGATACTTCTTCTAATAAAGTAAGTGTTCGTGATTTACTATGGTTGCATTACTTTATATTGAGTGATTATTTTATTGCATTTACTTACGAGATCATTGTCCATTCATGGATGCTCTAGTCTAAGACCATTGATGAAGATGGGTGTTCTTGGCCAAGACTAGAGTAGCAATCGATAGCGTAGATGTGGTGTCTAGGATAGAGTTTACCTTTGTTTGTCACGTACTCCATGGGTTGTAGAGGTTGGCGGCAGGTGGTGATATCCATGTCCATCCTTTGTAATCCTCCACGTTCAGGTACGTCGTAGAGCTTGTAGCTCGGAGTCACTCCGCAGACCGAGTGTAAGTCGGTGCCCGAAGTAAGTAATTAAAGTAAGTGATTAGTAGCTATGTAGAGCCACAACCATAGAAATCCTATCTATACCTCTGCGTACCTATTCTTGGTGTCCTTGGATAAACCTGATCCTTAGATAGTCTACACACGTTCCTCGTGAATTCGATACCCTTGGAATACTCCCGGGTGAAGTGCTACAACGGTATTCTGTGTGCTTGTGGATTTTATCTTTGGTCGTAAGAAATACCAACAAGCATTTCTAGCATCGTTGCCAGAGAATAGTTGTTGGTTTATCCTAGAGCCTAGGTCATCCTCGTATCTTTTATCTTTTTCCTTTTATATTATGGAGCAATTTATGCAAAGCCTATTCGCTCTGAAGGGCGAGTTCTATGAGCCAACATCATCTTCTGAGTCATTCTTTTATCTGGCTATGAACTCTTCCCTATCTTTCTAGCCATGGTTAGGGAGCAATCCTTTTCTGGGCACGATAACGAAAACCCATACCATCATCTGTGAGAGTTCGAGCAATTGTGTTCATGCTTGATGATTCTAGGCATGACACAAAGAACTTTGAAGTGGGTTGTTTCCCCTTTTGCTTACCGAAAGGGCGAAGCAATGGTACAACTCTCACCATAGAGAAAGCAAATGGTGAGTGGAAGGAACTTAGAGATAGATTATGTCTCACTTTCTTCCGCCTAACCCGTATCACATCTCTGTGTGTAGAAGTTCTTAGCTTTCGGTGGAGTGAGAAGGAGACCATAGGTGCAGCCTAGGCTAGGTTCTTAACTCTAATCCAATCCGGCCCTGACTTGACCTTACCTGACCATGTGTTGTTATAGGTCTTGGTAAGGAGTCTGCCCTATACGTTGACATCTCAGCCAGCGGTTCTTTCTCACGTAAAACTCCGATGGAAGGAAGGGAAATCCTAGGTCATATCTTAGAGAACACCACCTTCGTTGAAGAATATCATGAACCACCACCGGAAGAAGTTAAGGCAAGCGATGCGGACCATTTTCAAGCCGAATCCAATCCTTTACATTCTACATCTCAAGATTCGGCTGAAGAGTCCTCGCCCAAACCAGAAACACCGAATGAAGAAGAAATTCAACCTTCAGAGTTTTCTTTTTTATTCGAGGATGATCTTTTTTAAGATTATGGAAACACCTCGAATTTGTTTTGCAAAAAGAGACCACTAGTTTTAGTTACTCCTCCTGTTCCTCTCGAGGATAAATTCCATAGGGAGACCATGAAAGGGTTAACGTCCATTATGTGTCATGAGTGGTTGAAAGAGTGTGAGCTGTCATCCGAAGCAATTCAGATTAGTTCACCTTGGTCAACAATTCATTGCGACATAAGGGGAAGTCTAGTTGAGGTCATCTATAATCCCATCATTAGGGCCAATATTATTTCTGACTCCTTCATGTTCGCACTTTTGGGTTATGAACCTTTGACCCCGACCGATAAAACTTCCAAAACTCCTTCTGGAGGTATTCTAGAAAGTTATGATATTTTGCAAAACGTGACCGTAAGGCACGACAACCTTGAGGCAATCCTAGATTTTCATGTGTTCGAAGCACTAGACTTTGACACTTTGATCGGGCATCCGTTTGAAAAGCTTTTCGTAGATGCATTGACACTAGGAGTCCTCAATTTAAACTCGGGAGGGAGGCATTTTCCATTCCTATTTTTAGAGCTATGAACACCATAGCCGAACCCTCTCCCGAGTATGAGCCTACTGAGGAAGTTTTGGAGGTTTCTCCTTTTGAGCCCCTAGAATCCATTCTTGAGAAAGAAGCTCACTTCTTTACTCAAGAAACATACGATTTTGGAGAGACAATCGAACTCCCCAAGACTGAACCACCATCACGACCTCCGATCGAGCTAAAACCCCTACCATCTGGCCTTCGATATGCTTTTCTACACAGAGATACGAAATCCCCTATCATTATAAGTGACAAGCTTTCTGAGGAAAAGCATCGATCTGTTCTAGGCTACTCACTACAAGACCTCAAAGGGATAAGTCCCACTCTCTGCACCCATCACATCTCTACTGATCGAACTCTCACACCATCTAGGGAACCTCAACGGAGGTTAAATAATGTGATGAAAGAACTGGTGAAAAAAGAGGTCTTGAAACTCCTTCATGCCTAGATAATTTATCCTGTTCCCTATAGTGAGTGGGCTAGCCCAATTCACGTAGTGCCAAAGAAGGGGGTATGATAGTCGTTGCAAATTCTCAAAATGAATTAATTCCTGATGAAGGCTTGATCCCGATCTTGGTAACTAGCTGAAGAACAGTCGGTAACTTGCTGCAAGCAGCGATAACTAGTGCAACCTGACGACACGCACAAGAAACCAACCACCGTCACTATTCGACAGCCTGAACCAAGGATTCACCCAACCATACTCTCAGAGAAACCAACCTACGCAACCTAGAATCGATGGACCAGGAACACGGATTGGGTGCCTATGATGTGGCCGCTTCTGTAATCTCCGTGAAGGAAAACACAAGAGATCTCTCCTTGGATTTGTTAGCACACAGCAAAACAAAAGGTTATGTATTTGGATTATCAAAAGGTTATCTTTGCTTTAGGAGCAAGGGGATATTTATATTAGGAGCAACCCTTCTAGATGGGTGCAAAACCAAAATGGAAATGAAGAGACATAGTATGTGAATATGCTTCCACAAAAACAACTCCCGAAGTGGACTCAAGAGGCTGTTAGTCTTATGCGCAATCTTCACTAATTTGGCCATAACTCCATCTTGGGAACTCCAAATGATGATCTGTTTATTGGGTGTGAAACTGAATTCAATAAGCTTTCCAACCATGTGCAGCATGTACCATGAATTATTGTAGAATTGTACCATGTGTAGAATTGTACAATTATGAGTAGAATTGTACCATGTGTAGCCTCCAATGAATAGCCTCATGCATCGCGTGCAACAGAAGTCGTCGAGATCAATCTCCACGGAAACCCTCCCAATTTTCGAGCCAAACCCTAGCCTTGCATCGTGTGCTAGCACACGGGTGTACGGCGTTCTGTCCCCGGACGTGTGGATACCGGTAGAGGCGCTGCTACGTTGCGCGCTGTTGATCAGCTTTGGATCGGCTGCAATCGGAGCGATCGGCTGCGGTCGGGCGCATCGGAGCGAGGCGTGAGAACGTGGCCGGACGACTCGAATCGGCTGATTGGCGAATCGACTGTCTCCGGGAATCGGCTACACTGTTCCGGATCGGATTGCCCTCATTGGCTATTCCGCTGCACTCTACTCCAATCGGTAACGATCTATCGGCCCTTACTTGCAAGTGTTCCTGGTTTGTGCGGTAAAAAGTTTTTGTTTTCGGATAGCGTAGCCTCCGCGTAACCCTTCAATGACTACCGGTCTGACCGCCCGTAGCCGATCACCTCAGCCGATTGCTTGATGTAGCTGATGTCGATGAAGTCCGACGCTAGCCGGTCTGACCGCCAATGTGCTTACGGTCTGACCAGTTAGAAGCTGCGGTCTGACCGCAGTATAGCTAGCGGTCTGACCGGCGTGTAGATCCGGTTGAACCGACAATTATGCTGCCGCACCGAGGAAGAAGAAGACACAAAGAATTCTCAAGTAGATTGATCTTTATTGAATCTCTCTGTGTTTACAAAGTGCAAACAAAGCACTCCTCACAAAATCTCAAGCTAAACTTGAAACCCTAATTCGAAACTCTAAAAACTTGAACTCAAAAGCGATACCGAGAGGCCACGCCTCCCCTCCCTATTTATACCTAGGATCCGCAGCCAAGAGCCACGAATCCTACTCATACAAGAAGTCCTAATCCACTAGGAAACCTTCCCGTACAAGAAACGAACTTTACATAAAACAACTGTAACAAACTCGGTCTTTCTAAAACCGAAATTCCGCTTTTCATACGCACACATTATCTCCATCGTATGCCATATGGAAACTTCACCAATCATGTGCATTAATCTCTACCCTTCAGCATCCCGCATGATCTAATCTTGGACGTCACCTTATCTCCAAGTTGACTCCAACTCGATCATCGGCGACACTTTCCCGAGGCGTAAAGAGTACCTACACACAAATAAACAAAGAATACCATATCCGAGCACAAGCTATCCAAACTTGACCCGTTGTTAGCATAAACAACCAGACACGTGCATAGGAACATGAAACTCCCATGTATATGCAAGGAAACAAACCTAAACTGAAACCGAATCAAAATCGGCAACCAGTCGGACTGTGCCGGCCAGTCTGACCGCAGGCAACTGCACGGTCTGACCGCCCAAACACCTCCGGTCAGACCGGCAGTACAAGCCCGGTCAGACCGGCTGTGGCAGCCGACTGAACACTGTTCATAGTCCGAAAACCAAAACCACTTTGTCAATAAATCTCCAAAGATCAAAACACACAAACCAACAACCACAGCAACCAATTGTTCATCATCAAATGAAGAATCAAACACACTTTGATTTTACAATCTCTCCCTTGATAAACACATTGGCAAACAAATAAAAAGTGTTGTTTTGGTGTTTGAAAAATTAAAAACAAAAATGGTAAAAAGCATTTGACTGCTCAATAAATCAAGGAAAATTTCTCCCCTTTTAAAAAGAAAGAAAATCCTTTGACCCCAAAAAAAACTTTGTTCTTTTAAAAAACTTGCAATTTTGTTCTCCCATGCAAATGTTCTCCCAAACAACATTATTTTCTCCCCCTTTTGACAATGAATTCATCAAGCATAGGAATTATGTTTATGAATATTCAAGAGCTTAGTACATACATAGAGCAAGTCATGTCATGTGTTGCAATAATAAGAAGATGAACTTATCAATTATATAGCAAATATGTACTAGAGTATAATCATGAATCAAATATTTTATAAGTAAGATCAATAACACAATAAAAAGTCATGAATTCAAACTATTTATAATGCAACATCTTTACAAGCACATAGGTTGAAAAATAAACCCAAATATATATACCTATTGCAACCATTACTCTTTCTCAAATTTACCTTTTTGCACACATAATTCAAGAGAAAAATTTTTCATATTGATTTGAGCCATATGTGTTGCTCATATTTTTTCTCAATTATTCCGGGTACGTCCTTGTCGTCAAGATTGTTTATAAGGATTTGGTATTCATTTTTTTCTCTCATAGATAACATTTTATTCTCTTTACACAATGAGCAATTTTAAAGTAATTTGAGGAATAATAATTCAACATAATATATATATTAGCATTTATAAATGCAACACAAGCACTAGTATCAACATTGCATATTTCTTTAATTCAAGTATGATTGTAAAGTGTCATGTATTATCTCACTTAAATATAAAATCTAGATCTCACATAAAAATACTAGAATACATACAAGCTATGCTAGTGACAAATAAACCTTCATAATATTGCTAGCATGCACATGAACAACAATATGTATGGATAAAACTCTCTTTTTCAATTTATTTTAATCATGTAGCTTGATAAAACAAAGAGTACAAAAACTCCTCCTCAAAACATGCCAAAAGGATGAAAGATTCCCAATTCCCCTCGAAGAAAAGCAAAGCGAGAAGAATCCAATGGTTTTGTAAAAATATCAGCAAGTTGCAATTTTGTGTCCAAAAATTTCAATTCAACATCCTTCTTCCCCGCCCGTGCCATGCGTCGTTGCCGCCACACGCCGGCCCGCCGTACCGACCCCGCGCCCGCGCCCGCCACCCGTCGCCGCCGTACCCGTGCGCCACGTGCGCCACGCCGTACCGTGCGCCGGACCCCCACCTTTTCCCCGTTCTTCCCCCTCCCGGCCGTGCCTATATAAGGATCCCTCTCCCCTCTGTTTCCCCACGTCGCCGCCGTCCCTCGCCGATTTTTCCATCGAGCGCCGTCGCTGCAACCCTAGCCGCCGTGCGCCGCCGTCGCCGCAAGCCCCACCGCCGTGCACCGGAGCTCCACTGCCCCTCCCCGAGCGTCGCCGTCGCCGGTAAGCCGAGCCGCCATCCCTTTCCCCCTCGCCTGCGCCAGTTGCCGACCGCAACAGAGAGAGAGACAGTGAAAGCAGCCCTGGTCGAACACTTGGCGGGTTAGTGAATAGTAACCGGAGGAAAAAGAAAAGAAAAGAAAAAAAGAGAAGAAAGGGAAAATAAAAATAGGAAAAAAATGGGGAAAAATTTTGGAAAAAATAGAAAAAAGTGTTTAGGAAAGATTTGGGAAAATATTTGGGCAAAAATATATTGTTTTCTCATATATTTTTCTCGAGCAAATTCGGAAATAGAAATCGGACTTTTCGGAGATTTCGTTTCGCGTCGTTTTAATCCGGATTTTGTTTATTTCTTTTCTACCATATGAAATGTGTTTCTTTTAGTGCTCGAACCTCCAAAACCTCGAGTACAAACCCCTTGATTAGCTTTTCCAAATTTATTTTCTTAAATAAATGCGATCCACGTTTTTGCGAAAACCCTAGAGCACTAACTCGTTTTCAAACTTGGATTTTACCCTAACAACTCTCGTCCCAGCTCAAGTAGAATTTTAGGCTAAACGTTTGGAGTCATTTTATGGTTCTTTCCGATCTCTCGGTATTTTATTGATTTCTGATCAAATTCAATTGATCTTTCGCACGTACGGATAGCAACCGAGGGAGCGAGCACTGACTACATTGAAGACCCCGGCCAACAAGTGTGCGAGCAAGGCAAGTCTACACATCCCTTTGAGCATATTGAACCTACTTTGCGAAATGATGTTGATTTCAATTACAAATTGCATGCTATACACAAATGAGTACCTATACTTAATATACCCTGCCTTGATGTCGATTACCATTAGAACTATTCTTTGTAACCTTCGATGTGATACAACCGGAGGTTATCTTCGGTATAATGCTTAGCCCTGCTTATACTAGATTCTTGCATATTCATGATTTTACAAATAAGCCTCGTGCTTGGGCAACTATCTTCGGGAAGGTAGTTGAGATACGGCAAGTGGAGACATGAGCGCCACATTGCCTCGGTCATGTTGGAAATAGCTTTGATGGAAAAATGAAAGCACAAAACAATGTTTTCAGACTGGGACGGATGCATGGATTTGGGTGGTTTTTCGGGAAAGGCTAGTATCGTCCCTGGTCAATTAAGGACCGAGCCATGAGACTTATAACTTAGAGCGAACCAGTACAACCGTACTTCTCGAATGGGTATAGACCTAGCAGAGTAGATAGCCGAGCGGAGGCAGTATCCCTGCATAGTGGTTCAGGTGTAAGTGTTGAGTTAGGGACCTACCAAGGGTAGTGTGCCCATGTTTGAGATGAGATGAAAGGCCTTTATGTGATTGATAACCTAAACCTAACGATGACTTAAAGATTAAGTGAGTTTTTCTCTCTTACCTTGGAAACGCCAGAACTCCTCTCACTGCTAGTAAATGACGGCTAGAGTGCATGAGGACTTAAGTTCATGCAGCGGGTACTGCCAAAGTGAGGTTATCGAAAGGCTTTGTCGTGACTGTCCCATATAGAGGGATGCAAGCTCATTCCATGAGTAGTTGCGGAGTACGGGTAAAGTATACATCCACTGCAGTGTGAGTCAATCAATCTATTCGAATAGCCGTGCTCACGGTTAATGAGCGACGTGACAAGTTTCTCCCGTGGCTAGACTCTTCAACTTTAAAATGATGGGTTGGTATGCATAATGATTTTGTTAGCTGGTGGACTTAACTTCTCGACCTACGAGAAGGGATAGACTCCCCAGAAAACCATGACGAACCGAAGACGGGAAACCATCCTTGGTATCGATGGATGGCTGACAGAACCGTCGCCAATTAATATGTGCTGGAACTAAAACTTGAATTGCTAGATGTTAGGATCGTGAAATAATTTGTGAAAATTGGCTTTGTGCAAATGAACCTTAGCCATCCTTTAATGACCCTATCATGTGCACCATTCCGTGTCGGCTTGCTGAGTACATTGGGTACTCACCCTTGCTATACGCACAAACTTCAGATGAAGGAAACAAAGAACTGGAGGACCCCTATGCTTACTACCAGGAGGAATGAAGATAATGAAGTGTGTTAGGCCTTAGTCCCCAGTCGTTGCCTGTGGCAATCGACATGCCGCTCCTTTCCGTCTGCTAATCTCATCTAAACTCTGATTTGGTTGAATTCGGGCCAATAGGTCCTATATGTATTGGATATTGCCTTCGGGCCTATTATTGTAATAAGTTCGATGTAAGACTATTCGTGCACTTTGCACCTGGTAATTCAGAACTGTATTCGTGGGTACCAAACTACTCGATCCAGGGATATGGTACTATGAACACGAATGATTCCCATTCCCAAAAACGGGGGTCGACAGAGCTGGTATCAGAGCAGTGTGACTGTAGGATAAGACCAACTGGCACCCCAGCCCCTTTGTAGCTGGTTAAAGGGAAATATCCCTACATAGGGTTATTTTTGAGTACAAACTATTTTCACAAAACAAATATATTTTCCTTCATACTCTTATCCCCATCTCCTTTGCTCAAATTGTTTTGATATTTTCCCTCTCTGACCCTAAGTTACCTTCAAAAGCAGATGGCAGGCCATGGTCAGAAATGGAATAAGAGATGGGTATACCCAAATCCTGACCCAAAAAAGGAAGCTGGGCACAACAAGAGAAAATTGCTAGATTGGGATATAAGTTGTGATCGCAAAATGATCGTCACATGCACGGTGTTTACACCCGAGGATGCCGCAAGAATTCCCCGACACCTAAGGAATAACACCTTCCATGGTGCGCGTCAGTTAACCCGACATCTCCAGCTTTACGGACCACCCAAACCAGAGGACGACATACCAAGAGAAACGTCCTCTGAGGATGATGAAGAAGAAGACATGGAAAGTGATAGTGAGGGAGAGGTTAAACCCATGGCATGTACTCGATGTGGACAAATTGGGCACTATGCAAGAATGTGCAACTACCTTTGTAGCTGCGGTTAAGACACTCACATGCCAGAGGAATGCCCCATGAGAGACGTGACGTGCTTCATGTGTGAAGGGACAGACCATGTACCTAAGGACTGTCAACTGATGAAAATGTATGACCAGTTGAGGAAGGATCAAAGGATATTCTTACAATCCGCGAATAAACTCTTGGAAGGTGCCACTAATAAAGGAGATGTTCCGGATCCTAAGACAACCCCAACTCCGAAAAAGGCCAATAGTGGTGACAAAGGAATGTTGCATACCTAGAAGAGTGCACCCCGTAATAAATCGGATATGGTCTGTTTCAACTGCCGCAAGTTGAGACACTTTTTCAATAAATGCCCTCTCCCGAGACTGGCAAAAGAAGACCGACGTTGCTTCAACTGTGGCAGAATAGGACATGAGGCCAAAAGTTGCCCATTGCCCAAGCCCTCAGTCTCCAGACGACTGCATGACCTACAGCATCAATAGAACACAAGGATCACCCCCTGCCAGCACCTGGATCATGCGAATGGCTGGGTGACTAGTTGGACACCAGCAGCAGCCCTGGTCTTGCTTTGGATGGAGTTAAGACAGCAATGACCAAGCCCCCTACCCTTTTTATGTATGAGACCCTAGAACGATGTCAGTAATGTTGTATTGTGTCATATGGACTATATAAGTCCAATATATCCCTCAGATGTAACATTTAGGAACTGATAATGAAGTTCTATGTTATGTCCTAAATGAGTTTATTCCACCAAGCTTGCTTCGAAAGATCACCTTAAACAACTTGAAGAAAAATCGATTAGAACCATGACCTTAGTTGATCCAATCTCTTACCTCATCTATAATTCCTCAGATGGCGCATTGTCGCAGAGCCCCAGCAGCTCCCGAAAACCCGCCGGAGCCTAACCCTTCCACCCTAGAAGAAGTCATGGCTTTGCAAACCCAATTGCTGCAAGCTATCGCCAGTAACCAAGGACAGCGCGGAGGATCAAACCTCGGCGAATTTATGAGGGCAAAACCACCGACATTCTCCTCAGCAGTTGAACCCATGGACGCTGAAGATTGGCTGAGGGTAATAGAAAAGAAGTTGACTCTCATCCGAGTACGGGAAATTGACAGAGTCATCTTCGCCACCAATCAGCTAGAAGGACCCGCAAGTGACTGGTGGGACACCTACAAGGAAACACGGGCTGAAGATGCCGGTGAACCCAGGTGGGAAGAGTTCAGGGCTCCCTTCCATGAAAACTTTGTACCCGCTGCGGTTATGAGGATGAAGAAGAACGAGTTCCGTAGGTTGCGCCAAGTCAACACCACGGTACAAGAGTACCTTAACAAGTTTACCCAGCTTGCCCGTTACGCCATAAGCGACCTGGCAGACGAAGAGGAAAAGATGGACAATTTCATTGAAGGACTGAATGACGAATTAAGAGGACCAATGATCGGTCAGGACCACGCTAGCTTTCAGAGCCTCATCAACAAGGTCGTAAGGCTTGAGCATGACCAAAGGACGGTTGAAAACAACTGGAAGAGAAGGCTTGCAATGGCCCGCCCAATTCAAGGAACACCCCAGCGACCCAAAGGAGCAACCCCGTCGGGTTGGAAGCCCGCCATTGTAGCAACCCATCGCCCTGCCGCACCCGACAATGTCAGCAGGCCACCTGCAACCCCGTCTCGCACTCCTGCACCTACCTTGGCAGCCCCAGGAGCCAGGAATGTCAATTGCTTCATTGTGAAGAGCTTGTGCATTATGCCAACAGCTGCCCTAAGCCACGCAACACCCCCAACCGCACCAGAGCCAATGCCGTTGCACTACGAGGAACCCCTGAGGAACCCCTGCTCCAGCACCTGGACGCAGTTTGTTCAGAACACCCCAACCTAAGGAAGCTGCAACCGGATTCCGCCGTGGTCAAGTCAACCATGTGCGTGTTGAGGAAGCTCGGGAGGACCAAAGCGTGCTAATGGGTATGTTTTCTATCCATTCCGCACCAGTTAAAGTTTTGTTTGATTCTGGAGCTTCGCATTCATTTATATCGTCAAGGATAAGCAAAGAGCACAATTTGCACCGAGTAGACCTTAAGAGACCCATGGTAGTACACTCACCCGGGGGAGATGTGACCATAACCCATGCGTGCATCAATGTGCCCATTCGGATCAAGGACGTGGTATTCCTGTCCAACCTTATGGTTTTGCCGCCCCAAACCTTGGACGTTATACTAGGAATGGATTGGTTAACCAAGAACCAAGGGGTACTAGACTGTGGACGAAGAGAAGTTACCCTATCTACCCCATGGGGATCACCAATGACAGTAGCCATGGACCAAGACCCTATGCTCTGTGACCGAGCTACGAGAATATTCACCATGCTACCCATAGATGGAATGCCAATAATCCAGGACTACCTAGATGTATTTCCTGAAGAATTACCAGGAATGCCCCCAGACCGAGGCATAGAGTTCATTATTGACCTCATGCCTGGTACCGCCCCCATAGCTAAGAGACCCTACCGGATGCCGATGAATGAATTGGAGGAACTTAAGAAGCAGATAAGGGAACTGCAAGAGAAAGGCTTTGTACGCCCTAGTTCTTCACCGTGGGGAACCCCAATATTGTTTGTTAAGAAAAAGGATGGAAGCATGAGAATGTGCATAGACTATCGGTCATTGAATGAGGTTACCATTAAGAACAAGTACCCGTTACATCGAATCGATGACCTGTTCGATCAACTCAAGGGAGCCCGAGTGTTCTCAAAGATCGATCTTCGATCTGGATACCATCAGCTGAAGATCAGGACTGAGGATATACCCAAGACTGCGTTCTCTACACGCTACGGCTTGTACGAGTTCACAGTAATGTCTTTTCGACTGACCAATGCCTCGACCTACTTCATGAACCTCATGAACAAAGTGTTTATGGAGTATCTAGACAAGTTCGTGGTAGTGTTCATTGATGATATCCTCATCTACTCCAAGGATGATGAAGAACACGCAGAACACCTGCGCTTGGTACTAGAGAAGCTGCGAGAGCATCAGCTATATGCCAAATTCAGCAAGTGTGAATTTTGGCTTAAGGAAGTAGCTTTTCTGGGACATGTGATCTCAGCAGGAGGCATAGCAGTAGACCCCGCCAAGGTCGAAGCTGTTACCAAATGGAAAGCACCCCAATCGATAACAAAGGTTAGAGATTTCTTGGGATTGGCTGGATATTACCGACGGTTTATAGAAGGATTTTGTAAGATAGCCCGACCCTTGACCCAACTATTGAAGAAGGAAAAGAAATATGCATGGACTGAGCAGTGTGTGGAGATTGTGGCAATCGGGTATCTACTTGGCAAGCTTATCCGACTGAAGGTAGGGATAGATTGCGCCTGCTATATCTGTAAGCCGAACTTGACTTAGGTGTTACGGTTGCCGATAGAGATAAGGCAATCGGCCTATAGTCACGGTTTGGTAAGATTGAGGAAACCAACTTAGAATGAGATAGGGTTTCCGACTTGTAAACCCTTCCTCCCAAGACTATATAAGGGGGGCAAGGGGCGTCCCTTGAGGGATATTCCAACACTAGATCTGAGATTCAACTTCATAAGAGGAGTTCAGCTTTTAGCCCTTAGCTTAGATCACGAGATCAATAAAGACACTCGGCGGATCGAATCCACCGAAACAGGAGTAGGGTATTCCCTCTCGAGAGGGCCTAAACCTGTCTAAATCTTCTTCTTCTTCTAACCCATTGTGCTTGGCGATCTTGACTGCGACCCCATAAAATATATTGCCGAAACCAAGTTTCGACAGTTGGCGCGCCAGGTAGGGGACCGCGCGTCGAGACTTCTTCAACAATCTCGCCGACAAGCGTGATGGGATCTCCCTCAAGACTCGGCGACTTCGCCGCCAACTTCGCCGGCGACTCCTCCCTCGACTCGGATTCGAACCAGTCGGAGGGAACAACCTACTCGGCGCCGTTCGGGCTCTCCAACAGCGCCGAGATCTTCGACAACATCTTGAAGACCAAGATGCGATCCACCTTCTCCGACGACGGACTTCACTCGGCGCCATTCGGATTACCGAATGCCGCCGAGATCTGCGCCAATCTTCTTGCCTCCCCGACGGAAGCAATCTACTCGGCTGAAGACCTTTCGGTGCCGTTTGGGTTACCAAACGTCGCCAAGATCTACAGTCAACTGCTCTCCCCCGAGTTGGCGAGGATCCACTCGGAAGAGCCTGATCCCCAAGCTCCGACTCGGACTGGAACGATCCAGATCCGGGTTACCCAGGTTCAAGGGAGGTCGCTGTCATCCTCCCGTCCTTTGGCTCTTGTTCATCTTCAGAGCTCAACGGATACCTCAGCTCCGCCGGCTTCGACAATCTCTACGGCATCCCTTCCAACGAAGCCGACAATTCCGACTGTCATGTGGACTGCGAGCCGAAGTGCTTCGACGTCCTCATGGCCGAGCCGGATGAATCCGACTCAGCCATGGCCAGAAGGCTTGCCGAAGAGGAGCGAGCCAGAGTGGAGCTTGAACGCAAGACAGCCGAAGAAGACAAACAACGCAAAGACGAGGCTGATAAAAGGAAGCAGGATCTGCGTGCAGCTGGACGATCTGCCCAGGAGGCCATCCTCCAAACACGGGTTCGCAACACCAATGTCTTCCAGACGCCACAGCAGAACGCTGTCGCCGCACTCACGCTCTTGGATACCGTCATGGAGACGGCTCCGGCCAACGTGACTCCCATACTTGATAAGATCAAGACCATCGTTGCTTGCCACGGCTAACGGCCCTCCCACCACTTCGGCAAGAAGGCCGACGAATCCGTGGCCGAAACGCCGACAAGAGCCGGCTCCCACCCCTAAGGTCAGGAGACTATAGGAGGCCCGAGCCGGCTCGGTCGTCAACTAGGCCAAGAGGCCCGCCTCCCGAGTCCATGCCGAGGCACCAAGAGCAGACGGTCGACTCTCGCCGCAAACGATATGGACGTCCGCCCGTCCACCACCGAGTCCGCCGCAATGGCCGGCTACCCAACCACCAACGAAGACCCCGCCGAGTGATCGTGGGAAGTCCTCGACCGCCGCTACCAAGAGCGCGACCGTCGCACTCAGGAAGATCGGAGGGGATCACCTGATAGCGGCGACGATGGAGTACCGGCCTTCACTCGGGAGCTCCGCCGAGTGCATTGGCCGAGTGGCTTTAAGCCCACGGGATAGAAAGGTACGATGGCAAAACCGACCCGAATCTTGGTTAACTGTATATACCCTTGCCATCCGAGCCAGTGGCGACAACAAAGCCATGGCCAACTACTCGCCCGTGGCCCTCGCAAACTCGGCCGAAATTGGCTCACCACCGCCAAGAGGCTCAATCGGCTCGTGGAGCGAGGCGAGGGACCACTTCATCGCCAACTTCTAGGGCACCTTCGAGAGGCCGGCACGCACTTCGACCTTTACAATGTCATCCGAAGCCGGACGAGCCTCGAAGGATTATATTCGTCGCTTCTCAGAGAAGCGCAACAAGATCCCGAACATCACCGATGACATCATCATCGCCGCCTTCCGAAGGGAGTCCGTGATGAGCGCTTATCGGCAAGTTCGGACGCAAGCCACCGAAGACGGTGAAGCAGATGTTTGAGACGGCGAATTCATACGCCAAATCAAACGACGCCATCAAGGCCGCCCGTCAAGATCGGCCCGACGAAGAGAGGACAAGCAAACGGGAGGAAGCCGAAATCCTAAGAAGGATGGCGGCAACAACGGCAACCGGGCCCGAAAGATCGCAAGCGCCGATCCAAGACACAGTGGCCGCAACCTCCAATACTCAACGCCGTCCCCGAGTCGCCGCCTACGACGCCATCATGAACGCCCGGTGCACCCACCATCCGAATCACAAGCACGCGGCAAAGGACTGCTTTATCTACAAGCAGTTCGCTGAACAGTACGCGGCGCAGCTCAACAAGAAGCCGACTGACGAGGCTGGCCCATCCGGCGCCAAGAAGAACAACGCGGCTGAGAATGCCGAACCTTTTCAAGATCCGGTGGGGAGCTCAACCACATCTTCGGGGCCCGTTAGCTTATGAATCCAAGAGGAAACGAAGCTAACGGCCGGGAGGTCAACGCGGCTCAACTCAAGTCCCTCAATATCTGCGATGGTCGGAGGTGGCCATCACTTTTGACCGCTCGGATCACCCTGACCGAGTGGTCCACCCGGGACGCTATCCACTCGTCCTGGACCCCGTAGTCCGCAATATCAGGCTTAAGCGCGTCCTCATCGACGGGGGCAGCGCCCTCAACATCCTGTTTGCCAAGACTATGGATGAAATGCAGATCCCGAGGGCCGAACTCAAAGCAAGCTCAGCCCCCTTCCACGGAGTTATCCCGGGGCTATCTTCAACACCACTCGGGCATATCTCTCTCCAGTCACCTTCGGAGCCCGAGAGAATTTCCGAACGGAGAACGTCACCTTCGAGGTGGCCGACTTGAAACGGCATATCATGCCATCATCGGAAGGCTGCGCTTGCCAAGTTCATGGCGATCCCTCACTACACTTATCTTTGCATGAAGATGCCGGGTCCCAACGGCGTCATCACTCTTCGCAGCGATGTGAAGCAAGCCTTCACTGCGACAAGGAAAGCTGCGACATGGCCCAATCTCGAGAGAGATCACGTGGCCAACAAGAAGTCCGATTGGCTGCATCTACTTCGGCAGAGGCGAAGTCCCCGCGAAGAAGATAGCCAAATCGGGATCCGGCGACGCCAAGACCAAAAAGATCTCCCTTGATTCGTCTGATCCCTCCAAAGCTGCCGTAATCGGCGCCGACCTAGATCCTAAATAGGAAAGCGCGCTCGTCACCTTCCTCCAAAATAATAAAGATGTTTTTGCTTGGAAACCATCGATATGCCCGGAATTCCTAGGGAGGTGATCGAGCACTCTCGAACGTCAAAGATGACGCCAAACCAATTAAACAACGATTACGCGGGTTCGCACGGGATCGAAAAGACGCGATCAAAGAAGAACTCGCAAAGCTCTTGGCTGCCGGCTTCATTAAAGAAGTCCTTCATCCCGACGGCTAGCCAATCCAGTCTTGGTCCACAAGAAGACGGGCGATGGCGCATGTGCGTCGATTACACCGACCTCAACAAGGCCTGCCCCAAAGATCCATTCGGGCTACCTCGTATCGACCAAGTTGTCGACTCAACGGCCGGCTGCGAACTCCCGAGCTTCTTGGATTGTTACTCGGGCTATCACGGATCAGTCGAAAGAATCCGACCGCTTGAAGACATCTTTCATCACGCCGTTCGGGGCCTCTGCTACATCACCATGCCTTTCGGCCGAAGAACGCCGGAGCTACATACCAACGCATGATCCAAAGATGCTTCCGACGCAGATCGGCAAAAACGTTGAAGCTTACGTCGACGATGTCGTCATCAAGACCAAGCGAAAGAAGACCTGATCGCCGACTTAGAAGAAACCTTTGCAAACATCCGGGCCTTCGAATGAAGTTGAACCCGGAGAAGTGCACCTTCGGCGTCCCATCGGCAAGCGCTCGGCTTCATGGTATCACATCGCGGCATTGAAGCAAACCCGAAAAGATCAACGCCATCTTAAACATGAAGCCCCGAGTAATCGAAAGACGTCCAAAAGCTCACTGGCTGCATGGCGGCGCTAAGCCGTTTCATTTCCCGACTCGGCGAGCGAGGCATGCCCTTCTTCGACTGCAAGAAGACAGGACGACTTCCAGTGGACCACGAAGCCGACAAGGCCTTTGAAGACTTCAAAGAGTTCCTTACCACGCCACCCGTCCTAGCTTCACCTCGGCCCGGGAACCCCTCTTGCTGTACGTCTCGGCCACTCACCAAGTGGTCAGCACGGTCCTTGTGGTTGAACGAGAAGAAGAAGGACGGGCCCAGAAGATTCAAAGACCAATTTACTTTGTCAGCGAAGTATTGGCAGGAGCCAAAATCCGATACCCCCAGGTACAAAAATTGCTTTATGGTGTTCTAATAACCGTGAGGAAATTGGCACACTACTTTCGGGTCACTCGGTCACCGTCATCACCTCTTTTCCACTCGGCGACGTCATCCACAACCGCGAGGCAACCGGCGCATCGCCAAGTGGGCCCGGAACCGATGCCGCTGGACTTAACTTTTAAGCCCAGGACGTCCATTAAGTCACAAGCCTTAGCGGACTTCCTGGCCGAGTGGACTGAACAGCAAGAGCACGTACCTCGGGAAGACCTCCAACACTGGACCATGCACTTCGACGGATCCAAGAGGATCACTGGCTTGGGAGCAGGAGTTGTGCTGATCTCCCCGACTGGGGAAAGGCTAAGATATGCCCTTCACCTCCACTTCTCCGCCTCACACAACGTCGCCGAATACGAAGCTCTCTTACATGGACTGCGCCTTGCAGTCTCACTCGGGATTCGTCGACTTATTGTGAAAGGCGACTCCCAGCTGGTCGTCAATCAAGTGATGAAAGACTGGTCTTGCTTAAACGACACTATGGAGGCCTACCGACAAGAGGTCCGCAAGCTTGAGGACAAGTTTGACGGACTCGAACTCTCACATGTCCTGAGACACAACAACGAAGCTGCCGATGAGCTAGCGCAGTTCGGATCAAAGCGCGAAGCCGCCCCGACAGATGTCTTTGTCGAACATCTCTACGAGCCAACCGTCACGGCAAAGACAGCTCCCAACGAGCAAACCACGAACGAAGTCACCATGATCGATACCGACTGGAGGACGCCGCTCATCAAATTTCTAACTCAGCAAGAGCTGCCGGATGACCGGGATGAAGCAGAACGCGTCCGGCGTCGTTGCCAAGCGTACGTCATGGTCGACTCCGATTTATACAAGAGAAGCCCCTCTGGAATTCTAATGAGGTGCATCACACCCGAAGAAGGGAAACAATTACTCCAAGATATCCACTCGGGCATATGCGGAAGCCACGCGGCGGCACGCACTCTAGTCGGCAAAGCTTACAGACAAGGATTTTTCTGGCTTACCGCGGTCTCCGACGCGGACAAAGTCGTAAGAACCTGCGAAGGCTGCCGCTTCTTTGCCCGACAAAGCCATGTCCCGGCCCAGGAGCTTCAAACAATCCCACTTTCCGGCCGTTCGCGGTATGGGGCTGGACATGGTTGGCGCCTTCAAAAAGCTCCAGGGAGGTTTCACACACCTCTTCGTCGCAATCGACAAGTTCTCCAAGTGGATTGAAGCCAAGCCGGTTGCCACAATCACTGCTGACAAAGCACGGGATTTTTTCCTCAACATCGTGCACCGCTTCGGCGTCCCAAACAGAATCATAACCGATAATGGGACTCAATTCACGGGAGGCATCTTCAAGGAATTCTGCGAAGACTTCGGAATCAAGATCTGCTACGCATCAGTAGCTCATCCCAAAAGCAATAGGCAAGTCAAGCGAGCAAATGGCATGGTTCTTCAAGGCATCAAGGCTCGCGTCTTCGACCGGCTAAGCCCTTACGCTGGCAAGTGGGTCCAAGAACTTCCCTCGGTTCTATGGTCGCTGCGAACTACACCCAGTCGGGCCACCGGCCAAACTCCTTTCTTTCTGGTCTATGGCGCAGAAGCCATGTTGCCAAATGAGATGGAGTTTGAGTCCCTCCGGGTCCGCAGCTTCAACGATGAACGCTACGACATCGACCGAGTGGATGACCTCACCCGATTGGAAGAGGCCCGCGAGGCAGCCCTCATCCAGTCGGCCAAATACCTTCAAGGGCTCAGAAGATACCACAGTCGCAACGTGCGAGCACGAGCTTTCATTGTTGGCGACTGGTCCTACGCAAGATCCGACCACCAAAGACCGACACAAGTTATCTCCCTTATGGGAAGGACCCTATATAATCGCCGAAGTGACTCGGCTCGGTGCCTACCGGCTAAAGCGCGAGGACGGGTCTATGGTGGAGAACTCCTGGAACATTGAACATCTTCGGCGGTTTTACGCCTAATCTGGCTAAGGCCTCATGTTTTCCTTGACTGCCAACCTCAAGCAAGATGACTTCTTGAGCTAGCAGTCGGGGGCTGATACACATATCAATAAAGCTCGAATTTTCCTCGTCAAATTTTTGTGCATAATTTGGTTTATCATTGTTTAATGTCCTTCGACTCGAGCTCAGTGTCTAAGGACTGAGAGTTTTCCGATGACCTAATCGAGCCTAGGCTTGATGACAGCCAGACGAAAACTACTTAAGAAATTTCACGCAAAAGCTCGAATCAAGGCATTGACATAAATAAACTAAAAATAGTCACAAAGATTCCATGTCAAGAGTATCACGATTACATGACATTCACAAAGCGAAGTCAGAATATAAGTTCAAAGCTTGAAATTGTTTACTACATCCAAAGAGATCTTTTTCGCCGCCTCTTGCGCCTCGCTGAGCATATCTAAGGCCTGCTCATCTGTTGTCCCCTCGGCGAAGCCCTCCCGATTGAATGAATATCCACTCGGGGTAGAGGGACTTGGTCGTGCAAGAGCCGGACCAGCCCCCATGTTGGTCGCTCGGTGATGTTCTTCGAGATCGCTCGGGAGCGCCGGAGCTTGTCGAAGATCTCGATTGGCTCCAGCGAGCCGGCCCCAACCCCTTGATCAAACAAGGCTGCCAAGATTGGTGCGGCGGCATAGGCGACCTCTTCCCGTATCTCGTCGCTGGATTTGATCCGCCCGAGTAAGACGTCATACGGGCTCGGGTCTTTATCTTATAAGCCGCAAGGAGTCCTAGATCAGTCAAGGCACTCGGGAATGAAGCGGACATGAAATTCAACTTCAAAGAAGGTTACCTTCAAATTCGGCCTCCATTTTGGCCTTGTCGAGGTTGACCGCTTCCGGTTGGACTTGAAGCGAGTGGACCTCCGAAGAATTTTCTACAACAAAAGAGGATTATCAATAGACAAGATCAACAAAAGAATCACGATGAAGGCGAGAGGCGGGCTTACTTCCGATTGATCCGCGGAGGTCGAGGTTCGCTTCTCGAAGCTCCGAGATCACCTTCCTTAAAGCGGCCTCCCTTGAAGCGGCCTCCTCCCGAGTGACCTTCAGCGTCGCCGAACGTCCTCCAAGGAGTTTAAGTGAGGCACCAGCTTTTCCAGCACCTCGGATTTTGCCATTGAGCGGCAATATTCTTTCTGCATGCAAAGGCAGAAGGATGATCGACTGAAGGATAACGAAGATATAATCAAAAAGAAAGATGAAGGCTTACGTTGAGCAGTCGGGTCGCCTCGTTCGGGCTCTCGACGAGGGCATCCCTTTCATCCTTTTCCTGCCGGTCGAGGATGATGCCCGTCTCTCGCCTTCCGAGTCCCGCCACTCGATTCTGATTGGAGGAACCCGGGTCTCGAAGACGTAACACGGGATCTCTTCTACCGTGGCTGGCAAACAAGAAAGACCAATGAAGACATGAAAGATTCAAAATTGAAAGAACAAAGGAAAGTTCCGAAGCAAGTCTCACCGGTTTCGCGGCCGCTCGCCTAGGTGGGGCAGCGGGCCCTTCTTCTTCTTCTTCTTCGGGCTCTGTGCCGAGTGACCCTCAGTCGGGGGCACTCGGGCCGCAGCTGAGGGTTCCCCGGCAACCGACTGGTCTCCGGTCGGGATATCCCGCCGGGCCGGGGCTCTTCCCGGGGCACTCTCCTTCGAGGAGAAGGGTGCTTCTCCGAACGCTTGCACTTGGTTGCGGGCTCGGGTTTCGGCTCGACGGCCTTGGCGCTTCGGGAGCGGCGGCGGGTCGGCCCTTCATCCCTCCGACAGGGATCTATATCCCGGGGCTTCCCGCACAAGTAAATACAGCGAGGATAAAGAAGAGTTCTCTACGAAAGAACTCAGGACTTTGGTTTCAGAGTTTACCTGGTTGATCGGCGGATCTTCGGTGCAGTCCGCGGCGATCGCCTTAGAGGCGGGGTCTCAACCGGAGGAGCCGGGACGTCGTCATCCGAGTCCTCGATGATTAGCCGCCTTTTGCTTGCGCGCTTGTTCGAGTCTTCACTCGGCGCCGCCCGCTTCCCGACTGGATCAGCTTGGATTTTTATCCCGCCAGTCGGCTTCTTAGCGGGGCGACGCTGCGCGTCATCATGAGCCATCTTATACGGCTTGGAAATGATAGAGGCGTTCTCCTGCAGAAGAAGGAAGGCGCAACGTTAAGCGACAAGACATCAAGATCGAAAGATACTATAAAGCAATCAATCGGCTTACCGGAGGAGGAGGTCGATGGATGCTGAATGGAAGGACTGGTAGTATGAGGGCTCGCTCGACTGAGATCCCGGATGAGAAGAGCTTGTACATCCGGATCTTCAGGATCTCGTATGTGAGCGGATCCGGGTCCTCCCGATTGGGGTCTGTTCCGCCTTCGTACTCGAAGGCCGGCTTCGATCGCTCCCTGATTGGCGCCAGTCGGCACCTGATGAAATGCCGAGTGATTTGTTCCCCGCGAAGGTTCCTCTTCTTCATCGCCAGGATCTTCGCGAGCAGATCGTTGGCTTCATCCCATTCTTGGGCTACCGGGACGGTGCTCCAAGATAGTTTGGGGACAGGAGGAAGACCGACAAAGGAAGGAAGGCTAGGTTCAAGATTGCTGATGTAGAACCAGTTCGAGTGCCAGCCTTTGTTCGAGGATTTCAAGGGGAGAGAGAAGTAGTCTTTGCGGAGAGATCCGCGAAGCTGGAAGCCTGCCCCGCCAACGACACAAGGGTGGTCCTTGTTCGGATGGGGTTTCAGGTAGAACATACGACGGAACAGATTGAAGTGAGGAAGAATGCCAAGGAAGGCTTCACATACATGAATGAAGAGTGCTATGTGAAGCATCGAGTTGGGGTTCAGATGGTAGATTTGAAGACCATAATAATCCAAGAGCCCCCGAAAGAATTCGGAGGTGGGAAGACTGAATCCGCAATAGAAAAAGGAGGTAAAGACAACGAGCTCACCGGTGTTAGGGGTCGGGAAGTCCTCCCCCGCCGGGCGCCATCCCACTAGTTCCTTGGGCGGAAGCACGCCGTGCTTCACCATCTCCTTGAGGGTGTATTCCCTCACGTCTGAGGTGGCCCATTGGTCGAACGGAATATTCTTCTCCTCCGCCATGAGATCGAGGTTGTCGGGGAGTGGATCTGGCTGAGAAAGGTTAGATCTTGGGCGATGGATGTGGGAGTTTTGGCTGCAGAAGCTAGTTGTCGCGGCAAGCAAGCTTCTTGGCGGATGGACCGAGGAGCGCGCAAGCCTAGGGTTCTCCGCGATGTACCGATGAGCGAGATTGCGAGAAGGGGAATTTTTGGAAGATGAAGAGGCGGGGACGACCTCGTGTCTTTATAAAGAAAGATTTGAGGGTTGCGCTAGGTTTTCTGGTGAGTGGGCCGAGCCCATAAGAAAATCTACGGCCCAGCTAAGGTGTGGTCCGATACGTGTCCTTAGGGACTTAAGCGGATGAGCTTAAGCAAATTTGCCCTGGCAATATGCGCGTGTCCGAGTGCCCTATACCTTAAAAGATCCTTCCATACCGCGGTTTGCTTGACTTCATGAGAAGCTGGCACGATGCAATTTGGAAGGTGACCAACAGCAGAGTTTTTATAGCCGCCTTGGTGAACAAGGGCTGTTTGGTTTTTCAGCATTTGGTCGGGTAATCTTGCCGATGCTGTTTGTTTTCCACCTTGGTGAAGATCTTTATAAGATTGAGACCAGTATTATGGCAAAAGCTGTTTAATAACTTGGTCATATTTTTCATATGATTGAAAGAACTTATTTTCCCATGAGGGATGATTAAAGTATTTGTTCCGGGATGACTCGGGCGAATCTACTCGGTTGAGCAAGAGTTTACCGAGTGTTTTTTACCCGCTAGGGATGAATGAAATATTTATTCCGGGATTACTCGGGCAAATCCACTCGGTTGAGCAAGAGTTTATCGAGTGCTTTTTACCCATGAGGGATGATTGAATTATTTGTTCTGAGATGACTCGGGCAAATTCACTCGGTTGAGTATGAACTTGCTGAGTAATGAGATTTCTATGATTGCTTTAGCATGAGCTAGGCATCTACATGAGAATAATTTTTTATATAGTTCTTGACTATATGCTTAGTCTATTTTTGACTAACCACATAGTCGGGGGCTACACCTATAATTAGGTGCATCAGGAGATGCACCTAGATATTTATTTTTGAGAAATTTTTATATTTTTCCAACCCTTCACAGTCTTTGGAGCCACTCGGGAAGATTCAGGCAGAGATGATGGAATCACTCGGCGCCAAAAGCACTCGGTCAAAGAGATTTTTTGGTTGAATGCTGCTTTGGTATGAAGCTGAGTTGTCTCGTCGACTGAAAAGGACTCGGGGGCTACTGTGGAGATTGTGGCAATCGGGTATCTACTTGGCAAGCTTATCCGACTGAAGGTAGGGATAGATTGCGCCTGCTATATCTGTAAGCCGAACTTGACTTAGGTGTTACGGTTGCCGATAGAGATAAGGCAATCGGCCTATAGTCACGGTTTGGTAAGATTGAGGAAACCAACTTAGAATGAGATAGGGTTTCCGACTTGTAAACCCTTCCTCCCAAGACTATATAAGGGGGGCAAGGGGCGTCCCTTGAGGGATATTCCAACACTAGATCTGAGATTCAACTTCATAAGAGGAGTTCAGCTTTTAGCCCTTAGCTTAGATCACGAGATCAATAAAGACACTCGGCGGATCGAATCCACCGAAACAGGAGTAGGGTATTCCCTCTCGAGAGGGCCTGAACCTGTCTAAATCTTCTTCTTCTTCTAACCCATTGTGCTTGGCGATCTTGACTGCGACCCCATAAAATATATTGCCGAAACCAAGTTTCGACACAGTGTCAACAGGCATTTGACTAGCTCAAAGAAAAGTTAACCATCGTCCCGATCTTAGTCCTACCGAACAACCGGAAAGACTTCGTTATATATTGCGATGCATCTCGACAAGGATTAGGAGGCGTGTTGATGCAAGATGGAAAGGTTGTGGCTTATGCCTCAAGACAACTGCGACCTCACGAGGAGAACTACCCCACCCATGACTTAGAATTGGCCGCAGTAGTGCATGCCCTGAAGATTTGGAGGCACTACCTGATTGGACACCATTGTGATATATACACGGACCACAAGAGCTTGAAGTATTTCTTTACCCAAACGGATCTTAACCTACGCCAGAGAAGATGGCTGGAACTGATCAAGGACTATGACCTAGGAATCCATTACCACCCCGGCAACGCCAATGTCGTGGCTGACGCTTTGAGCCACAAAGCCCAGTGCAACCAACTAAGGATGGAGTATATGACCAACGAGCTTCAAGAAGAGATAGCTCGGCTTAACCTACAGTTGATTCCTCAAGGACAACTGAGTTTGCTGGAGATACAACCTCTCCTATGAAGTTAGATTAAGGGAGCCCAGAAGGATTGTGAGGAAGTCCGGCTAATCAAGGAACGCAATGCTGAAGGACTAGCCAAGGAATTCATAGCCAACGACGATGGAACCTTATGGTATCAAAAAAGGATTTACGTACCCGAAAAAGGCGGATTGAGGAAGCTTATCTTGAAGGAAGCCCATGAGTCAGCATACTCGCTACACCCGGGCAGCACCAAGGTGTACCAGGATTTGAAAATGAAATACTGGTGGCCCAACATGAAAAGAGACGTAGCGGAATATGTGGCCGTATGCAATGTATGCCAAAGAGTTAAGGCTGAGCATCAGCGACCGGCAGGATTGCTGCAACCAGTCAAAATCCCTGAGTGGAAATGGGATGAAATAGGCATGGACTTTATAGTAGGACTACCCAAAACTGCTACCGGATACGATTCCATTTGGGTGATCGTGGATAGACTGACCAAGACTGCCCGATTTATCCCGGTCAAGACTCGGTATAGCAGCGCCAAATTGGCCGAGCTATACATGTCCAGAATCGTGTGCCTACATGGAGTACCCACAAGGATTGTGTCGGACCGTGGTACTCAGTTCACCTCTCACTTTTGGGATAAGTTTCACGAGGCGTTGGGAACTCACCTCGCCTTCAGTACTGCTTATCACCCTCAGACAGATGGACAAACCAAGAGAACGAACCAAGTCTTAGAGGATATGCTAAGAGCCTGTGCATTGGATTTTACTAAGGACTAGGAGAAATGCCTGCCCTACGTAGAGTTCTCCTATATCAACAGCTACCAGGCTAGTCTGAAGATGTCACCGAACGAGGCCTTATTTGGACGAAGATGCCGCACTCCGTTGATGTGGTTGGAGACCGGCGAACGAGCCGTATTTGGACCAGACATCATTAGGGAGGCCGAAGAGAAAGTTCGACTGATAAGAGATCGGCTTAAGGTAGCCCAGTCTCGGCAAAAGAGCTATGCGGACACTCGCCGAAGAGAGTTGGTGTTCAAAGTATGTGACTTTGTGTACCTGAAAGTCTCGCCACTGAGAGGAACCAAGAGGTTCAGGGTCAAAGGAAAACTGGCGCCAAGATATGTTGGACCCTTCCCGATAAGCGCCAGGAGAGGCGAAGTGGCCTATCAACTAGACCTACCGGAAAATCTTTCCGATGTACACCCTGTCTTTCACGTGTCACAATTGAAGAAATGTTTGCGAGTGCTGGAAGAACAAATACCCTCGAAAGAAGTCCTTATCAGTGAGGACCTCACATATCCCGAATACCCTGTAAAGATTTTGGACGAAGCTGAGAAAAAGACTAGGACCAAAACGTGGCGAATGTACAAGGTACAATGGAGCAACCACACTGAAGACGAAGCCACCTGGGAAAAAGAAGACTTTTTGAAAACCGAGTACCCGAACCTATTCCACGAACGGTAAGAAATCTTGGGGACGAGATTTATTGATAGGGGGTAGGTTTGTAACGCCCGAAAATCGGAGAATTTAAAATAGGAATTGGAAAATAGAATTGAAAAATAGGAATTGGAAAATAGAATTGAAAAATTGGGTAAATTAAAAAATGCACTGTTCATTAGATCACTAGCTGTTCGACGTCGTACCGGCCCCGGCCTCGCGCCCGCCGCGCGTCGCCGCCGTACCGCGCCCGAGCCCGCGCGCGCCACGCGCCACGCCCTCGCGCCGTGCCGTGCCCTGGCCCCGCTCGCCCGCATGTCGCCCACGCTGCGTCCCGGCCCCGCCCGCACCGTGCGCCGTTGCCGCCACGCGCCCGCCCGCCGCACGCGCCCGCGCCCGCGCCCGCCACCCGTCGCCGCCGCACCCGACCCCCGCCCGCAACCTCGTCACGCGCCGCCCGCCTCGCACCCGGCCCCGTGCGTGCCCGTGTTCCGCGCGCCGGCCCGGCCACCTACGCGCCACGTGCGTCACGCCGTACCGTGCGTCGGACCCTCACCTTTTCCCCGTTCTTTCACCTCCCGGCCACGCCTATATAAGGATCCCTCTCCCCTCTGTTTCCCCCCACATCGCCGCCGTCCCTCGCCGTCCCTCGCTGATTATTCCACCGAGTGCCGTTGCCGCAACCCTAGCCGCCGTGCGCCGTTGTCGCCGCAAGCTCCACCTCCGTGCGCCGGAGCTCCACCGCCCTCCCAAGCGTCGCCGTCGCTGGTAAGCCGAGCCGCCATCCCTTTCCCCTCGCCTACGCCGGTTGCCGACCGCAACAGAGAGAGAGAGTGAAAGCAGCCCCGGTCGAACACTTGGCGGGTTAGTGAATAGTAACCAGAGGAAAAAGAAAACAAAAGAAAAGAAAGGGAAAAGAAAAATAGGAAAAAAATGGGAAAAAATTTTGGAAAAATAGAAAAGGTGTTTAGGAAAGATTTGGGAAAATATTTGGGCAAAAATATATTGTTTTCTCATATATTTTCTCGGAGCAAATTCAGAAATAGAAATCGGACTTTGTTTATTTCTTTTCCACCATCTAAAATATGTTTCTTTTAGTGCTCGAACCTCCAAAACCTCGAGTACAAAACCTCTTGATTAGCTTTTCCAAATTTATTTTCTTAAATAAATGCGATCCACGTTTTTACGAAACCCTAGAGCACCAACTCGTTTTCAAACTCGGATTTTACCCTAACAACTCTCGTCCGAGCTCAAGTAGAATTTTAGGCTAAACGTTTGGAGTCATTTTTATGGTTCTTTTTGATCTCTCGGTATTTTATTGATTTCTGATCGAATTCAATTGATCTTTCACACGTACGGATAGCAACCGAGGGAGCGAGCACTCACTACGTTGAAGACCCTGGCCAACAAGTGTGCGCGCAAGGCAAGTCTACACATCCCTTTGAGCATATTGAACCTACTTTGCAAAATGATATTGGTTTCAATTACAAATTGCATGCTATACACAAATGAGTACATATACTTGATATACCCTGCCTTGATATCGATTACCATTAGAACTATTCTTTGTAACCTTCGATGTGATACAACCGGAGGTTATCTTCAGTAAAATGCTTAGCCCTTCTTATACTAGATTCTTGCATATTCATGATTTTACAAATAAGCCTCGTGCTTGGGCAACTATCTTTGGGAAGGTAGTTGAGATAGGGCAAGTGGAGACATGAGCGCCACATTGCCTCGGTCATGTTGGAAATAGCTTTGATGGAAAAATGAAAGTACAAAACAATGTTTTCAGACTAGGGCAGATGGATGGATTTGGGTGGTTTTCCGGGAAAGGCTAGTACCGTCCCTGGTCAATTAAGGACCGAGCCATGAGACTTATAACTTAGAGCGAACCAGTACAACCGTACTTCCCGAATGGGTATAGACCTAGCAGAGTAGATAGTCGAGCGGAGGCAGTATCCCTGCATAGTGGTTCAGGTGTAAGTGTTGAGTTAGGGACCTACCAAGGGTAGTGTGCCCATGTTTGAGATGAGATGAAAGGCCTTTATGTGATTGATAACTTGAACCTAACGATGACTTAAAGATTAAGTGAGTTTTTCTCTCTTACCTCGGGAATGCCAGAACTCCTCTCACTGCTAGGAAATGACGGCAAGAGTGCATGAGGACTTAAGTTCATGGTGCGGGTACTGCCAAAGTGAGGTTATCGAAAGGCTTTACCGTGACCGTCCCATATAGAGGGATGCAAGCTCATTCCATGAGTAGTTGCGGAGTACGGGTAAAGTGTACATCCACTGCAGTGTGAGTCAATCAATCTATTCGAATAGCCGTGCTCGTGGTTAAACTTTAAAATGATGGGTTGGTATGCATAATGATTTTGTTAGCTGGTGGACTTAACATCTCGACCTACGACAAGGGATAGACTCCCTAGAAAACCATGACGAACCGGAGAGGGGAAACCATCCTTGGTATCACGATGGATGGCTGACAGAACCGTCGCCGATTAATATGTGCTGGAACTAAAACTTGATTGGCAAGATGTTAGGATTGTGAAATGATTTGTGAAAATTGGCTTTGTGCAAATGAACCTTAGCCATCCTTTGAATGACCCTTTCATGTGCACCATTCCGTGTCGGCTTGCTGAGCACGTTGGGTACTCACCCTTGCTATACGCACAAACTTCAGATGAAGGAAACGAAGAACTGGCGGACCCCTATGCTTACTACCAGGAGGAATGAAGATAACGATGTACGCTAGGTCTTAGTCCCCAGTCGTTGCTTGTGGCAATCGACATGCCGCTGCTTTCCATCTGCTAATCTCATCTAAACTCTGATTTGGTTGAATTCAGACCAATAGGTCCTATATGTATTGGATATTGCCTTCGGACCTATTATTGTAATAAGTTCGATGTAAGACTATTCGTGTACTTTGCACCTGGTAATTCAGAACTGTATTCGTGGGTACCAAACTACTCGATGCAGGGATATGGTACTATGAACACGAATGATTCCTGTTCCCAAAAACGAGGGTCGACAAATGTACCTGAAAGATCTGGTCTAGTACCGAGACTAGCCTCATCAAAAGTGACTACGCAAGTCTCGACAATTTTGTTAGTCTCTAAAAACAAGTACACGATAGCCACGAGTGTGTGTGGGGTAACCAAGAAATAAACCATCAGTTGAACGTGATTCAAACTTGTCCAAATTTCCAAATTCTAACACAAAGCACTTGCAACCAAAAACACGCAAATGTGAAACTTTGGGCTGGCGACCAAAACGAAGCTCATAAGGAGTTTTGCGAAGTTTAGAACGCAAGAAAATACGATTAGAAACATAGCAAGCAGTGTTAATAGCTTCGGCCCAAAATTTTCTAGGAGTGTGATATTCATCTAGCATTGTCCTAGCCATCTCAACCAAAGAAAAATTTTTCTTTCAACAACGCCATTTTGTTGAGGAACATGAGGAGAAGAAAATTGATGTTCAAAACCGTTTTCATTGCAAAATTGTTCAAAAGAAGCAACCATTTTACCATGAATTGGTGTGTGTGAAGAAGCAACCATTTTACCATGACGACATGGTGCACAAACCAAATCAAGATCCTTTTTGAGTCTTGGCAAACCACGAACAAGATTCAAACCACTTAATCGAGTCAAATGATCAAATCCAACATGACCAAGTCTACGATGCCAGAACATCAAATCTTTGTTGAATTTTGCAACTAAACATGTAACAACAGGAGCAACAGGGTTTTCAAAATCAGCTTTAAAACTCTCCCATAACGTGAAATATTCAAAACAGAATCACCACAAGAATCAAATATTTTACTTCCAGTTTTCTTAAAATGAACTTCAAAGTTTTCATCAACAATTTGTGAAACTGAAAGTAAATTATACTTTAAATCCTCTACCAAAGCTACCTCTTTTAATTCGAACTTGTCACTTACCTTGACGGATCCGGTAGCGAGAACGACACTTGTTGAAGCATCCCCAAAGATTATCGATTCTGTCTTGGATGCCATCTTGAGGGAGGAGAACCAATTTTTATCTTCGGTCATGTGCCGTGAACAACCGGAGTCCATGATCCACACGTTCTCCTTCCTCGCCATGAAAGCCCACACAACAACGGATGTCGAAGCCTCGATCGGGGTTAGTCAAAAGAAATTTAGGAATCCAAGATCGAGACATACGACCAACAGATCTAATAGGCACAAATCCACAAGTAAAAATAGTTTTGGAATTTTCAAAAAAATTCCTTCGGGGCCGGCCGACCGGGGGTGCTGTCGGGCGACGCCATCGCCGGTCGACCGAGGCGTGCCGACGGTCCGACCGGTGCCACGGCCGTCGACCAGGTGGACCAATCTGCGGCGACCGGCCTTCCGAGGAAAACCGATTTTTGCCGCTTTGATTTTGCAAAATTATTCTCTTTTTCCTTTTTCTGTTTTCGTGCTAATCTAAAACAAAAACCAACAAGATGACCATCTTTACTACAAAAAGAGCAAGAAAACTTTTCTTTAGTGGGAGATGGTTTTGAAAAATTAGGTTTAGTTTCTTTTAGATAAACGAAAGAGATGGCAAATTTCCAGCAGACTTAAAAATTGTTTTCATGGTATTAGGTTTTGTCAAGATTTCACCGTTTTCAGTCATTCCTAAAACATTTGGAGGATTTTTGGTGAAATAGTCATGAGCATCAAAACCTATTTCTTTATTGTCGCTACTACACTTTAGATTTGACCAAAATCATGTTAAGTTGTTTCTTACCGTCAGAAAATTTTTGCAAAGAACTTTTTAAGTAAGAAACTTTTTTTTCAAGATTAACACAATTTTCACAACCAATAATGACATCTTTACCTTTGCGACATCTAGAGCAAGAAGCTACCTCATCTTGTTTAACTAGTTCTTCCATATGCTTAACACGAGCTAAAGCATCTTTTAATTTCAATTCATTAGCATCACAAGTTAAACAAGATTTAGCAACCAAAACATGAGAATTATTGACATCTCTAATCTTTGAAATTTCTAGCATTAAAACCTCACAATTTTTGCAATTGTCATCATTGGGAATAAGAGATTTAATCTAGCAATTTCAGCATTTAAAGATTCAATCACAAATTCTTGTTTTTTAAACATTTTCTCACATTTTTTATTCTTAGCACTTAAAACAAGAATTGCCTCCTCAAGCGAGCTTACCTCATTTTCTTCTTCGAAGAATCTTCATCTCCACGCGTCATGAGACAAACGCCGGAGATGTTCTTGCCCTTCTCCTCATTGTCGAATCTATGTCTGAGTGGCTCAAAAGCGGCATAGACTTGACTCAGCACTTTCTTGATCATCTCCTTGGAGCGCCTACCCTTGGGCTTGTCATCTTTTGTCTTTTCGGCGCTCTTGTCATCCTTCTTGCTCCTCCCGAGCTTGGGGCAGTTGGAGCGGATGTGATCCAAGGCGCCGCACTCAAAGCAACGTGTTGGTCCTCCTTTTTTCCTGAACCTAACTCTGTTCATTGCTCTGGAAAGTTTGTTAGTAGCAAGAGCCAAATCCTCCTCCTTGAATTGCTCGAGTTGTTCATCGGACATGGCGTTAATTAAAGCAAGAGCATTTGGAGATGATGAAGAAGAAACATCGAAGAAGTCCAAGGAGAAATCAAAGCATTTGACTTAGAATCCATTTTTCGAGAAAGAATATTCATCTCATGAGTTTTGAGTTTTGTATGAAGCGAATCCAAAGTCAAATTTGCCATGTTAACAGATTCTTGAATAGAAGTTACTTTCATCTCCCAAACAGACATGTCAAGACCATTTAAAAAGTGGCGAGAAATCTCAGACTGTGGATAATTAGTGTCATAAGAAGCATCAACAAATCTAAGATTGCTCAGAATTTTGTCGAACCTACCAAGATAATCATCTAAAGCTTCAGCAGGTTTCATCTCAAATTTTATGTATTCCTTTTTGAAAAGATCTCGACGAAGTTCTTTTATATTAGTGGTTCCTTGATGAAAGTTTTTCAAAGCGTTCCAAATCTCGTTTGCGGTTTGAAGATGTAAAACACGGTCAAAATCAGAACGCGAAATTCCATTCAACAAAATATTTTGAGCTTTGCAATTATTATTAAATTCAGTTTTCAAAGCATCAGAATTAATTGCATCGGGTATGGTGTAGGAAAGAGCAACCTTTTGCCATACATCATAGTATTGAGTCATGATGTAGGATTGCATCTTACTACACCAATACGCAAAATCGGTGCCATCAAAAACATGCGGTTTTGTTGAAAATTTATCCGACATGATGAGAAAACTTTAGATTGAAGAAAATCCAAAGCAGGAAAATGTGGCTCTAATACCACTTGTAGGATCGAAAGCCCAAAGAAAAGCCAACCAGAGGGGGGTGAATGGTTGAGTACCCCAAAAACAAATCTTAGCGGAAATTAGATTTACCCTCTATTTTCTAAAGCCGGTCTGACCGCAGGTGTCGTGCCGGTCTGACCGAGCAACCTCACCGGTCTGACCGCCCGTAGCCGATCGCCTCAGCCGATTGCTTGATGTAGCCGATGCCGATGAAGTCCGACGCCAGACGGTCTGACCACCTATGTGCTTACGGTCTGACCGGTTAGAAGCTACGGTCTGACCGCAGTATAGCTAGCGGTCTGACCGGCGTGTAGATCCGGTTGAACCGACAATTATGCCGCTGCACCGAGGAAGAAGAAGACACAAAAAATTCTCAAGAAGATTGATCTTTATTGAATCTCTCTGTGTTTACAAAGTGCAAACAAAGCACTCCTCACAAAATCTCAAGGTAAACTTGAAACCCTAATTCGAAACTCTAAAAACTTGAACTCAAAAGCGATACCGAGAGGCCACGCCTCCCCTCACTATTTATACCCAAGATCCGCAGCCAAGAGCCACGAATCCTACTCATACAAGAAGTTCTAATCCACTAGGAAACCTTCCCGTACAAGAAACAAACTTTACATAAAACAACCGTAACAAACTCGGTCTTTCTAAAACCGAAATTCCGCTTTCCATACGCACACAATATCTCCATCGTATGCCATATGGAAACTTCACCAATCATGTGCATTAATCTCTACCCTTTAGCATCCCGCATGATCCCAATCTTGGACGTCACCTTATCTCCAAGTTGACTCCAACTCGATCACCGGCGACACTTTCCCGAGGCGTAAAGAGTACCTACACACAAACAAACAAAGAATACCATATCCGAGCACAAGCTATCCAAACTTGACTCATTGTTAGTATAAACAACCAGACACGTGCATAGGAACACGAAACTCCCATGTATATGCAAGGAAACAAACTAAAACCGAAACCGAATCAAAATCGGCGACCAGTCGGACTATGCCGGCCAGTCTGACCGCAGGCAACTGTCCGGTCTGACCGCTCAAACACCTCCGGTCAGACCGGCAGTACAAGCCCGGTCAGACCGGCTGTGGCAACCGACTGAACACTATTCATAGTCCGAAAACCAAAACCACTTTGTCAATAAATCTCCAAAGATCAAAACAGACAAACCAACAACCACAGCAACCAATTGTTCATCATCAAATGAAGAATCAAACACACTTTGATTTTACAGAACCTAATGAATAGCAATGTGCACAAATTAGGCAGTATATAATTCTTATTAACATTGAAATGAACTTCACAAATTAACACATTCACCTCTTGTTGTAGTTTTTTTGTTCGACTACGTGTAATCGGCCCTTGCTTTGTATCTTCGATGTTGGTTTGTGGGTTTTTGACGCTTGAGGATGTATGTATGGTTGATATGACCTCATCGTCCTCCCTTTATTGAAAAGGAGTCGTCCTCGACTCTTATCCTTCTGAGTCCAGTACTTGTGTTAGGCCAACAGGGGTGGATGCTATGTTTCTATTACAATCTTCTTCCATCATAGCAAGGTCTTTGAGTATGCAATCATAAAAACCAAGTAGTAGTCTTGTATATGGAAACCAAAAGGATTTTGAATTAAGTTAAGCTTTCACCTTGAATTGATGCTTAGAATTTGGAGCAAATGTTGATGTCCTTGGGATGTTCTTATCAATTCTGTAATGAATTGTCACATGATGGAGAATGTGCATAGGCTACCGAAATCTCAACAAGGAGAGTAAGAAGGATCACTTTCCACTTCCTTTCATCGATGATATGTTAGAGTGGCTTGCCAATCATTTGTTCTTCTGTTTCCTTGATGGGTATTCTGGCTATCATCAAATCTCCGTCCATCCCGACGACCAAAGTAATACCACATTCACATGCCCCTATGGAACATATGCCTATCATAGGATGTCTTTCGGGTTTTGTAATGCACCCACATTGTTCCAAAGGTGCGTGATGTCTATCTTCTTAGACATGATTGAGCAAATCAAGGAAAAATCTTTTGATCATTGTCTCGAGAATTTAGACAAGGTCTTACAAAGGTGCAAAGAGAAGGACCTGGTACTTAATTAGGAGTAGTGTCATTTCATGGTCCGTGAAGAAATCGTCCTTGGACACCTTGTGTCCGAAAGAGGGAAAGAGGTGGACAAAGCCAAAATAGATATTATCAAAAAACTCCCACCTCCTGCCAATCTAAAGGAATCCGAAGCTTCCTAGGTCATGTTGGGTTCTTCCGACGACTCATTAAGGACATTTCTCAGATCGCCAGACCCCTCACAAACCTCTTAGCTTAGAATGTCCCATTTGACTTTGATGATTAGTGTCTATGCTCCTTTAATATTCTTAAAGAAGCACTCATCTCTGCTCCTATAATTCAACCTTCCGATTGGTCGCTACCCTTTGAAATAATGTGCGATGCTACCGACTTTGTAGTAGGAGCAGTCCTTGGTCAAACCAAGGATAAAAAGCATAATGCTATAGCCTATGCTAGCAAAACTTTAACATGAGCTTAACTTAATTGTGCTACCACTGAAAAAGAGCTTCTTGCTTTTTTTTGCTATAGATAAGTTTAGATCTTACTTAGTAGGAGCTAAGGTAATAATTTACAGTGATCATGCTACCTTAAAATACCTCCTCACTAAGAAAGATGTTAAACCTAGGCTAATAAGATGGATTCTCTTACTCCAAGAATTTGACATTGAAATCAAGGATAAAATGGGAGTAGAGAATTTTGTAGCAGATCACTTGTCTCGTATACTCTATATTAACATGCAGGAGCTTGATTTCCTACGAGACGATATACTACTAAAAGTGACAGACTCTAGCTCTTGGTATGTGGACATAGTGAACTTCATAGTCACTGGATATGTCCCACCATGTGGGAACAAAAAGAAGTTGATCTATGAGAGTCGTCGTCACCTTTTAGAGGAGAATTACCTGTATAGGGTTTGTGCTGATGGATTGTTAAGGAGATAAATCTCGAGAGTCGAAGCCCCCCAAATCATTGAGAAATACCATGCGGCCCCGTTCGGAGGGCACTACGGTGCATTCCGAACACAAGCCAAAATATGGCAGAGTGGATTTTTCTGGCCAACAATATATGAAGACACCAAAGAATTCATTTGGAGGTGCTGGAGATACCAGAAACATGGAGGGATAAGTGCTCGCCATGCAATGTCCCTTACATACAATCTTCAAGTGGAACTTTTTGATGTATGGGGTATTGATTTCATTGGACCTTTTCCAAGATCCTATGATTGCGAGTACATCCTGGTGGTCGTCGATTACGTATCCAAGTGGGTACCAGGCCCCTCGAGTGATCGGGTCTACAAATGCATGGTCGTGCTAAGGTTAAGAGTTGACCTGTTAAGGGATTCCGAATCACAGAATCGAGAAAGAGTTGTCGGCTTGGAGCCAAACCAAATATCATGAGGAAAAGGGAATAGCTTGTATATGACTTTGTGGTGGTTCGTCTGATATGATCTTACGTGCATCAACGAGTTGACATGTCTTGCTAGAGGCCGCTATCAACTATTGGCTCGAGTAGGACTACTCGGACCATGTATATTCACACGTGAGCCCATTGGGTCACACACTTAACGGGATGAATCTTATAAACTTGACTATGAGATTGTCTCTACTGCAAGTGAGAGATTGTTGGATATATATGCCTAAGAGACAACCCCGACCCTTTGGGTCGCACCACACCGAGGGTCGGACGGACTATACCCTGGGTCGGATTGCTGAATGGGCCTTTTGGAAAGGCCCATCAGCGGGGTATATATATAGAGCGGTGGGGCGCACAAATTGAGCTCTCTTCATGGCCGCTGTTGCCAAACCCTAGCCAACGATCAGTTGTTCCTCATCGACCTAGCAGTCCGAGGGCACAACGCTTCCTCCCTATACGTGTGGAGACTTTGAAGGTGCTGCACCTGGAGCACAAGGACGAGCCACATGTGAGGACATGATCGACTACTTCCTCTTCACCGACGCAGACGACCACAATTGGATCGAGTCTACACTGATGCATCTTCCGCTACATTTGCGTGTCTAGTGGTAATTCGGTGATCTATAACTGTAGTAGTTCCTGGTTCATGGGACATAAATTTTTGTTGTGCGCTAGTGTAGCCGTCCCATAACCCTTCAGTGGTATCAGAGCCGTAGTTGTTTCGTATAGGTTCAGATGTGTGCATATGGAGATATGCGTTGATGTAGATGAGAGCCCAATCTGTTTCGTGCTCCTAGAGCGAGGGCTGTGTAACGATCTATTCCTACCGGTCGGATATCTGCCTTCGGAGTTAAGTGATACATGTAAGTCTGGTCGTAACAGTCATAGATCAATGAGATTGATCGAATCAAATTGAGGTTGAAGTAGTGGGCGCATTTCAAGCATGGCGGTGGTAGATTGGATCCACCACTAGCTCGGGAAAATTGTGAAAACATGGTGTTCGGTAAAACAGCCGTAACGTTTACAGACGATCTCGAATTGAGGCGAATTTTATATGAAAATTCATCTACAAATTATTTTACACATGAAATTCACTGCCTTTGGTGGTTTCGACAAAATTAGATTTCCCAAATTCAGCCAGGAAGGTGGAGTTTTCGGCGATTTAAGTTTAGACGTCGGAAAACACATAACTTGTTTTTGCAGATTCATGTGATAGGTATGGCCCTTATGTGCATGTGATGCATGTATGTAATAAATTCGTGGCCTGCGTGTCATGAGTACGGCAATACGGCTGGAGCCATATGCATTGTCAATCTAATGTAATGGCATGCGTGCCTTATTGTGATGATCCAATATGCGATTGTGTAACTACATAGAGATGGTGTGTTAGATAGTCCGTGGAGACCTCATCACTGGAAGGATGGTGTACATGGATCATGGAGATGGAGATCATCACGATGGACAGTTCAATGGAGATGGAGATCGCCATGTGATACAGGGTCATACCGTGTCATGATATGTGAATGCCATTCCTTATGTTCTGCTTTTATTTACATGATATAATTATTATATTTTCTGCATGTGACGATAGAAGTAGAACGATCCCTCACAATATATATATTTAGATGTCCTCCCAAACCTTGCACTGTCACATGTCTTGTACAATTAGTGGTGGGTATATGAAATTAGGGTGCCACTAGTTTTCCTTGACTTGACGGGTTAGTGTCGGACACTTACACACATAAGGATTGGTTATCTTAGACAAAGTCATCTTAACGTTAAGGACTTTGGGACATAAAGGTTGGGCGCCGACACATAGAAATGTCACCCAACAACAGGAGTCATATGAGATATGATTAGCAAAGATATTGATTTTAGTGGGACTAAATTCTGTTAAATGGTTAATATGATTTACTTTATCATGAATGTCTTAGTATTTTGCATTGTTTTGTTGTAAATTAAATGGCACCTACTAGCAACACGCCGTTTACTTTGTGTTTGATCCTTGAGAAGGATAAGTTGAATGGAACAAACTATTTGGATTGGATCCAAAACCTGAGAATTGTTCTTAGGGCTGAGAAAGGAGGATGTTATATACACCCCATTGCCAGAGGAGACTGCTGAAGATGCAATTGCTGCAATTAAAACCGCATACAAGAAAGCATGTGATGCTGATCTTGAAGTTAGTTTCCTTATGCTTGCTTGCATGGAACCCGAGCTGCAGATGCAATTTGGGACAAGGTGCAGATGTAGATGCAGGACTGAAAGGTTTAATATTTCCAAGGCTAATCATTTCATTGATAAGACCTTTCGAAACTTCTTGAAGGAGCTTGGAGCCTGGTACAATATAGTCACTCCATACCACCCTCAAACAAGCCGTCAGGCTGAAACATCAAACAAACAAATCAAAAACATGCTGCAGAAGACCGTTCAGGAAACGGGAAAATCATGGAAGTGGAAACTAGCTGATGCACTGTGGGCATACAAGACTGCATACATGATGTCACTCGGCATGTCTCCCTATCCACTAATTTATGGAAAAGCATGCCATTTACCTATCGAGTTGGAACATAGGGCATACTGGGCTATCCGGAAATGTAACATGAAATCAAATCAAGCCGTACCCCAGAGGAAGATGCAACTCTCCAAGCTAGAGGAATGGAGAGATAAAGCTTATCACAATGCCATGATCTATAAGGAAAGAACAAAAAGATGTCATGATAAGTGGATCAGGCTAAAGGAATTCAAACCCGGGGACAAGGTTTTGTTATTCAACTCTAGAGTCAAACTATTTGGTCATGGAAAACTCCGAAGTAAATGGGAAGGACTATTCACCATCACTAACACATCATCGAACGGAGCAATCACACTCCAAAATGACGAAGGTAAAATCTGGTAAATGGTCATCGTTTAAAAGTTTTTCTTGATCCTGTTGAAAATCTAAAGGAGGTAGATGCTATTAAAGAATTGTTTGATTTAGATGCTTTGCCTGAGTTCTCATAGATTTTATTTACCTAGGCTAGTATTTTCTTGTTGCCCTTAGTTTATTCCTTCCCTCCTAAAAATTTCTAGTAAAGTGGAGCCCATAGGGGTTCGACCGAAACCCAGTTCGGCTGAACCGACTCCGCCGCCACTCCACTCCATTTTCCCTCAAAAATCCACCTATTTCCCGTCTCAAATTTAGCCTGATCCGAGGTTTTTTGGGATAGTTAGAAAAAGTTTTCCTTTTAAAATCCCCATCTAATATATTCTCCTCCATTCATCCAAGTTCCACCCAATTTCCATCTAGCCAAACCCTAGACACCTCCTCCAATGGCTGGCAAGGGGCTGATTCCGTTCACTTCCTCCACCTCAACTTTTGATCTCGATGCATAGCTGACTTCGGCGAACCGCCTCATTGATCTTAGCCACTATATGCTTGAAGAAGCACGTATTGTCGAGGTAGAGCCCCTAGCCATCATGCCACCTCACTGCCGCGACGAAAGGCTGATTGGCCCCGACAGGGGTTTGACCAAACAATGGCCGGCTAGCCTTGGCCCCCCCCATTCGAGCGCACAGACTCCTTTGCCAATGCTGTCTCATAGAGGGCATTCCCGCACAGCCAGCCCCTACCCGCGACCTAGTTGCAGAGGGTGATATTGAAATCGCTGATCTAAAGGATGATTTAATTCCCAACGCCGTGGCCTTTGCTCTAAAGTTAAGCAACTTTTTAAGGCCGTAGGAAGGATGACGTCTATCATGCTCTCGTTGGCAACTTTTTTGGCAAGAAGACAAACACAATCGAAACACCTAATGCCTTACTGTGATATGGAGTCTCCAACCACCACGATCTAGCAAAAAACTAAACCAAGATGGGTTTTGTAGATTAAACCAGCTAGCGAAGCCGATTTGAGTAGAACGATGGATAAATACCAGTCTCATGGGCAAACGGAAGGTTTTTAGGACAAACCTACAAAGAGGTGTCACACTCTCAAAGCGGCGGCGGACGATTTACAACGCAAATCGACAAAGATGGACTAAACTAGGATAAAGTAGAAAACATGGCTGAAAAGTAAAAGTAAAAGAACGATTCAATTGTATAGATTGGGGGATAGATTGTGTATTGTCTCTCTCCAATTGAACAGGCCTTGGCCCTTAAATAGGGGTTGCCTCCTACGGGTCCTCCACCACGTCCAATTCGAGGTAGATACCTTAGGAAACTCGAGACATACCTTATGGAGCAAGGAAACTCGAGTACCGATGAAAATCGACTAGGTCTCGGACTCTGCCGGTCAGACCGGCCCTCTAGAGGAAACCAACAGATTTTCCAAATATTGACAATTTTTCTCTATTTCGTCCATAGGTGCCAAATTTGGGTGTAAACACATGCCCCTTCCTTTTATGATGAACATCATGAATCTAAAAGCATAGAGCATGTTGTCTTAGGGCGATAATCTAATTACCGGCCACAGAACTTCCTAAGCATCTTGCCAAACACTCGGGAAGTATTTATTTAAGTATCTTTTTGAAATAATCTTGCTTTCACCCTTTTGTTGTAAGCCTTAACCACCCTCTTCTTCTCTTTCTCTATTTCTTCAAACGCTTGTTAATCACCTCATCAAGATTATCTCCCATTAAAGTCTTGTAGTCTTCAATTGACAAATCGTCTTGCTTTATATATCGAAGAGAGCCAAGATTCACCTCTACCAGCAAAACGGCTTCCTGTGCATAGACCAACTCAAAAGGAATAACCTTGGCAGCACCATGTTTAGATATCCTGTAAGCCCATAACGCTTCAGAAAACACCTCATGCCATCACTTCGGATGTTCTTCAATCTTCTCCTTGACTAACTTCAACAATGTTTTGTTGTTCGGCTTGGCTTGTCCATTAGCCCAAGCATAGTAAGGAGAAGAACTCAACAATTTAATACCATAAGATTCGGCAAAACTTCTCACCTCCTTGGACATAAAAAAAGCTCCTTGATCCGTAGTCAAAGTTTGAGGAATACCGAATCTATGAACAGTATGCTCCAAGACAATGTCAATACCTCCGCGTGTGTCATATTCTTGAGTGGCACGGCTTCGGCCCACTTAGTGAGGTACTCCACCGTAACTAGCACGAACTGATGCCCTTTCGATGATGAAGGATAAATTTGACCTATAAAATCTAAAGCCCAACCTTGGAACGACCCCAAGACCACGATCTTTTCAAATACTCAATCAAAGGAATTCTCCTGGGCACAAATGTCCGAATTTAAAATTAATTAAGCCTATGAATCAAATCTATCGTGCCCCCAGCTTTCTGTTCAAACCCGGTCTGACCGGCCATGCAATGCCGGTCAACCCTCTACCTCTCACCAGTCAGACCGGCCACACAAAGCCTGTTAGATCGCCGACCACCTGCGGTTCGACCGGCAGTGAGGTGCCGGTCAGACCGCCCGTAGTCTGTGACTTCGCCAATTTTGCCCAAAGAATTGAAATCAAGCATCGGCTTTTCCAGTATTAAAAATACTTCTTTTTTATATTAGAGCCACATGCTTGGTATATCAAATTATTGGACCAAAATTCCTTCTTTCTAGACATATGAAAATTATAACATGCAATTAATATGCCTAGATGAATACTAATTCAAGTGGCTTTTGAAACAATAATCATCAAGGCATCAAAAACAATTAGTCACTTGAAGTATGATCAATAATGAATCACCAAAGTCATATGCCTCACATGCATGAATTCCAATAAACTACAAGTGTAAGTAATCGGCTTAAACATGTATGCAAAATATTATAACAATGCCAATGTTCCTAAAGAAAACAACTCTAGAACAAATCATCATGTTGACCATTGACATTAGCCGGATTACTAAAAAGTAAAATTTCATGATGCAATAATTATGAAATCGATATTTCCTATGGTGATTCATCAAAACATGCATGATTTGGCTTTTGATAAATATCAAAGCCCAACAAGCCGAATCATACTTTAAATAAATTATATGCCAACTTGCCAATTCCACCACTCAAAATTGGTATTTGCAACATGTATGCATAATATCAATTTGATAAGCAAAACACACATATGCTAGATAGCAAGCAATGTTCTAACATGTCATAGGCATACTATAATGATGAGCACGATAAACCCATACCTTGCCTTAGCATCCAACAAACAGCAGCTCAAAGATATGATGTTTTATCCATCGTCGTTCATCTTTCTTGATTTCTTCATGAGCATATTAATGTCATGCCCCCAAGCAAAATCAGCTTTCTTCATTGCACGATTTCGAAGGCAAGAGAAACATCGTAGTAGCACCCATAGCAACATGTGGAAGAGAGTTTTCTCTAATGACTGAAGATTCTTCTCTCTTCAAATTGGATTTACTACTACTCTGGGAAATCACCGGTCTCTTAGCTTTTACTTTCTTGGGTCTCCACACTTGCTTATGTGTTATCTGAGGCTTCAAATCATCATATGTCTTGTTCTCCACATCTTCGGCCTTCTTTTCTTTTTGACATATGGCTCAAAGATGTTGTAGCCTCCTCTTTTGAGAGCGAGATAAGCCGGAAGGTATCCACTTCGGCTGTGGTTGTTTTCTAGGAGCCAAACAATGATTTCTGATATTTGTGGTCAAAGTGGAAGCTCCTGTGTTGTTCTCATTCTTCCCACTCATCTCAGATGCCTCCAGGTCAGACCGACCTCTGGCCCTGGTCAGACCGACCTCTGGCCCTGGTCAGACCGGCTGTGAGTCATCGATCAGACCGGCCTGATGGCTCGGTCAGACCGGTCGTAGGCTGGCGGTTAGACCACTCAACTGCCTCGGTCATACCACCATTGTTGGTAGTCACGATGTTGGCTTCGGTCTTCTCTGCTTGTAGCTCCTTTGTCGCATCTCCAGTAGGTACTTGAACATCTTGAAGCTCCTCCTTGGTAGTAATGACCTCAGGAGCTTTGGCTTCTTTTCTCACCCACACCTTCTTCATCTTGTTTACCTTTGATCCAACGGACCGATTCTTTCGTGAGAAATGGTCTTGTCTTGATTTAGATGAATGACTTGTTATTGACCATGGCATCACAACCGGAGGTTTGTATGGAGTTGATAATGTTGATGGTTCCAATTGCTTTGGCATTTGACCAAATCTCTTTCTAGGGAGCGATCTTGGTCTTTTTAGATCACTAGTACAATTATCAAATTGTTGACCAGCTAATCCCTTCTTGTACCTAGCCATAAGCATATCAAAAGTGAGCTTCAGCTTTTTAGTCTTTATAGAACTAAATGACTCATCTTTTGTAACTTCACGATCTTCGGCCTTAAAATTAATTGATCCTAATTATCTCGGGCCGACGATCCCTAACAATAACATCTTTCCCTCTTGTAGATTCGGCTTGGCTAGACCGGATCAACACTTTCTTGTCGTCAAAATCAATAGAAACAATAGGAAGAGAATCACGAATAATTCCGGTCTTAGCAATATGTATAACCGAAATAGTATCACAATTGATCGATGAATTATGAATTGGTCTTTCCTCCCTCAAGCTCTCATCTTTAAAATAATCATGAAACTCATGCTCCATTTGTGACCATATAGAAATTGAATTAGGAGCAAGTAAACTAAACCATGTAGATGCAAAGTTTGACAAAGAAAGAGGAAACAACTTTAACTTAAGCAAATCATCATTATCGGCCTTACCACATTGATCAATAAAATGGCTGATATGCTCCATTGTTGTTCTAGCATCCTCACCTGTGAATTTTGTGAAGTTGGGCACCTCAAATCCTTGGGGGTATGGGACCGAATCTATATGTCCAGGATACGGCCTTTCACATGTATGCAATGTTGTTTTAAACTCTATTTCATCACTACCCTGCAAGACATTGTCACTATCTTTTCCAACATTCACATGACCGATCTGTGACTCAGTCTTAGGTGACAATACTATTTCACTATTGCCTGTGACACAGTCCGAACCGTCATTTAGTTCGGCTATATTTTCAATGATGCCATTATCTAAGCTAGCAACACAATCTGAACCAATACTTGGTCCAGCTATACATGCATCGTTGTCCAAACTAGAAACACAATCCGAACCATCACTTGGTTTGGCTATGCATGTTATTCCATCATTGTTCAAAGTAGTAACACAATCCGAACCAACACTTGGTTCGGCTATATTGGTTATTGCATTTTTATCCAAACTAGCACTTAAGCTATTATCATCCACTCGGCTTTCCTGGGCCAGAGCTTCATGCAACACATGATCAATATCAAGAAATATCTGACCATTCAATCTAATCTTTAATAGAATCAAGCAATCCGTTATATGCAATGTTGGCCAAATCTTTTTGAGTTGTGTTCAAACTAAAACATCGGTTTTTAACATCTCTAAACCTTTTGATATAATCAATGACAGATTCATCGTGTTCTTGCCTAACCGATGTTAAATTAGACAACCTAAGCTCAGTTTCACCAGTATAAAAGCAATCATGAAATTGTTGTTCTAATTGAGCCCAAGTATGAATAGAATTTGCCGATAAAGAAGTAAACCATGTAAAAGCAGTACCAAACAAAGACAAAGAAAACAAACACAATTTGAGAACATCATTGGTACTAGCTTCAACGCATTGTACAAGAAATTGGCCTATGTGTTCCCAAGTAGTCCTACCATCTTCACCACTAAACTTAGTGAATTCAAGTATTCTAAAAGCATGATGATATGGGATATTATCAAAATAATCAGGATACGGCTTTTGGTAAACCTTAGCACGATTCCTCGGCTCAATTCCAAATGACTCTCTAATAATATTCCTAATTTGCTCTTCCATATTCTCAGGCCTTGGTTGTGGATTTGATGGCCTACGAATAGGTGGTTGTGGCGGCACAATATGATTATACTGGCCATAATGCGTGTTTTGTGTCAATCCATCTACTTGATGATTTTGTGCTGGCTCATAGCAATTGTTGGCACAAATAGCATGGGTATGTGGAATAACATGACTAATAGTATTAACACGTGATGAATAATAATTAAAATCAGTCCTACCAGTCGTGGTATGAAAACCTGGCGAAATTTCCATGAAATCGGTTTGACCGGCTATAGATAGTCCGGTTTGACCGGCCAAGCACCCGTCTGACCGGTGGTCAGTGGTGCGATCAGATCGGCTGCGGGAGGCCCGATCTAACCGAGATAGGGCACGGTCTGACCAACTATGGTGGGCACGGTCTGACCGGCATAGACTGCGGTATGACTGGCGTCATGCCCGGTCTGACCGTTGGCTAAATTTTTTGTATAACCGATTCCTAGGGAATCGGCTGTGTAAATGCCCATTGATCCATCCATAGCATTATAGGTACGTTGTATAGATGCAAAACTAGAAGTAGCATTGTATTGTTGATAACTGGCTATTTTAGAGCCAATTTTCTTAATAGCCTTGTCAAAATTAGTTTTGAAAGAATTTTCTATCATATCATGATTTTTATCAATACAAACGCTAAAAGATGCATCTACACACTGATCAATATGTTTCCGAATAGCAATAACTGGATCGGGCAGATCGGAGGTTACCTTGAATTTAGGAGGAGGTCCAGGCTTGAGAACCACACCTTGATGGGTCCTGATGAGCGATCTTGCCAACATCTCCTCCAATGTGATCTTGTTGACCTCGTTCCCGCTCGCTATGGTTGATGCGAGTGTAAATTGGTTTCGGCTGTAATAGCCGAACGCCGAAACTTTGTAGCGAAGGCAAAGACGACACTCGGCATAAATTGAGGCAGAAACGATAGTAGTAGCCGAGGTATAGATTGATTCTGGTCGTATGGCCAAAAATCAAAACTTTTGATTCGACGAAACAATATCAAAATATTTAGACGAAATTCGGCCGTAATATGGTCGAATAAATCGTTCCCCAGCGAAGTCGCCAAAAATCATGTTGGCAACTTTTTTGGCAAGAAGACAAACACAATTGAAACACCTAAATGCCTTGCGGTGATATGGAGTCGCCAACCACCTCGTTCTAGCAAAAAACTAAACCAAGATGGGTTTTGTAGATTAAACCAGCTAGCGAAGCCGATTTGAGTAGAACAATGGATAAATACCCGTCTCGTGGGCAAACGGATGGTTTTTCAGGACAAACCTACAAAGAGGTGTCGCACTCTCACAGCGGCGGTAGACGATTTACAGTGCAAATCGACAAAGATTGACTAAACTAAGATAAAGTAGAATGGCTGAAAAGTAAAAGTAAAAGAACAATTCAATTGTATAGATTAGGGGATAGATTGTGTATTGTCTCTCTCCAATTGAACCGGCCATGGCCCTTAAATAGGGGTTGGACTTGCCTCCTACAGGTCCTCCTCCATGTCCAATTCAGGGTAGATACCTTAGGAAAACCGAGACATATCTTATGGAGCAAGGAAACTCGAGTACCGATGAAAATCGACTAGGTCTCAGACTATTCCGGTCAGACCGACCACATGTCACCGGTCTGACCGGCCCTTAGGCCCAGTCAGACCGGTCCATACATGGCGGTCAGACCGGCCCTCTGGAGGAAACCGGCAGATTTTCTAAATATTGGCAATTTTCTCTATTTCGTCCATAGGTGCCAAATTTCAGTGTAAACAGCTCCGTCACCTTAAAGACCTTTCCTAGTTATCTTAGTTATCTTAGTTTTCAGGCGCCTTAGTTCATTTAACTTTTAGTTTAATTTCCCTTCTTTGTAGGTGTGTTGATTAAATGGAATAAAATAAAATAAAAGTTATTTGGTTTGTCACACCGGTATAATTATTTTTTGTCTCCACTTGTGTTTTGTTCGAATGAAGTCGCAGGTACAAGAATAGGTGTGGGGGTGTCCCTCGATGTGACAAGCAAAATCTCTCGGACCACTACCACATTGTTGCACATTTTGGCATAGTATAATACAAGAAAACGCAACGAGATTGGAACCTACTATGGTTCGGCCAAACTATGGCTCGACCGAACCAAGATAGGTCCCACTCGTCATCGTCCTCTCCTATTGCGCAGGTTTGCAATTCCTAACTCTCTAGTACCCTGTTTCTTAATTTCTTTAGCACTATGACCATGAACTTAAAAGATAATAATCTATCCTTGGAACATGATATATTTTGGTTGGCTCACAAACACTTTATTCCTATGACATTCACTTATAATCTGTGGAATCAAATATTTAGGGAAAGCATGTTATCCAACTAACTAATTAATGAGATATAATCTGGTAATAAGAAACTTTGTTTCATGCTGCATAAAATGCTTGGATATTTTGTTTTGAAAAATTCAAAAACCATAACTTTGCAACTCCTCGATGATATTTTATTCCCACCAGAGCCATATGTTGATTCTCATGATTAACCCTTATACATATGCTACTTGCAGAAATTTTGAGTTTGGCCAAATAGTTATATCCTCTTTAGAATCTTTTCATGTTTTTGACGATTAAAGTCTTGTGCATATCCACCACATAAAATTTGCTCTCCGTCTACATAAGAGGTTTAGCCAAAAATATATTTCATTCCCGACCATATGAAAATTTCTACTCTGGGAGTTTGCATCCACCTTTAGTCATCCACAAAATAAAGACTCCAATTATTTATGATCCTCGATCCTCCTATCCATGCCAAATGAGACATGAGCTATAAGAATATATACAAAGTTATAGTAAAAAATTCATGATGCTTACAAAAAGAAGAAACAAATCTCCTTGAGCAGAATGATAAAACAAGTAGTATGTATTCATAGCCATGTTCTCTAAAATAAAAAAAAGATAGGGAGGATAATAATACAAACAAAGGAGTCACCAAATCAATTTTCTTTCTTTTCCAATTCTCCACTTATATATACCTATCCACATATACATGCAAAAGCTTGATCATGATTACATGACTAGTATTCTTCTTGGATATTATGTTTGACATTACAAAATGTTTGGTGCAAGTGTGCCTCAAGATTTTCCTACCTTGAGCTCAACATAAGCCTTATTAGAAGTAGGAGAAAATTAGGCAAGAATTTCCTTGGTGAGGAATCAAAACACAGTGAGCGACACAAGAGAATCATCAAAGGAGTAAAGTTATGTTTTTTCTTTTTAAAAAACTTCTTGAAAACCCCAAGTCATTTAAGCAGAAGAAATAAAAGTAACTTAAACCTAGACTGTCCCATTCTTCAATAATTTAGGATATCATGGTAGGACACATTCAGATTCACAGATACGAGTAAGTCTTGGAATAACTTGTATGTTAGCATTGTATCAAAATAAATCATGATTCACCTTAGCACTCAACCTTTACTCGAGGACAAGCAAACGGCTAAGTGTCAGGGAGCTTGTTGACGGTCCTCAATTGCCAAAATCCGACCATCAACTCCTACATAAACCGAACAAATGATGCACATCAATGTAGCGGGAGAGTTATTTACTAACTCTTTCCACGAGTGTTGGTGATTATTTGTATGCAAGTGAATAACACATCAAAATGAAGTGAAAGTATGCTCCCGTGGCGAAGAAATACAACTCCGACCAATTATCGCTCACCACGTCAGTTTCCCATGGATCGAAGGGTCCACAAGTCAGGTGAAGCCGACTTAAAGTGGGGCCAAACATCCGGGAACCGTCTTAAGGGCCCACATGTAAGTGACCAGTGAAAGGCGGTGGAGAGAGGAGCTGACCAGGGTTCGGCCGAACCCTGGTTGCCTCATCTCCCCTCCATCGACCAGGTGGCACACTTACAACCCTCCACAATGGCAGTTAGGCAGGAATGGTGGTTACAAACCGCCATTACAACCATCATTGGGGGATATTTAAGGAGGGAACTTCACTTCAATCAACACACCTCAAGAAGATAAAGCTCCACTCCAAAGGCGTAGTACTAGGTCTCTAGTGCTTAGAAAATAGGGTAGAGAGTGAGGGGTAGTTCGGAAGAGTGCTGGGTATCTCAGCGCTGACATTCAACTTTGTACCTCGGTGGATTCTTGTTCTAATAAAGTAAGTATTCGCGATTTACTAGGGTTGCATTACTTTTCATTGAGTGATTATTTTGTTGCATTTACTTACGAGATCATTGTCCATTCATGGATGCTCTAGTCTAAGACCATTGATGAAGATGGGTGTTCTTGGCCAAGACTAGAGTAGTAATCGATAGCGTAGACATGGTGTATAGGCTAGAGTTTACCTTTGTTTGCCGTGTACTCCACGGGGTGTAGAGGTAGGTGGCAAGTGGTGATAGCCATGTCCATCGTTTGTAATCCTCCATGTTCAGGTACGTCGTAGAGCTTGTAGGTCAGAGTCACTCGGCAGATCGAGTGTAAGTCGGCACCCGAAGTAAGTAATTAAAGTAAGTGATTAGCAGATATCTAGAGCCACAACCATAGAAATCCTCTCTATACCTCCGCGTACCTATTCTTGGTGTCCTTGGATGAACCTGATCCTAAGATAGTCCACACATATTCCTCGTGAATTCAATACCCTTGTAATACCCAGGTGATGTGCTACAACGGTATTCCGTGATCTTGCGGATTTTATCTATGGTCATAAGAAATACCAACAATAGGGATTCAAAGGATGACAATAATATGGTTCAATTTGTAAAGGCAATATTTAGCAAATATTTGAGAATTGATAAACAGTAGAGTAATTAATCAACATTAATAAACAACACCGAACAACAACCCCATGTTTCACAGACCCAACCATGTTTGAACAACTAATCTGGTTGCACAAGTCTTAACAACATAATATTATCAATTTTTAGTCATCATGAGTAATGTGAGACTAATCACGAAAAACATTGCTAAGTTCACCCATAACTGAAGGTACGGCTATTCGAATAGTTTTATTCTGATCAAAGGTGTACAAATTTACCCACAAGACACAATCCACAACATGTTGCCATGTGTCTCAATACCTCCATGGTCCCTAGAAAGAAATTGTGACAGGACCCTTCATATAACACACCCAACAGAATGACACCCACCAAGCATCTGTCTTTGGCAGGGAATGACCAGTTACCTCACAGGGATACTACTTATTGCCCAAAAAACTATGAACTTAGTTGTCTGCCATGATAAAAACAAAAACATACCACCATGGTGTCTTCTACTGAATATGCTATACTATAGTATAGCCGTCGCTCATTCTGGCTTGTGGTTAGTAGAGTTAATGCTTCAAAACCATAGCTCACGAAGCGGTCCTTAATTGTCATGAGCACGACCATCAAAATAATGAAATCATGTGCCCACAACCCACCATTAATCAAATTTTAGTTGGCAATTAATTAATTAATTAATTAATTAACAAATCATGATTGACCATCACGAGCTACCTTTAATCATCCATAATAGTGATGTAAGTGAATCATTAACTATCCCACATGAAATGATGCTAAAGTTTCTAAGCATGGCTAAGCAATTATTCCTAATATATACTTAAACTATTATATAAAGTTTAACTAGTATAATTTTAACCCAAGGTTTCAAGGTATAAGGGATTAAATGCTAATTTTTCCATAAGTAAAGAATAGGTTAATACCACCCAATGACATTCGAAAATAAATGAACATTTGAAATAAATAGAGAATTTAAAACTGGGATCAACATGGTCAAAGAGATTGTGTTTAGAATCTGTGTGACTTGCCTTGGTGGGCTTCAAATGCTTTAGATCCTTCTACAGAGAAAACGGCCTCTCCAGAAATGTGGGAAGCTAAGGGAAAAGAACCAAAACAACAACACAACTCAAAACACACACAAGCAGTACATGTGGATATTTTTAACATGTAGATCCTGATTTTAGATAAATTTAGAAATTTGAACCACCTAAATCCGAGTTAAAATGAATTAGTTATTAATTTTTTATTTTTAAATTGATTTAAACATTTTTAATAGATTTATTGGATCTATGACGTAATAAGGAATTATTTTTGAAAAGGAAAAGCTGATTTATTGCGTCGCCATGGATCGGTCTACCGTGGACTTGGTTCACAAAGAGGTCCATGGGTCTACGAGGAACGGACCACCGAGATTGAATGGATCCGCCTAACCCTAGATGTAACGATCCACATCGATCGGCTCGGATTGGCTATGCAAGCGACATGCAAGCAGCGGAGGGTGACGTGGCGCTGACGGGGCTCCGACGTGGCTCCGACATGGCTTCACCGGCAGTGAGCGGCTTTGTACCCGATGGTCGCCGGTGTTCCATGGGACGGCATCAACGGAGGGCATGGCTAGACGCTGCTTGAGATGGGAACTCACCGAGGAGCTAAATGGTGGTGGACGGCGACGGACAGCGATGACAACGAGCTCGAAGCAGCTGAGACCTTTGGGTTGTCGATGACAGTAATGCTCCGTCGTGTTTTGGTGATGACGGAGTAGCGGACAGGATTCTCCTCCTCCTTGCGAAGCCGACGGTGGCGACGACGACCAAAGATGACGACGGACGGCGACCGGCAGCACAACTGGAACTAGCGGCAGCGGCTGAGCTACGACGCTACGGGCTGCGAACTAGTTGGACTTGGGTTGGGATTGCTTGCGCACGGTCGGTGACAATACTTAAAGCGGTTGTTGGTATTTCTTATGACCATAGATAAAATCCGCAAGCGCATGGAATACCATTGTAGCACTTCACCAAGGGAGTATTCCAAGGGATATCGAATCCAAGGAACGATAGGGATTATCAAAGAGTTAGGATCATCCAAGGACATCCTAGATTAGGTAGGCTAAGGTATAGAGAGTATTTATGTGGTTGTTGCTCTAAGAAGCTGGTAAATTACTTTAGTTTCTTTACTTACTTCGGGCGTCGGCTTACACTCGGTCTGTCGAGTGACTCCAGCCTACAGCTCTACGCTGTACCTGAACCTGGAGGAATACAAAGGATGGACAGGGCTGTCACCACCTGCCGCCTACCTCTCACCCGTGGAGTGCGAGGCAAACAAAGGTAAACTCTAACCCAGACACCACATCTACGCTATCGAATACTACTCTAGCCTCGTGCAAGAACACGCGTCTTCATCAGGGGTCTTAGTACTAGAGCACCCAAATTAATTAGATGATGATCCCGTAAGTAAATGCAGTAAAGTAAACTACTCAAATTAAAAGTAAAACAACCATAGTAAATCAGGAACACTTACTTTATTGAAGAAAGTATTCGTTGAGGTACAAGGCCAGAGGTCGATACTGGGATTCCCGACACTCCTCCGAACTACCCCTTGGAGAAATCTCTGATATTTTGGGCACTCCTTTCGGAGCTTCCCCTCACTTTCTAACCTATTCACTAAGCCTTTGGAGTGAAGCTTTAATCTTCTTGGAGGTGTGTTGAGATGAAGTGGAGTGCCACCTTTTATAGCCATTAATGTTGGTTTGATGGCGGTTACTAACCGCCATACCCACCTAACCGTCATTGGGACGAATAGGGAGCTGCCACGTGAAAGGTGGGGATGAACGGCCGCCAAACTGGTTCAGCCGAACCAAGGTTCGGCCAAACCCTGGTTAGCACCGTTCTCCCCTGTTTTTCTCCAGGCACTAACATGTGGGCCCTTAAGGAGGTTCCCGGGTGTTTGGTCCCGCTTTAAGATGGTTTCACCCGACTTGTGGGCCCTTCGATCCGCAGGAAGCTGACGTGGCGATCGCTGATTGGTTGGATTTATGTTCATCGCCATGAAAGCACACTTTTCACTTCAATTTGATACAAGAGTCACTTTCATACATTAATTTACCAATACTCATGGAAAAGGTTAGTAACTACTACCACTACGTTGATATGCCAAGTTCGTTCCACTTATGCAGGGATTGACGGTCTGATTTAAGGTGATAATGACCGTCAACAAACTCCCCCACACTTAGCCTTTGCTCGTCGTCGAGTAAAGGTCAAGACTAAGGTGGATGATACATTATCGGTACGATGCAAACATACAAATTATTCCTAGGCATACTCGTAACTGTGAATATGTATGTGTCTACCATGAAATTCTAAGTACTGAAAAATGGAATAGTCCAAGGATAAGCTACTATGGTTCTTCTGCCTTAAATAACTTAGGGTTTTAATAAGGTTTTCAAAAATGAAAAACATAACTTTATTCCTCTGATGAATCTCTCAAGTCGCTCAAAAGTGTTTGGTTCCTCACCAAGGCAATGCTCGCCTTATTTTCTCCTACTTCTAATAAGATTTATGTGGAGCTCAAGGTAGGAAAATTGTGTGGCATACTTGCATCAAATATTTTGTAAAGTCAAATAAAAGATCCAAGAAGAAAACTAATCATGTACTCATGACCAAGCTTGTGCATATTATTTATATTGGAGTATGTGGATGGAAAAAAAGAAAAATATTTTTTCGGTGGCTCCTATTGAATGATCCTCCTCCTACATTATTTTAGAGAACATGGCTATGATTCTTTTTTTCTCTTTTTCTCTCTTTTTTTTCATAGTCATTCTGCTCGAGAATATTTTTTCTTCTTTTTCATGAGCATCATGAATCTTTTTATTCTATATTTCTATAGGTCATGTCTCATTTGGCATGGGTAGGAGGATCACTAATTGATTGGAGCCTTTATTTTGTGGATGACTATAGTGGATGCAAATTTCCGCTCTGCATATATATGGATGTGGACAATATGGAAATATTTTTGGCTAAACCTCTCACGTAGAGGGAGAGCAAATTTTTATGTGGTGGATTTACACAAGACTTTGATCAATAAGAACATGAAAAGATTCTATCGAGGGTCTAAATATTTGATCAAACTGAAAATGATGGCAAGTAGCATCTGTATAAGGTTTAATCATGAATATCGACATATGGCCTTGGTAGGAAGAAAACATTATCGAGAAGTTAAAGTATGGTTTTTGAGTTTTTATAAAATTAAAATTCCCAAGAATTTTTATGCAACATGAAACAAAGTTGCTCATTACTAGACTATCTCTCATAGATCAATAGCTCGAATAACATGCTAACCCTAAAATAATTGATTTCACAGCATATGAGTGTAAGTCATGGAATAAAGTGTATGTAAGCCAACCAACATGTGTCATGTCTCCAAGGTTGATTTTTCTTTTTAGGCTCATGCTCATAGTGCTAGAAAAAAATATTAGCATGCGAGGTGCAAAAATAAGAGTTGCAAACCTGTGCAATGGGAGAGCATGATGACGAGCGAGACCAAATTTGGTTTGAACCATATGAGGTCTTATTGCATTTTCTTGCGTTACTCCCGTGCAAAAATGTACAACATCATGGAGGCGGTCCAAGGGATTGCGTGTGTCGAACGAGGGACATCCCCACACTTATTCTTGTACATGCGACTTTATTGGACACAATACAAGTGGAGACAAACAAGAAATAATCCTACTGGTGTGACAAATCGAACTTTATTCAATTAAAATGAAACTTACCTGGAAACTTACCTTGAATCCTCATGAGGACTTTGTGCGTGCAAAATGCGTCACCCATGGGCCAACAAACAAAAAGAATAATAGCAAAAGGAATTCTTACCTTTCTTACCTGTTTTACTTCTCTCTATATTAATTTTTATTTTATTTATTTTTTGAAATTTTATTTTTACCAACTTTCATACACTCAAGCAAGGCTAGATTAAAATTGACTCAACATAAACACTAGAGGGTTTTGCGCCCGCTCCGTATATTATGCATCTTTGTCATATATCCAATGCATTGGGTTATCTCTAGTGGAATCAACTTAAAGCCCGAATGTTTACAACCAAGACCTAAACAAGCATTAACTCTAAGGTTCATTAATCAAACTTGACACCATGTCTAGTTTGATTAAAAAGACTTTTTAACCTAAGCACCATGCTTAATTTAAAGAGCCTATGAATGGACTGTCAAAATTCATTCAAACCAGAGCATGCAAGAATAGATAAAGGAAGCATATGATCCAGTTATATTCATGTGAATATAAGTATGAGTATATGAATGGCAAAATTCGGGTACCTCCCGGCAGGGCTTTGTTTAATGTCAAAAGCAGGACATCTTAGACTTTTTTTTCATTTTTTAGCAAGGCAAGATAGAACTCACATCATCTCTAAACCATGGTGGAATTCTGCATGAATGGAATTTGTTAAGAGATATGTACCAAACTCCCCCACACTTGGATTTTTGTGTCGCAGGAGATCAAAAATTAAGAGTGTGGTGTCAAGCCTCCTTCAGAACTTGTTCCATCACCAGAAACATCAAGGTGCAAAAGTTGATGTAGCTCAATGTTCTCAGTCATCACATGACTATCGTTCTTTTTAATCTTAACCTAAAATGGTTAGAGACCAAAAATACCTGAGGGCGAACTTATCCCTAAGACATGCTCTTGCTTTTTTTTATATATGAAGGGATATGATAATCCAGGCTACCTCCCCATAGTGCTTTGTTTATGGTCAAAAGCTTGACCGTAGGGACTTTTTATATTGCAGTCACTATTGGTGATGTAGTTCCCAGCTTCACCACCAGTTATTAATTTATCGTTGAGGTTCTAGCTGCAAGGTTAGTGCCGAAAGGAGCAACCACAAAATTTGTAATGTTTATGATAAACAAAAGCATCTGCAACCAACCTTCTAAACATTTCTTTAGTGAGGGCCTTAAGGTGGTTGTATGAGCTCGTGGCAAAAAAGTGACAGGTTCTAAAGATACCTTAAGAGAGCAAGGTTCCTCATAATCAAGAAAGAAACTTTCATGCTCGTCTTGTAGGCATTCATTGATGGGTAGGTCCTGCACATAATGCACACGAGATACCTGGTATGCTACTGAAATTCACAACTCTCTTTTTATCTTTGATTTTGATGTCAAATTCTTGGAGTAGAAGAATCCATCTAATTAGCATAGGTTTAGTATCTTTCTTAGTGAGCAGGTATTTCAAGGCAGCATGATCAGTGTATATTATTATCTTAGCTCCAACTAAGTAGGATCTAAACTTATCTGTAGCAAAAACGACATCAAGAAGCTCTTTTTCATTGGTAGCATAATTAAGTTGAGCTCCTGTTAAAGTTTTGCTAGCATGGGCTATGACACTATGTTTCTTGTCCTTGGTTTGACCAAGGACTACTCCTATAGCAAAGTCGCTAGTATTGCACATTATTTCAAATGGCAGCGACCAGTTGGGAGGTTGAATGATAGGAGCTGAGATGAGTGCTTCTTTAAGAATATTAAAGGAGCACAGACACTCATCATCGAAGTCAAAGGGAACATCCTTAGCTAATAGGTTTGTGAGGGGTCTAGCAATTTGAGAGAATTCTTTAATAAACTGTTGGTAGAACCCCGCATGGCCTAAGAAGCTTCAGATTCCCTCGACATTGATAGGAGGTGGAAATTTTTGGATAACATCGGTTTTAGCTTTATCCACCTCTATCCCTCTTTCGGACAGAAGGTGTGTAAGGACTATGCCTTCTTGGACCATGAAATGACACTTCTCCCAATTAAGTACTAGGTCCTTCTCCCTACACCTTTGTAAAGACCTTATCTAAATTCTCGAGACAATTATCAAAAGTGTTTCCATAGACGGAGCAATCGTCCATGAAAACTTCCATGATTTGCTCAATTATATCTAAGAAAATAGACATCATGCACCTTTGGAACGATGCGGGTGCATTACACAACCCGAAGGACATCCTGCGATAGGCATACGTTTCATGGGGGCATGTGAATGTGGTCTTACTTTGGTCGTCGGGATGGATGGGAATTTGATGATAGCCGGAATACCCATCAAGGAAACAAAAGAAAGAGTGATTCGCTAACCGTTCCAACATCTCATCGATGAAGGGAAGCGGAAAGTGATCTTTCTTAGTGGCCTTGTTGACATTCCGCTATGCACATTCTCCATCCAGTGACAATATGTTGCGGAATTAATTCATTTTGAGAATTGGCAACGACCGTCATGCCTCCCTTCTTTTGCACTACATGAACTAGTTAACCCACTCACTATAGGGAACACGATAAATTATCCCCGCATGAAGGAGTTTCAAGACCTCTTTTTTCACCACCTCTCTTATTGCATTATTTAACCTCCTTTGAGGTTCCCTAGAAGGTGTGGGAGTTGGGTCTGTAGGGATGCAATGGGTACAGAGAGTGAGACTGATTCCTTTGAGGTCTTGGAGTGAGTAGCCTAGAACAGATCGATGCTTTTCTAATATGGAGATGAGTTTGAAAGTTTCATCCTCGGAAAGCTTGTCACTGATGATGACAGGCGATTCTGTATCTCCGTGTAGAAAAGCATATCGAAGGCCAAAAGGTAAAGGTTTGAGATCTATTGGGGGTCGTGATGGTGGTTCTATCGTGGGAAGCTCTATTGTCCCTCTAGAATCGTCTTTTTCTTGAGTAAAGAAGGGAGCTTCTTCCTCAAGGACAGAGTCTATGGATTCAAAAGGAGAAACCTCCAAAACTTCCTCGATAGGCTCATACTCGGGAGAGGGTTTAGCTATGGAGTTTATAGCTCTATAGATAGGAATTGAAAACGAATCCCTCCCTCGAGATTCGTAAGGACTGGCGAAAAAAAGGGGATGGGCTGACTTCAATTCATCCTCTCACTCCCAGGTAGCTTCTTCTTCCGAATGATTACTCCATTGGACCTTACATAAACGAATGACACGGTTCCTTGTGTTCCTCTCACTTGTCCCCAGAATACGAATCGGCTTCTCAACATTAGTCAAATCTTCCTGGATCTCTATCAATTCAGTGTTAGCTTAATCCATAGGAACCCTTAAACATTTCTTCAGCACGTTACGAATTCTTGCCATAGATTGAGGTAACTCCAATTGATAGGCAACCTCGCCTCTTTTGCCGATGATCTTATATGGTCCCACAAAACGTGGTGCCAACTTTTCTTTGCTTTGAAACCGATGAACTCCTCGAAGCGGCATAACTCAAAGATACACATAGTCTCCTTCTTCAAAACTCAAGTCTCTACGATGTTTCTCGGCATAACTTTTCTAATGTGACTGAGCTACGCGTAATCTTTCTTAGATAATCTTCACTTTTTCTTCAGCTTCTCCTAAGATATTGTTAACGCCAAAATTTGGTAAGCCCCGAAGTCCTTATCGACTAAGGGTTAGGATCGGCTCAGAGTCAGTATTAGCTTGGAGTTCTGCATCAGCCGATGGGGGTTTTCTGTTATCCATATCTCCAGCAGTCAGATTCTTGTTAGATTCGGTTTGAGAAGATCTTATACAGAAGAAACCGAGTCCAAGGAGGATATGGCTTGTATCTATTAATTAGGACGAGATTGTTAGTTTCCTATTTTATCTTTAGGAAAATTTGTTTAGTGTCTGATAAGGACTTTATCTATTTCCTTTTATCTTTAGGAAAGTTTGGATTATAATCTGTTAGGATCTTTGTCACCTTACGGGTATAAATATGTAAGCCCTGGGTTCATGTAACATATCTCTCGATCAATACAATTTGGCGCATCACCACTCTTTTATTCTTCATCTTTGTTCAACATCCGGCAGAATTTGGCATCCCGCGCTGGGCTGCATCGGTTAGGTTCGACCTCCAGCAAAGGAATAAGTCCAACGTTCTGTTGGATCAGGCGATCATATTGACTACGTCGACGTTGTCCAAGGCTGCATCAGTACGTTCGATCTCTTGGATTGCTCCGGTTTAGTTAGCATGCTTGCATGACTATTTATCATATGTCTCTATTAATCTAATCTTAGTATTTCAGTTTAGCACTATCGGCTGTTTCTCATTTTTGGGTCTCTGTCGTTATCAGCTAAACTGTTTACTATATTAGATTGGTTTAGGCATTTACCACCCTGAAAATCAGCCAAGGGCTTGATTGTCTACATATTGCTTTTCTTTTCATACTTAGTGCTGCATCAGTTTGATCTACTAAGTCGTGATTAGAACCGTAATCTCTAGCCTGCCTGTTGACTGCCACTAAGGGTTTCATCGGGGTTTCAACCGGTGAGTTATCTGGGTATTGCATCGGCTTGCAAGGATTGTATACAAGTTGGATCTAGCCGATCGCAGTAGAGGCTTCATTGGATATTTGACTATTTGTGTTTTATGACATCGGACTTCCAGCCGATATGTGCTTTAATCTTTAAATCAATATCTATTTCATCATGTGATTGGTTCATGCAATGTTATATATATCATGCTATTGTCAGCCGATCGCCTTTATATAAATATTTGTTCAACACACAGCCAATGGATTCCAACCCTAACACCATCGGCTGGCATCGGCATCGGCTGGAATTGCACCATTGGCTTATTAGCCGATCAGTTAGTTTTTGGGTATTGGTCTATCGACCGATATGATTTATGTTTTGTTGTTTTGCATAACTTGTCAGTGGCAGGATCAAACTGACTGGCACGCCTGTGCTTCATCTATTCTAGGACCTGCACTGGAGCTAAACAGATCTCCCAGGCCGACGTGTTGATTTTTCTCGTCAACAGATATATGTTCCAAAAACTTGGTGTTCTCCCTTTTGATCCCACAGGGGTGGAGTATGACACTTCCGACCATATAATGCTTCATATTGGGCCATTTGAAGACTAACTTGGTAACTATTGTTGTAAGAAAATTCTGCATAAGGGAAATTTCTATCCAAACTTTCACCGAAATCTAGGACACAAGCTCTCAACATGTCTTCCAAAATATGATTCACTCTCTTAGTCTAACCACCTGTCTAAGGGTGATATGTAGTACTGAAATTGATGAGCACATCCCTAGCAGCCACTCTTCTCCATCTCCTAACAAAAGTGCATATGATATAGTGGGTCCAAATACAAGGAGCAGAGCTAAACAACTACAGAAGGAAATGCATTCTCAGGTGAACGCTAACCTTGTCTTAACTAATCAGATTACTTTGGATCATCCTATGCTTTCAAGTTCCTATTTTAATATTCTTAGGAATGATGAAGTGTACGAGGGTGCATGGGATGCCTATGGTTTTTGCCCTCCAAATTTCTTGTGATCAGTTCACTGTTTGATGTGCACTGATTAAAATAGTCTTCATGGGAGGATGATAGGAACATGATGCTTGGACGTGCAAGAGAGAACAAATGAAAAGAGGAACCATTCAGCTGCTATACATAGTAAATAAAACCTCTAGATTGCTGTTTCGCATGTGGAGCTGCATGCAAATGAAGTCCAAACATCAAGAGAGCTCCACTAGGCCATGAATGCAAAGGATTGCTGCAACTTCCTACTACATGTTTTCATTTATTTTTTTAATCTGTACTGAAGGCTTCACTAATGGTATATAAATATATAGCCATGTAATAGATTATGAAGGGGACTTTTTGGTTGCCAATTTGGAAACACAAACTCTTGAGTTATTTCCACGTGAGTCTTGAGAGGCTTGCAAACTTGTTATTTCAATTCCTGAAGGAGTTGTAGAACGCTGAACTATGGTTCATCCAGTTTGTGCCTTCATGTCTACATGGTGTGATTGCGTGGGCTGGCTTCGTCGGTACATGGAAGGGTGATTGTCTCGGCAGTTCGTCATGTGTCCAGACTCGTGGTGCACTATCTCTTCACCAGGTCACGCAACGATAGTTACCAAGATCAATCCTATGAGAAAATTGGGCCACAAGTTTGTTCACACGTGATCCATACGTGTGCGCACATCATCTGGTATCAGAGCCTCCGTTGACTCAGTAGGATTATTCTTTTGGTAGGATATATTTTTATATACCTACAGTCCACAAATAGCAAAAAAGCATATACAGACTTATACCTATCAATTTTGCAGCTGATTTGTAGTTTGCATTATCGAGTTTTCAATCCTTTTGAGACTTGTCTAGTTGTTGATTTCTCTTGATCTGATTTCTCCATATCTGAATTTCGTTTTTCTTTCTTCTTTCTCCACTTCATTCTCACTTTTACCTTTGCTCTATTCTGCATTTTCTCTCTAATACCTATACACAAAAAATTCCCACCCATCCCACCCTTGATTGCTTCCACATCAGTCTCACAATCTCCACAGGAATTTCGTTTGTTATGCTACGCCACCCTTAATTGTGTCAAGTACTCAAAAAAAAGAAGAGTCAAAAGAAACAAAAAAAAGTGATTCAGTTAAAGAAAAGAGAGAAAAGAATATACAAAAATAAGCAATGAAAAAGGGTGACATCTGAGTTTTGGCACGAGAAAGGGGATTGATGCATAGTTCCGTTTGTGAAGATTGTGTTTTTCCATTCAGTTTGCAACCCCTTCTACTTTTCTGCCCATTTCTTTTCCTTTTCTTCCCAATCAGCAACTTAGACTTGTGTTTCTCTTTTGGATTATTATTCGATTTTGCATCACTATTTTTCAGTTTGCACTACATTACAATTTACCCCACGAAGCCCCATCAAAAGGCATCCACGAGCTATGCACCATCGTCTCTGATACAATCACTCTTCCACTGCAGATTGCTGCCCCGGTTCTTGACCTTTCAGGAAGAGAAAGAACTTGTTCAGTAAGTGGTGAGGGAGTGACTCCACATATTTCACATATACATTGTTTTCCTTTTTTTATTTCCCTACGCTAACATGGCAGCACCAGATGGTTATGTTTTGGTGGTGGAGTTTCAAGTAATGTGTGCACCAATGAACCAATTGACACAACAACTACAAGCACTTCAGCATAATTTACGCCATCCACCAAACATGGAGGACCAACATGATGATGAACAACATATTGAGGATGATGATCCTGCTGCCTTGGATGCCGAGGCTGCACATCGTGCTGCTGCAGGAGGTGGTGGATGAGGACGTGGTGCTGGTTGAGGTCATGGGCCACAATTTTTTGGCCGTGCACGGCGTGTTCCTTTGCGAGGGGCTTCTGGTTTGGATGGTGATTTTGATTATCATGACGACTACTGTGAAGATCACCATGGTCATCGTGGTGGTTATGAACACTGTGGACGTGCTCACTGTGGTCGCTTTGGTGCTTTTGGTGCCCACCAGTTTGCTGGTCATGATGGCCATCGTGCTCAGCGACATGGTGATCATGAACGTCGTCGTGAGGAAGATGGTTTGGGGAAAGTTAAAGTGTCTATTCCTGCTTTTAGTGGTAAGGAGAATGCATATGCTTACTTTGAGTGGGAGACCAAGGTGGACCAGATATTTGATTTGTATGATTACTCTGCTGAAAAGAAAGCAAAGCTTGCTGCCATTGGGTTCAAAGGTTATGCGGTAACTTGGTGGAACCAAGTTCTCGCAGATTTCTATCGAGTTGGACATGATCGTATCACATGGGATGAAATGAATAGGGGAATGAGACGTCGTTTTGTTCCTGCATATTATACCCATGACATACATTTGTGGCTCAAATGCCTTGTGCAGGGTACTCACAGCGTTGATGAATATTTTCAAGAAATGGAAATGTGCCTACTCCGTACAGGAATCACAGAGGATGAGGAATCCACGATGGCTTGGTTCTTGGTTGGACTAAATAAACCAATTGCTGATAAAGTGGACATGACAAAGTACACAACTCTAACAGAATTAGTTCATTTTGCAAAACAGGCAGAAAGGCAACTTGTTGAATCTTATAAGAACTGTGTTTTTAGCTGATAACAGTTCTACTCCATGGCACAATTCACAACAGCAAGGATCAGGGCCACAATTCACAACTTTCATCTTAAAAACAATTTCATGCGAAAGGCAAAGCTATGAGTTCCAATCAATCTAACTCCTCTGTTGCTGCAGCCGAAAAGTAGATTAGTAAGATTGAGTGTTTTAAGTGTGGTGGTCATGGGCATAAGCAAGCTGAATGCCCTAATAGGCGTACTTTTATAGCCCTTGTTGGGAGTTCCTCCAGTCTTCTTGCTCGTGCTGACCAAATTCCCCTTCCTTATCTCGCACAGAGCGCCTGTCGACCTCTCACCAGAAGATCGACCATATCAAGGAACTCTTGGAGGTGGCCGAGGCTCGGTTGACTCAAATCCAGCAAGTCTCCCATGCACTGCTGGATAAGGCTGACAACGAGCTTTCACCGACCGAGGAGTCTGACGTGGCTTTCATGGAACGCCTGCAGGACAGACCCCGGCGCCTTGATGCGCTCGTGAGGGACGCGGTGAAGCTCGCCGTGTCGCACACCCTCGGCGTTGTGAGCAGGCTCCACCCTCAGGTGGAGGTTGCGGAGGTTGCCGAGGGTTGGCCCGCCAACGTGAAGCCGGAAGATGTGGACGGCATCTATGCCGAGGTCACGCTATCCGTCGAAAAAATAGTTAGCGAAATAGACCTTTGATGCGCCTCTTGTAAATAAACCTATCATGAACAACATTTGATTAGGATGGGCTGAAGCCCAAGAACTTGCTTTCGTTGTAATTTAACTCGAGCCCTTAGGCGAAACTAGAGAGAGTGCAGTTTAGAAAACAACAAAACAAGCATAAGTTCACCCGTTCACACCGTTCCCGACTATCGTACCTCGAACTGCGATCCTTGCCTGTAGCGACCAGGAGGAATCTCTGACCGGATGCCGACAGGTTTCAAATCGAGCCTCGGCGTAGTAGTCGTTCACTCAGCGACATGGGCAAATTAGAAGGTCTCGGAAGACCGAGCCCCCCGAGTAATATGATATTGCGTTCAACCAACGTGTATCGGGTTCCAACCATAGCCAACCCCGAGAGGGGATTCCCATGCTCTAACTAGAGGTCGAGAGGTCAGAATCCTAACGAACAAATGATTTGAACCTTGTTCCTACACGACCTGATCAAATCGATCAGGCACTTGCCATCTATCTTGATTGTTCAACTCTTTGATGAAAAGATGAAAAAACCAAGAAAGTAGATATCCAATGAACCAGTCGGCTGATATTGATATAGAATATATAGCTTAGGCTCGATGGTTTAAAACATACATCAGTTGGAAGTCCGATGTTATTAAATCCAAATGATTAAGTGATAAATGAAACTTTTGTTGCATTCTGCTAAAACCAACTTGTATATAATCCTTATCAGCCGATGCAACACTTATATAATATCTAGATAACTCGTCGGTTGAAACCTCGATCAAATAATTATTGATGCCTACTCACTTAAATAAATATAACTTACAACCACAACCTCATAGGCCGAACCTAACCGATGCAATATAAGGTTGATAATCACCTAATATATTTAAACCTACCAATATGATACCGATCAAAGTGGTCATGTATTAAATTTAACCAAGACAGCAAAACCATCAAAGAGAAATTTAACACATCAGATAAGATCGGCTAACCCTTCGATGAAACATTAGCATAAACCTATCAGCTTAACAATACTTAGATTATCAATAACAATCTAGTAGGTCGGACCTAACCGATGCAGCATGAGATTGTATATGATAATCTAATACTCAATGAGCTGATAAATCTGTCTAATGTGATGGATATAACAAATCTATCTAAAGCGACATTGTGTTTATAAAACATCAACTTGATCAGAATATCGGACCTAATCGAGAAAGTCCTAACTAAGCTGATATTACTATAAACAGTAATGGAACTAAAGACAAAGATGATATACCAGATAGGCAACGCTTGCATCGGCCCAATTAGAATATAAGATTCAATCGAGGAAGTCCTAGTAGCACCAGCGCAAGCGAACATGACAGAACTCGCTTCTTGTTGTAGGTCAAACTCAATCGATGCAGCCCATGCTCGAAAACAACAGCTCATCAAAATAAAACCTAGACGACTAGGGTGGCAATGCACCGAAAGTAATTGTATTGATCTGTGGAGATGATATACAAACACCCTGGGTGTACAAATTTATACCCATAGGCTGATATAAGTCCTACTTGGACACGCCAGAAACATTCCTAAGGATAAAAGGGAAAACATAAAGTCCTCATCGGACACTAAACACACTTTCCTTCTGCATCAAATGTGCTAAACTCTCAAACTCTTAGAAGAAAAAGTTTTCTTTAACAGTTGTTATAATCCTTGAAATGCCAATTCTGCTAATTGCCCATCACTTAAGTTCAAACTGTAGCATCGGCTACGAACATCACTAAATCTTTAAATATATCCCAATATTGATCCATCTGCTTGTTGCTTAACCGATGCCAAATCTGATAGTCTCATCTCATCGACTCTAGTAAAGAAATACTGATGAAACTGCTTCTCTAGATCGGCCCATCTTCTGATAGAATTTTGTGGCAATGATGTAAACCATGTAAAAGCCGATTCTATTGGTGATATGCCATAGATGCAACATGGAGATGTTGGATGTCATGGTGAATCTTTATGTATTAATGAATAAACAGTTATTTTGTTCCATAAAATAGATAATTAGTATTCATCAACAAATATGTGACTTATTCATGAGACTCTTTCTGTAATATAAATCTATTTCTAAATGATCCCCGATCATATATCATATCTATGGAATGAATATGATTCTAAGATCAGCATGTGTATTGCTTGATGATTATGTCTCATGGATCATGGTATGGAGATACCAAATCAATAAACGTGAACACGTGTTAGAGAACATGTTGTTGGATAGATCCACCTTGAGACAATACATGGAATTAATGTGCCATTAGTTCCAACTAGCCGACCTCTTTATTCGGTAGTTGGATGTCGGACTGGTCGGGTTGAGGTCGGTGTGGTCGACGGAGTCGGTCTGAGGTCGGCGAGGTCGGGTGAATCGGACCCGAGGTCGGTGAGGTCGGCAAGGTGTTGTCTGAGGTCGGCAAGGTGTTACTTGAGGTTGACTAGATTTTGATCGGTTGTTTCCGCTACACTGCGCATCTTTTGGTAACATTCTATAGACCCTTACTTGCAAGATTTCCTGGATTGCACGGTAGAAAAATTTTGTTTTTTTGCTATCGTAGGCTATGTGTTATCCCACAGATCCAAACAATGATAATGTAAACAACCTAACTTTCAGAGCATTTTCAACCGATGCTTCACCACATTGAGCCCAGAATCGGTTGATATGTTCAATTGTAGATATGTTGTCTTGTCCTGAAAACTTGGAGAAATCTAGGACCCTGTTGGTATTTCTTACGACCACAAATAAAATCCTCAAGCGCACGGAATAGCATTGTAGACTTCACCCGGGAGTATTCCAAGGGTATCAGATTCATGAGGAACAGTGTGGATTATCTAAGAGTCAAATTCATCAAAAGACACCAAGAATAGAAGGCAGAGGTATAGAGAGGATTTATATGGTTATTGCTCTAGATACTTGGTAATTGCTTTACTTTAATTACTTACTTTGGGAAACGGCTTACACTCCGTCTACCGAGTGACTTCGGCCTACAAGCTCTACGACGTGTCCGAATGTGGAGGATTACAAAGGATGGACAGGGCTGTCACCACTTGCCGCCAACCTCTACAACCCATGGAATACCCGACAAACAAAGGTAAACTCTAGCCTAGACACCACGTCTACGCTATCGATTACTACTCTTGTATTGGCCAAGAACACCCATCTTCATCAGAGGTATCAGACTAGAGCATCCATGAATGCAACCATAATAAATCGCGAACACTTGCTTTATTATAAGAAGCATCCGCCGAGGTACAAAGTCGAAGGTCGGTGTTGATGAGAAAATTTTCCACACACTGGCCGGAGAGGTTTGCTTTACTCTAGTGCAGGTCCAAAGTATTGATTCGAGGTTCGTAGGTGTGCCAGTTGGTTTGTTCCTACCACCAACAAGAAACTAAAAAGAAAAAAGCAAAGTTAGATTGATAGCCGATCGACTGGTGGCCGACGACGTATCCCTTTAGTATTGTGCCAATGTAACTTGCATTGAATCGGTAGCAACTAGATTCGTTCGATCGGCTATAGATGATAACAGAATGTAATTCGAGTCTCAAAGAACTTTTAAACTAAGTGACTGGGATAGATCGGTGTGGGAGGTGTCACCCTGGGCTGCCTCAAAAACCCGGATTGAACCTCAATAGAAGTCACACCTAGTGTCCTCGGGATGTGATCGAGAGCCCGACTCCCCTGGTGTTCGGGCATGCCAGCCTTCCCCGAGTCCGACCTCAGCCCCTTCTCTCAACTCCGACTCGACGCCCGACCTCGAGCATCCTTGGGAGGAAACTTGGCAGGCAACGAGGAACAGGGAGGAAACAACCCGGCAGCGTCTGACACCTCCTGGCGGCACAAGAGCAGGGACCCAGGGCTGGCAGGAGCACAAGACACCCACGGTGTGTAGGACCTAGCAGACCAGCATGTACTTTATCAGATATTCTTCGTACCCCACTGTTTATCTCTCTTAGTCTTAGCTTTCTTGGCCCCCAAGTTCATCTATTCCTGCCCCCCTTGAGGTATAAAAGGGAGGGCAAGGGGGCTGGGAAGGGAGGCGCTCCAGATTCTTTCTCACGCTTGTAACTCCTGTTCATCATCCACCCCAAAGAAAGAACACCACACACTGGATGTAGGCCTATTATCCTTCGGGAGGGCTGAACCAGTATAAACCCTTGCATCTTGTTTCTTGGCTCATCTTAGGATTCGAGTCAACCATCGGATCCATCGGAGGATAGCTTCTCCACCAAACTCTCTTCTACCTCCTCGGGAAACCCCCTTGGAGGATTGCCGACCCACCCGTCGACAGTTGGTGCGCCATGTAGGGGGCGTTGTTCTTCGTCTGAGGAGGTCCGATGAAGATCTACCTTTCCCGACAAAGCCTTCAATCAGATACATATTATTTTCCTTTCTCTTTCAATTTCCGAAAAGCATAATCTTTGCATGTTCCTGCATTCTCTACCTTAGTCCCGCTCTGCCGTCGAGCTGGCAACATGCCCTCGATAGCTCCCGCGCACAGCTTATGGCCAGCCCTAAGCTACGTGGCCCCGACCTGCCCTAGTTGCGGTTCTTCGAAAGGTTGCTTGTCAAGTTTGCCTCTGCCGCTCGGGAGTTCAGCGATGCTTCCCGGTTGACAAGTAACGTTCAAATGATTCGACAACTTCCGCGCAAGTGCTCATGACCAGCTCTGAGTGTCGTGGCCCTGACCCATGTGCTCCGGGCTCTCAGGACAAAATGTTATCGTTTGAGTCAGTGACTACTTGCCAATCCGGTTCTTGTCTCGTGTATCAGAGAAATATGACTTTGCCCGACGCGTTCTCTTCAATCCCATCCCCCTCTAGTTAGAGCTGGATTTTCCCTTCCGGAGTTGAATTTGGATTGAAGTAGAAACACAAGAATGGCCCATCATATGATATAGCTACTCAGGAAACTCGATCTTCCTAGATCCTTCACTTCGGCTAGTTCATAAAATGAATGATAGTTATGCTGAAGGCCGATTCGGAACCTGATGAAACTCGGTTAGAGAACCCTCCCGGTTATTCCAGGCGAAGATCGTTTCCTAAGGCCTAATGTCGAGAGTAATGCGAGTACTTCAAACATTGCCAATACTTCATTGGTTGTAATGTATTTCTCGTCAGCAAGTTCATCAGCCTTTTTCTGATCAACCGTGCATACCTTGACATGTTTTATCCCACCTCGGAAGGTAGTTATCATCCATTTATCCTTTTGCTTATTCTTTGACATGGAGTTGTGGCTTCGTAGCACTCTAGGCACTTTAGACTTATCATTACCGCTGTCATTGTCCCTGGGTTTGTCTACGTCCTCTTTTGCAGGGGATGGGTCTTCATACACATTGGGTTCTATTTCTTCCCATTCCATACCTGTTGTGCCTTCAGGATCATGTTGGACAGATGACACGGGTTGTACTTCTGCTTCTGGTCCATGTGCCTCTGCCACAATCGGTACTATTGCCAATGCAGGTGCTTCTCCTAGGCTCTTTGCTTGTTCACCTGCAGGTTGTTTAGCTTCAACCTGTGTATCATGTGGTGCCTCCTCATGTCCCTTACTACCTTTGTCAACCTCATCGTTCACCGGTTTCTTTTGCGAAGATCTTGGCGGTTTCAACGGAGCGTCACTGCAGGTCCCAAAGATTATATATTTTTTGTGCCATAATATTATATTGTCCACCGCATCCCCAAGAACAATTATACCATCAGGTATCAGGATGTCTAGATCGTACATCTTGAAATCTTCATTCACAATTTGCGGTTGCACTTTTGCATAATCATCTAGAATAGTGTAACACCCTGAGGTGTTTTCCCCATTTAAAAATCCAAAAGAAAATCGTAAAAGAAAATCGTTGGAATTAACTGAAGAGAATTAATAATTTTAAAATCCAAATGTTAAATGGAAATGGCATGGTAGGATTTTTCCTAAATTCTACATGTCAAAATACACTAACAAGATTTTTAGTGGAATTTTCAGAGCCCAAGAAATAATTTTCAACCAATTAAAATCAAAATCAGAATTAATAAATCCCGGGTTTTTCTTTTTCTCTCTCCTCCCGTACGTTTCCCGCCCTTTTTCGGCCGTGGGCCGCCGGCCCGAGCCGACGGCCGATCCCCTCCTACACGCGCCCGGCCTATCGGCCCGACCAACCGGGCCGTCCCCACGCCGACGCGCGTCCTCCTCTCTCTCTCACGGGCCGGCCGAAGGCCACGGTCCGCCAAACCTCGCACTGCGGATAAGTCCAGGTTGTCTCCCTCTACCCCAGACGCCGACGGGTGGGGTCCACCTGCCACCCCATCCCCTACCTCCGCTGCCCCGCCGCCATTGACGCCGCCTCGCCGCGCGGATCTCGGCCGCCCGTCCCTCCGCGCGCCCTAAAGGCACCGCCTTAACTTCCCCGTCTCTCCCGCCGCCTTCAATCGCCCGCCGCCGTTCCCGCACCCCTTAATGCCCGGATTTAACCGTCGGTCATTATTTCCCAAAATCGTGCCGACGAGCAATTGCGCCCTTATCTGGTCACCACCGATCTCCCCATTCCCTATTTGAGCACCCCCTCGTCCTTCCCGAGCTCCCAACACCTCCACTCAAGCCTCCCCCTCTCTCCGTCGTTCCCGCACCGTGCGCCCCTGCTTCGGACTTCGTCGCCGAGCTTCGGCCGGGTTTTCCCGTTGCTCCGAGACGCTCCGAGCTCCGCCGACTCCTCCCTCCTCGTCGCCGGTGCCCGCGCCACTTCGGCCACCCCTTCCTGAGTGGTTCCGCCGTCTCCCTCACCGTCCAAGCCGTCGTCCCCTTCATCTCCGGCGACCCGCGGTGAGCGTCCCTCCCTTTTCCCCTCTCAGCCGAACGCGCGCCACCGCTCCCGAGTGTGCACGGCTCCTCCCTCGCGTGAGCCGCGATATTCCGCTGCCCGCACCGCCGCCTGAATGGCGCCAGCCGGTCTCCGGTCGCCGTGCGTCATCGCCGGCCGATCACGCCGCCCGAACCCCTCCCCGGCCGTCCGATCTGCCTCGACAGATCGGGGCCGTCCGTCCCCGCTGGCCCGCGTGGCACACCGCATGGCCACCGCGTTGGCACCACGTGTATGCCACGTGGTGCACCGCTCTCCCTCTCGGCCCGTGGACCCGGTCCACCGTGGACTGGTGCTCCCGCGGCCGATGACGCCATCGCTGACATCAGCCCTAGCGCTGACGCAATTCCGGGATTTATTGCGCAATAAATTATTTAGGATTTTCCTGTTTTAGTAAAAACACAGATAATCTTCTAAAAATCATATCTTTTCAATCCGACCTCCGTTTTAGCCCATTCAAATTTCATTAAATTCATAAAAATGCCAAGAATCCATTAAAAATGGTTTTGTTCCCTGTTTTAGTAGCTTTTTAGCCTGTTTTGTTGAAGTGCTTGTTTGCCGTGTAGATCCCGGTAGTCCCTCCGTCCCGGTTTACTTTGAAGTCGTCGCGGAAGTCCCCCAAGCCGAAGAGCAAGGCAAGTCATGCTATATTATTGATCATATTGCTCCCATTTTGCTAAAACACCTGTTTTACTCTATGAAATTGCATGTACTTTACATTGTCATTTCATGGCAAATAATACACCTTATGCTTAGTTTATGCCTTAGGTTTGACACCCCAAACCCTTTGATCGAACTTGGGAAAATAATGTGATTAGATTTCAGGACTAGGTTATGCTTAGCCTGGCTTAGTTTCACTAGCACACTAAATGGGTCATTTTCTCACTTAATATATCTCTCCCGGACTTATGTTCGGAGGATTAATGATTATAGATTCAAGTGAACCGGACTAATAACTAAAACATGAAAAATGGTGGGCTGTGGGCGCTATGGTTTTGGTTAGCGGCGCCCATAGCAATTAAGGACCGGTTCACGGGACCCCTCGGGAGAATGACCGTGCAAACCACAAGCCGAAATGGGTAAGGTAGGTCCCGTAGTGTAGCCTCTCCTAGCCGACGAACCCATCGGCAAGGGTGAGTGGGATGGAGTCTCAGTCGGCCCCGGTATAAGGGTTGCTGGACTGCCGGATTCACCGAGGCACTCGGGGGGCTACCCACTCCCAGGGTCCGGGAGTGGGGGCGAAACCTTGGTCGGGTTCGCTTGGTTAGAGGGCGGTTATACGAAAGGTCCTATCACAGTTCCCTTTTCGGGGTACCGCAGTGGTATTTCGGCGCACGGGAAACCGTGTTGTGGGGTTGTGTCTTGTGCGTACAGTTGTACACCTCTGATCAGAGTAAATCTATTCGAATAGCCGTGCCCGCGGTAATGGGGCAATCGACCGAGCTCTTCGTGATTAGTCTCACACTTTTACACCCTAAGTTTTGGAACATGACTAGTATAGGTGGATAGTTTGGGCCTGTCGCAACGTGGGGATAACGTTGGACAGTGTTGGAGTCAAAATGCTTTACTTACTCAATTTACTAAGGAGTCTTTCTCCACTCACCAACTCCAAGGTCCCGCCTCAGCCTGGTGGGACAATTTCTTGGTCACCCGTCGGGCGGACGCACCCGCAGTTACTTGGGCAGAGTTTTGCCACCAATTTCGGAAGGCTCACATCCCCAGAGGGATAGTAGCCCAGAAAAAAAGGGAGTTCAGATCCTTGGAGCAAGGCACCCGAACTGTCACCAAGTATCTGCATGAATTTAATCACTTAGCGCGATATGCTCCAGAGGACATACGTACTGACGCCGAGCGTCAAGAGAAGTTCTTGGCCGGGCCGGACGATGAGTTGACGGACAAACTCATCTCCGGTGAGTATGCCGACTTCAAGAAGTTGGTCGACAAAGCCATCTGTCAAGAAGACCAACGCAGTAAAATGCTCAGAAAGCGGAAGGCTACCTAGTTTAGGTCACATCCTCAGCAAGGGAATCCCCAACGGCCGCGTTTCACTCCGGGTGGTCAGAATGGACCTACCACTATGATCGTTCATCAGCATCGCCCGTACCATCCCGGCAATTTCCAACCCAGCGGAAGCCGTCCCGGACAGCCGCAGCGGAATCTGGCCCCACGTCCGCCAACAACGCAGCCGCCACCGCAGTCCAAGCCAATGCCACCAAAGAAGGACTCGGGATTCAAACCGGGTAATCGTTTCACCGTGGAGAACCTGGACATTTCGCAGACAAGTGTCCAAGACCAAAACACGCGCCCAGGTTTATCCAAGCAAGAGTGAATCATGCTTCAGCAGAGGAGGCACAGGACGCACCGGATGTCGTACTGGGTATGTTCCCTGTGAACTCCTTTAATGCATCAGTCCTGTTTGATTCGGGTGCAACCCATTCTTTCATATCAAAAGCATTTGTGGGGAAACATGGGTTGTCGGTGTTAAAACTTAAGATACCCATGCGGGTCCAAACACCCGGGAACCATTTGAACACCGCCCACTTTTGCCCTTCAGTGGCAATAAAAATCCAAGGATTCCCCTTTCTAGCCAACCTTATCCTTCTAGAATCAAAAGGCCTGGATGTCATCCTTGGGATGGACTGGTTAACCCGTCATAAAGGTCCGATCGATTGCGCAAGCCGCACGATCTATTTAACCAATGACGAGGGGAAGAAAGTAATTTACCGCTCCCCTAAACCACTGAGGGTAGTGGCAAGCCTGAATCGGATTTTGGCTAAGAATAAGCCCGAAGAGAAAGAAAAGGACAGGCAAAGTTAGAAGATATTCCTGTGGTTTGTGAGTACCCAGAAGTCTTCCCGGAAGACCTAACCACAATGCCACCTGAAAGAGAAATAGAGTTTCGGATTGACCTAGTCCTGGCACTGCTCCGATCCACAAGAGACCCTATAGAATGGGAGCCAATGAGTTGGCAGAGGTCAAGAAGAAAGTAGATGAACAGTTACATAAAGGTTATATCCGCCCGAGCACATCACCCTGGGGTGTGCCAGTCATTTTTGTGGAGAAAAAGGATAGGACCAAAAGGATGTGCGTCGACCATCGTGCACTCAACGAGGTCACTATTAAGAATAAATACCCTCTCCCTAGGATTGATGACATGTTCGATCAATTAAAGGGAGCAAAGGTGTTCTCCAAGATAGACCTGCGGTCAGGCTATCATCAGCTAAGAATCCGAGAAGAAGATATTCCCAAGACTGCCTTCGTCACTCGGTACGGTCTGTACGAGTGCACGGTCATGTCCTTCGGACTTACAAATGCCCCAGCCTTTTTCATGAATTTGATGAACAAAGTGTTCATGGAATTCCTAGACAAGTTCATCGTGGTGTTCATCGACGACATCTTGATCTATTCGCAGTCGGAAGAGGAACATGAGCACCATCTCCGGTTGGTACTTGAAAAGTTAAGAGACCACCAGCTCTATGCTAAGTTTAGCAAATGTGCTTTCTGGTTGAAGGAAGTGCAATTCCTCGGCCATATCGTGAATGCCCAAGGAGTCGCAGTGGACCCTTCCAATGTAGAAGCTGTGACCAAATGGACTCCACCTAAAACCGTCACCCAAGTCAGAAGTTTTCTAGGACTTGCGGGTTATTATCGTCGGTTCATCGAAAACTTCTCCAGAATTGCCAAGCCTTTGACGCAGTTGTTAAAGAAGGATGAAAAGTTTATATGGACTGCCGAGCGCAACCAGAGTTTTGAAACACTCAAGGGAAAATTGGTGTCCGCACTCGTGTTGATCTTGCCAGATCAAACCAAGGATTTCCATGTCTTTTGCGACGCATCTCACCAGGGGTTAGGCTGTGTGTTGATGCAAGATGGAAAGGTGGTCGCATATGCTTCCCGCCAATTGAGACCTCATGAGTCTTATTGCCCAACACATGACTTGGAGCTAGCAGCAGTCGTCCATGCTCTGAAAATTTGGCGACATTACCTCATCGGTAATCGCTGTGAAATATATACGGATCATAAGAGCCTAAAATACATCTTCACCCAACCGGATTTGAACCTCCGTCAGCGGCGATGGTTGGAGTTGATCAAGGATTATGATCTCAGTATACACTACCATCCTGGCAAAGCTAACGTGGTAGCTGATGCCCTGAGCTGAAAGAGTTACTGCAACTCTATTCACATAGAAGGGAGATGTGAACAGTTACTACAAGATCTAGAGCACCTCAACCTGGAAATTGTTGAACTCGGATTTGTGGCCGCTCTTGAGGCCCGACCCACACTCATAGATCAAATTCGCATAGCTCAAGCCTCGGATCCGGACATAGCTGAGCTTAAGAAGAATATGAGAGTGGGAAAAGCTCGTGACTTCACGGAAGACGAGCATGGAACCATATGGATGGGCAACCGGATATGCGTGCCAGAAGATAAGGAGTTGAGAAAGTTAATCCTTACTGAAGCACATCAGAGTCAGTACTCTATCCATCCGGGAAAGTACCAAAATGTACCAGGATCTCAAGGAAAAGTTCTGGTGGGTTAGCATGAAAAGATAAATAGCGGAGTTCGTGGCACTATGCGACGTATGCCAGCGAGTAAAGGCAGAACACCAGAGGCCTGCTGGATTATTACAGCCACTTCAAATTCCGGAATGGAAGTGGGAGGAAATCGGGATGGATTTCATCACCGGTTTACCCCGGATAACATCAGGACACAATTCTATCTTGGTTATAATCGACCGCCTCACTAAAGTGGCTCATTTTATCCCTGTGCTTACCACCTATATGGGCAGAAGGTTAGCATAATTGTACCTTGCAAGGATTGTGTGTCTTCATGGTGTACCTAAGAAGATAGTATCTGATCGTGGTAGCCAGTTCACCTCTAAGTTTTGGCAAAAACTACAAGAGGAACTTGGCACCCGGTTGAATTTTAGCATGGCCTATCACCCGCAAACCGATGGTCAGACGGAACGTGTAAACCAGGTTTTGGAAGATATGCTGCGAGCTTGTGCTCTGGATTTTGGAGGAGCTTGGGATAAGAGCCTGCCCTATCCAGAGTTCTCTTATAATAACAGTTATCAGGCTAGTTTACAAATGGCACCTTTTGAAGCACTTTACGGATGAAAGTGTCGAACCCCGCTTTTCTGGGATCAGACTGGAGACTATGTATATCTTCGTGTCACCCCGCTTCGGGGAGTGCACCGATTCCAAACCAAAGGCAAGTTGGCACCACGCTATGTGGGACCATATCGGATTCAAGAGCGACGAGGTGAACTGGCATACCAACTCGAACTGCCACTCACCATGGCAGGAATCCACGACGTTTTCCACGTCTCCCAACTCAAGAAGTGTCTGAGAGTTCCTGAAGAACAAGCTAGTCCAGACCAGATTGAAATCCAGGAAGATCTGACCTATGTGGAGAAACCAGCGCGGATACTCGAAACCAGTGAACGGAGGACCCGGAACAAGGTCATCAGGTTCTGTCGAGTTCAATGGACGCATCACTCCGAAGAAGAATCAACCTGGGAGAGGGAAGATGAGCTAAAGGCCGTTCATCCCTATCTGGTTGCCAGTACCTCCGAATCTCGGGGTCGAGATTCCGTTTAAGGGGGTAGGTTTGTAACAACCTGAGGTGTTTTCCCCTTTTAAAAATCCAAAAGAAAATCGTAAAAGAAAATCATTGGAATTAAGTGGAGAGAATTAATAATTTTAAAATCCAAATGTTAAATGGAAATGGCATGGTAGGATTTTTCCTAAATTCTACATGTCAAAATACACTAACAGGATTTTTAGTGGAATTTTCAGAGCCCAAGAAATAATTTTCAACCAATTAAAATCAAAATCAGAATTAATAAATCCCGGGTTTTTCTTTTTCTGTCTCCTCCCGTACGTTTCCTGCCCTTTTTCGGCCATGGGCCGCCGGCCCGAGCCGACGGCCCATCCCCTCCCGCACGCGCCCAGCCGATCGGCCCAGCCGACCGGGCCGTCCCCCCCAGCCGACGCGCATCCTCCTCTCTCTCGCGGGCCGGCCGTAGGCCACGGTCAGCCAAACCCTCGCGCCCGTGGATAAGTCCAGTTTGTCTCCCCTCTACCCTGGGACGCCGACAAGTGGGGTCCACCTGTCAGCCTCGTCCCCTACCTCCGGCTGCCCCGCCGCCATTGACGCCGCATGTGCCCCGCGCGGATCTTGGCCGCCCGTCCCTCCCGCGTGCCCTAAAGGCACCGCCTTAACTTCCCCGTCTCTCCCGCCGCCTTCAATCGCCCCGGCCGCCGCTCCCGCACCCCTTAATGGCCGGATTTAACCGCCGGTCATTATTTTCCCAAAATCGAGCCGGCGAGCAATTGCGCCCATATCCGGTCGCCACCGACCTCCCCATTCCCTATTTAAGCACCCCCTCACCCTCCCCGAGCTCCCCACACCTCCACTCAAGCCTCCCTCTCTCTCCGTCGTTCCCGCACCGTGCGCCCCTGCTTCGGACTTTGTTGCCGAGGTTCGGCCGGGTTTTCCCGCTGCTCCGAGACGCTCCGAGCTCCACCGACTCCTCCCTCCTCGTCGTCGGTGCCCGCGCCACTTTGGCCACCCCTTCCCGAGTGGTTCCGCCGTCTCCCTCACCATCCGAGCCGTCGTCCTCTTCATCTCCGGCGACCCGCGGTGAGCGCCCCTCCCTTTTCCCCTCTCGGCCGAACGCACGTCATCGCTCCTGAGTGCGCACGGCTCCTTCCTCGCGTGAGTCGCGATATTCCGCCGCCCGCACCACCGCCCGAATGGCGCCGGCCGGTCTCCGGCCGTCGTGCGCCATCGCCGGCCGATCACGCCGCCCGAACCCCTCCCCTGCCGTCTGATCTGCCTCGACAGATCAGGGCCGTCCGTCCCCGCTGGCCCGCGTGGCACACCGCATGGCCACCGCGTTGGCACCACGTGTACGCCACGTGGTGCACCGCTCTCCCTCTCGGCATGTGAACCCGGTCCACCGTGGACCGGTGCTCCCACGGCCGATGACGCCATCGCTGACATCAGCCCTAGCGCTGACGCAATCCCGGGATTTATTGCGCAATAAATTATTTAGGATTTTCCTGTTTTAGTAAAAACACACATAATCTTCTAAAAATCATATCTTTTCAATCCGACCTCTGTTTTAGCCCATTCAAATTTCATTAAATTCATAAAAATGCCAAGAATCCATTAAAAATGGTTTTGTTCCCTGTTTTAGTAGCTTTTTAGCGTATTTTGTTGAAGTGCTTGTTTGCCGTGTAGATCCCGGTAGTCCCTCCGTCCCGGTTTACTTTGAAGTCGTCGCGGAAGTCCCCCAAGCCGAAGAGCAAGGCAAGTCATGCTATATTATTGATCATATTGCTCCCATTTTGCTAAAACATCTGTTTTACTCTATGAAATTGCATGTACTTTACATTGTCATTTCATGGGAAATAATACACCTTATGCTTAGTTTATGCCTTAGGTTTGACACCCCAAACCCTTTGATCGAACTTGGGAAAATAATGTGATTAGATTTCAGGACTAGGTTATGCTTAGCCTGGCTTAGTTTCACTAGCACACTAAATGGGTCATTTTCTCACTTAATATATCTCTCCCGGACTTATGTTCGGAGGATTAATGATTATAGATTCAAGTGAAGCGGACTAATAACTAAAACATGACAAATGGTGGGCTGTGGGCGCTATGGTTTTGGTTAGCGACGCCCATAGAAATTAAGGACCGGTTCACGGGACCCCTCGGGAGAATGACCGTGCAAACCACAAGCTGAAATGGGTAAGGTAGGTCCCGTAGTGTAGCCTCTCCTAGCTGACGAACCCATCGGCAAGGGTGAGCAGGATGGAGTCTCAGTCGGCCCCGGCATAAGGGTTGCTGGACTGCCGGATTCACCGAGGCACTCGGGGAGGCTGCCCACTCCCAGGGTCCGGGAGTGGGGGCAAAACCTTGGTGGGGTTCGCTTTGTTAGAGGGGGGTTATACGAAAGGTCCTATCACAGTTCCCTTTTCAGGGTACCGCGGTGGTATTTTGGCGCACGGGAAACCGTGTTGTGGGGCTGTGTCTTGTGGGTACAGTTGTACACCTCTGATCAGTGTAAATCTATTCGAATAGCCGTGCCCGCGGTAATGGGGCAATCGACCGAGCTCTCCGTGATTAGTCTCACACTTTTACACCCTAAGTTTTGGAACATGGCTCGTATAGGTGGATAGTTTGGGCCTGTCGCAACGTGGGGATAACGTTGGACAGTGTTGGAGTCAAAATGCTTTACTTACTCAATTTACTGTTGTTTTGACTGTGTTCAAAATTCGTATTGTTTGGAAAAACACCTGCCATTTGCGCAAAAGCAAGCCTTAGCCAGACCTTTGTCTCCCCTGCATTCATTCTTCTCCTCTTCCGGCGTGACTTGTTGAATACGTGGAAGTGCTCATCCTTGCTTCTTCACCAGAACCTGAGCCAGAGATTGAAGACGAAGATGAAGTGGAGTAGGCTTTGTCCTATACTCTGGAAGCTGCCTATGGAGTGGTCGAAGCCTCGTGGCCAGCGTCAAGCTTAGGCTTAGGTCCTTTTTCTTTTTCCGCTGCTCTTTTGTAATCTTTTTGTATTGTTTCTAAGACGTGGAACTGTAATATCAACAATTGTCGTATGTGTACCCTGGCTGGTCCTGGACAGGGATTTTAATACACATATAGTTTCGAAAATTCGGGTCTGAATTTCTGGGCGTGACAAATAGTATCCTCATGATAAGTGTGGCTAGGAATAGCCATTCCTCTCACGGCCTCGAGGGTTTTACTAGCTTTACTAATAGTGACATGCAACCTATATGGTGTATCCTCTATTATATCATCAAAGGGATAGCCTAGATCCAATATGTTCGAGGAATCTCCAAGTTTAGGCAATAAACCTTGGTTGATACAAAATTCTATCATTTGTTTATTTAAATGCTCTCTCCCTTCCACTCTCAAGACATCCTTGTAGCGTCACATTTCTTGTACGAAGCGACGTCCTTTCTGAACCCTTCTTTCCAACTGAGCTCAGAGGACACCCCACAAACATAACCCCCGTGCTCAGGATTGTCCAGCGGCCTGCTAAGCTCATCCTTCTGTCTCTTTGTCTTAAATTCTCGCTTCTTCTGTGTGGTGAATAAATGTAGTATTTTGTTAGCTATTTGCTGGAGCTCAGGGATTTCAAATACAACTCTGCCTTTTCTAGCTTTTACCTAGTTCTTTGAACGTTCCTCCCATTCTTTCGTTGGAACCGATACCCATGCCTTCCTCATTTCCTCCTCCTCTTTTCTCCATGCCTCAACTTTAGGTGCATACCCACTGGATCCCAAGCGATGGTGCCATTTGTTTCTCCTAGCCAACTCAGACATCTTCTTACTCTTCTCTATTTCTTCCGGTGAGGTCTTCAACTTAACAAACTCCTCCCACTGAGACGGCGTGATTTTCCCATACTTCTCAAAAGGTGTCTTTCCATTTTGCACATAGTTAGTGTTAAGCGAGTTTTTCCATCCACGCCATGCCTTGTTCATTGTCTGCATCACACCATTCCTTGCCACAGCTTCAGATCCCTCTAGGAAGTGAATCCTTTTCTTTAACTCCAGCCAGAGGTGTTCTCTTATCCCTCCTGATACTTGGTCCCACTCCTTGATTGTGATTGGGACAATGTCTCTGATGATGGCGTCACACTGGGAGCTATACTTCGAGCGCGCGGATTTGGGGGGCAGCGACTCCCCTTTGGGGCTTATATGGGTCACAACAAACAGGCCATTGATTATCCTATTGATGCTCCTCTCTCCCCTCCTTTTTTTAGGCTATGAGGACTCTTCGCTTTTCTTGGAGCCAGAGGTCTTAGCTAGGACATCTTCCAGTTATGCGGCTTTTTTCGCCTGACGTCGGGACCTTCATGGGGGCATTTTCTATGAGATTAAGACACCATCAATTTAGTACCAAACAAACGGCTAGATGACATAATTTTCACAACATCTTTAAATTGCAGAACGTACTGCTTTCTCGCGGGAGACATAGTCTTTGTCGCCTTCATCATTGTCGCCGTCTTTCTTCCTCCTTTTAGGGCTTGGGCATGGGTCACTTGGTAGACTAGTACGCGTCATCCCCCTCGCCTCGTCATTATCTAAACCCTGTGAGGCCCTGCGAGGCATCCACGATGGCCTATGAGACCTTCACGATGGCCTGTGGAGCCTTCTCGTCGGCTATGGGTTGTTCCTCTCTACCTTGATTCTCTTTACTTATTTCGGCCATCGTTAAGTACTAGCACCAAAAATTGAACAGATAAAGTGTTAACTTAATCCAATATTTCATCCACACATACATAATAACAGAACCAAAAATTAAAATCACAAATATACATCAAGTAAATATTACTATATCATTCAACATAACCCAAAATTCACCCAAATATATATCATTAGACATAACCCAAAATTCACTCAATTCATCATCAACATATCTCAATTCATCATCAACATTCACCAACATATCTCGTCAAGTGTTCACACAAATTAATTATACACTATAACAAAATTAAGTAAAAAATTAACCAACACGTCTACCCCAAATTCACCCAAATATATATCATCCAACATTAACCCAAAATTCACAAAAAATATCTCAATTCACCAAATATTAACATCGCCCACATATCTCAATCACACATATGTCAACACATATACATTTATCTCACCTGTCACCCCACATATCACCCATTACCCACATATCCACCCAGATATATATACATGCATTCAAAAAAAACATCCACATTGTTGTCCATATTCCAAAATTCACCTCCATCGCAATGGCGAGGCCGAGGTTGATGACGAGGACGATGATCGACCGAGGCCAAGGTTGACCACAACAACGATCAGCCGGTGACGAGGCTGACTTGGTAACAAGCAAAGATTTGGCTGTGGGTCGAGGAGACGAAACAACGTTGTGGGAAGACGACGAGGCGGCGCGGGTCGGGGACCAGCGGACAAGAGGAGGCGGCTGCACGGGTCGGGGAGACAAGGAGGCGGCATGGGTTGGGAAGACAGCATTGGAGACGAGGAGGCAACGGCACGTGGCGGCTGAGACGACGAGGCGGCGGCGCACGGGATATGAAGAGAGGGGCATGGCGGGGAGAGACGGGAACGAGAGGATACGAACCGGCGGTGGCCGGGGTCAAGGAAGATGGGCATGGGAAGAGGCGAAGAGGTGGCACAACGGCGGCCGAAGTCATGGAAGAAAGCGATGACGGCAGCGGCCGGTGGTGAGCTACGATGTGTGTGGCTGGAGTCGAGCACAGTGCGAAGGAGGAGGTTCTAGGCCAGCAGCAGCGGCGATGGTGACAACGTCACAAAAAATTTTGGTGGCCTAACGGCACGAAAATTTCTACGGTTCCTGCCTGGACTTAGAAATTTTTGCGCTGGGGAAGTCGCCTTATATAGGCTATCGATCTTCACAGGCGGGCGGCCCACCTGTGAAAACTATTTACAACTATTTTCCTAGGTGGTCGGCCCGCCTGGGAAGGTTATTTACAAGCTTTTATCTTATTTAGAAATTGAGTATGTAGGGGAATGCTATCATACTAGTTCTAATCTTTGACCCCATCAACTCCCAAGATCTTTTGCTTTCTGGGTAGAACTACATTTTTCACATGCTCAAGGTACATTACATAGAATACTTGTGCCACACAATCAGCGAGTACCCACAGGTCATCCTTGTGACCTACATTGCGGAGGTCAACAACAATAAGCCCGTATTTGTCAACATAAACACTGTTTAGGTGTTTGACCTACTGGCACTTAAGCAAAGGGATTTGCAATGTGAGGCCATAGTCGACTTCCTAGATTTCTTCAATGAACCCAAGGTATGTATTTTTTTGCCCAGAGGCATCCATTGCCTCCACGCAGACACCGCCTATTTTGAGTGACGGTCTTATTATCCTAGGCTTTCATGTAAAATGTGTATCCATTAATATCATATCCTTGCCATGTATTAAATGTACTTGATGGACCACATGACAACCTTTTCATGTTAATTCATCAGTGGTTTCTCCATCCAGTAAATTAAGTTCTCCCGACCAATCTATGAAGCAACGCTTGCGTTCTTTCATGATCCACTCGGTTGTGCATCCCTTATTGTTAGCTCTTATGATTTTGATGTATTGCTCGATGTATGGCTCAACTATAGCAAGCTGTTGAAGAATGCTATAGTGAGCTTCTCGAACTAATTTATAGTCAAGGTCAATGAATCTCTTCTTTCCCTTCATCCCCTCCTAGCCAATCCGCCCTTGTGTCGAGGTACTAGTACTCCAATTGCCTTTCCATCTTTTAGGTAATCGATACAACACTCGACGACCTCTTATGTACTGTATCCCTCAATCATTGACCTCTCTGGGTGGGCACGATTCTGTACGTAGCCCTTCAAAACGGCTAGGTAACGCTCATACAACCACATTTGATGTAGATACAACGGGCTAAGTGCAATTAACTGAGGCACTATATAAATGATAAGGTGCACATCTCAAGTTTGCACTGGCTCTCATGTGAGAATGAAAAAGAACTTCTTACTCTTCAGGATTGATGACCTTCTGTGAACTATATTAAAAAAGTAGTACAACTTTGTGATAGCAACCTTTACATGTTCTGGTTTAATGGCCCTTATAGCAATGGCAAGAAACACAGTGAGCATGACATTATAGTCATGTGAATTATAACAGATATCAACAAATCTTTGATGGAGACTAGTCGTCTGATGTTTGATGAGAAATATATGGGCACTTTAACACCATGAAGGCACTTGCAAAATGTCTTCTTCTTCTCCTCTGGTGTTAGTGTGAAATAGGCTAGAGGGAGATATACTTATCCATTCTTCTCTCGTTTTGTTAAGTGTAGCTCTTCCCTGATTCCCATATTTACTAGGTTAATGCGTGATTGTAGACCATCCTTTGTCTTGCTTGGTATGTCCAGCAATGTTCCGATGGTGTTGTTGAACACATTCTTTTATAGATGCATGACATCTATGACATGGCAAATCTCCAGATCTTTCCAGTATGGCAGGTACTTAAAGAAAATCGAATGCTTCTTGAATGGGGGAGGAAGCTCATCATCTGATTTCTTAAGCTTTGTTCCCTTTGAACATTTCTTGGGGCCTTTTTTTCAAACACAAACTGTATTTTCTCTGTCATGGCACATATTTGCTTCTCGGTTTTAGGTTTGGTGGAGGATCACTCTCTTCGGTACCATCGAATTCTAACATCATCTTGCAATACTTATGATTTCTGCGTAAGAAACGCCGGTGTAGAATGTAGACAAGCTTGTTTAAACCTGAGAGATACCTGTAGTAGGTTCCATTCAAACAGATCACACATCATGTTTTTTCCTTTAATCTATCCTGAAACTAAAAACATGGCGGGGTAATCATTAATGGTAACAAAAATGATGGGCCTTCACTGTAAAGTATTGTCTTAAATACTCGCCCCACATATTCATCCTAGCTTTCCATAAATCTTCCACATCTTTCATCAATGGTTAAAGAAATACATCAATATCAATACCATGATGTTGGAGGCCTTGTGTCAAGACACATAGTAGAACATACTTTCGCTTTTAACAATGCCAGGTAAGAAGATTATACATGGTCAGAAGCACTAGGCAAGTGCTATGTGAGCTGCTCATGTCTCCAAAAGGGTTCATTCTATTAGTACTCGGTGCAAATTTAATATTTCATGGGTCTTTAGCAAATTCTAGGTACAGTGCATCAAAATGTTTCCACTGACAAGCATCCGCTGGGTTCGGAGCATCCCATCTTTCTTGCGCCTTTCCTGATGCCAGTGCATTAGTTCTACATCTCGGGGTTTGAGTACAAACGCTTGCTGCGATCTTTCACAGGAAGGTATCACATCACCAGCTGGAGGATTTTGTTCTTGTTTTCCTTGAATGAGTCAGCCTCTGCTTTGTAAAAAAACCAACCTCTAGGGAAGTGTTGTTAGTTGATTTTTATCAGCTAGCACCACATGTTGGGCATTTATCCAACAAAACGTACTCTTTCCTGTATAGGATGTAGTGGTTCATGCACGCATAAATGTTTTCCACACCAAGAGAAAAGGGACAGATTAGTTTTTTCACATGTGTTAAAGGTAATGAGTTAGGCTTCGGTAGCATGATTTCAAAAGTTGTAGTAAGCTATCAAAACTACTATCAGACCAACCATATCTGGCCTTCAACCTCACAAGTTCAAGCACTGATCGTAATGTTGAGAACTCCCTGTCACAACCCTTTGACTCATCATACATAAGATCCTTTGTTGCCTTTTGTAAAGCTTCAAAATTATCTAAACCCCTAACCGACCTCATTAGCACCGTAGGTTCTGCATGGCATAACATTTTCTCTAAATCAATAATATTATCACCACAACTATCACCATGAACAGCCTCGATGTGATCAACATCCTATCGACCTTCTTTGTCATCAGGATCCATTTGTTGCTCGCCATGATGGGTCCATATCGTGTAGCCCTTCATTAAATTTTTAGAAAAATACATATTTATAAACAAACTTAACTTTGCTTGCTATGGAAAGAAAAATATAAATAACTAGAGGATGTGATCTATAAATTTAACGTAGATATATTTTTCTACTATGTGGGGAGTGGGGGAAATCCCTATTTTTTTCTCTTTCCTATCCAGATCTAGGTGACTGGGAAAATGGGCAAATTTGGCTAATGAAAGCATCACATTTAACCACAAGGGGGATGAGAGGACAACATGGCATCAAGGTGTATACATAAATCCACCACAATCATAGCATAAAATAGCATAAAAAATTGCACATGGTGCTTTCACTATTTTACATACATAGATTCATCACATAAGAAGAGAGGGAAATGCATGGATCTAACCACTATAGAAAAATCCATGAAAGATTTCGAGTTCAAAACCTTCCTCCTATATTTTGCTTGTTTTTGAGAGAGAAACTTCGTGTGAACTATATAGGGCTCGAAAAGAAAGAAGACTATATAGGTCAATCTTCTCGGGCAGACGGTATAAGGTGCCGCCTGTGAAGATATATCTTCATAGATAGAGCTCTTAAGGAGTCCACCTGGGATAATTCACTGTTTTCCCAGACGGACGTCTTAAGTCTTTGCCTGCAAAGATATATCTTCACAGGCGAACGGTCTTCTCGCCCCTCATCCCTCATACTGCAGGCAGACGTATGGTGCCAAAAAAATACCTGCCTATAAAGTTAAAAGCACTTCACCTGCGTAAATCCTTTTCCTAAGTGCAAAGACTAAAAAACTCAAGCAGTTATAACTTTTGGTCTTTCGTAAAAGCCTATAAAATCTAAGCTTGCATGGTTATCTTGTGCAAAACTAGTTTTCGGCCTATAAATTTCACACTCCAAGCACTTGAGAATGTTTTATTTAAGGGATAGAAGAAATCAACTTATTTTGGGCTTCTTAATTCCCTTTTTGAATTTAACTGTGGATCTTTGAATGGCCTACTCTTCTCTAGGTTAGTGACACAGAACGGACTGTGAACTGCAGATCGGTTATATAAGAGAGGTGTTGGCACCTTTTTGGGCAAAGGCACAGACACGACCAATTCACCTAAAGATTTGCGGTGGTTCTTGGTATGGAGTCGCCAACCACTTCAACCTAGAAAAAACTAGAACAAAGTGGGTTTTGTAGATCAAATCGGCTAGCGGAACCGATTTAGATAGATAAATCGATAAATACCCGTCTCGTGGGCAAACGGAAGGTTTTCGGGACAAACCTACAAAGAGACGTCGCACTCTCGCAGCAACGGCGGACGGTTTACGACGCAAACCGACAAAGATGGACTAAACTAGGGCAAAGTAGAAAATATAGCTGAAAAGTAAAGAATATTGAAAAACGATTCAAGTAGATTGTATTGTATGTTGTGTATGATTTTTACAATTGAACCGGCCTTGTCCCTTAAATAGGGGTTGGTCTTGCCCTCCACAGGCCCTTCTCCCCGTCCAATTCGGGATAAATACGTTTAGAAAGCCGAGACATACCATATGGAGGAAGGAAACCCGAATACCGACGAAGTCGTCTAGGTTTCAGACTCTGTCAGTCAGACAGGCCATATGCCTCCGGTCTGACCAGCCCCACTGCCCGGTCTGACCGGCCTATAAACGATGGTCAGACCGGCCTCTTCGAAGGAAACCGGCAGATTTTCAAATATTGACAATTTTTATTTTATTTTGATTTTATTTTGATTTCTAGGTGCCAATTTTGGATGTAAACAAGATGGTGGCTCTGTCCACTATGCTACACCACTCAGGAAAAAGCGTCGCATCTTCTCGCGCACTCCAGGTTATCCAAGAGAATATGGAAGGAGATACAATGTTGGACCAGCCTAGATCTCGACATGTAGAACTAGGACAACTGCACGTCCGTGGAGGATTGGTGGTATCACCTCATGCTGATGTCGCCGAGACAACTAAGACATTGAAGTTGCTAATCATCCTCGTTGCTTGGGAGCTTTGGTGCGAACATAATACAAGAATTTTCTGGCACGTTGGCGCTGCTCCACCAGCCATCATTGCGAAGATCAAGGAAGAAACGGCTATGTGGGTGAGGGCGGGGGCAACTTCACTCACAGAGTACACATCTCCAAGGAACGCAAACTAGCTAAATCATTTTGCAGGTTTTGCCCTTGTATAAGTCCAATACGTATGTTCTCTGTACTATCAATAGCTTTTTCCTCTTTTCCGAAAAAAAAAACTAGCTATGTGTAGCTAGGTGACATGCCACTGCGTTATTTCCTTCTGAATTTTATTTCAGCGAATTTGGGCCTTTTTTCCAAAGAAAGTATTTGAGGCTCTAGCCTGATCGCCTGATTATGCAATCCAGCGAGCCCCGCCCGAGGCCTGATTTGATTTCTACACACATCAAATTTGTCCTTGTTTTATTTATCACTACTGGGAAGTCCCGATTCATAACCCAGGACTACGAAAGTGGGACTAAAAATCAACATCTTTAGTCCCAGGTGAAATAACCGAGACTAAAGACGGATCTTTCGTCCCGGTTGATAACACCAACTGGGACTAAAGATGACGACGCCACGTGGCTGGCTCCGCCATTTTTAGTCTCGGTTAGTGTTATCAACCGGGACTAAATGTTTTTTTATTTTTTTTAATTTCTTCCTGCTAGCTGCTACCTTGCTGCTTGTTAATTATATATTATGCATACATATTTTACACACATATATATTTATACATATATATGCAACATGCATATATATGTATAAATATATATTTTACATATATATAAATACACTTAATTAAGAAAATATATACATATATTACCAAAATATGTACACACATAAAATATCTACATATATTTTTTATATCGTATGTTACAAAAAATTCTCTATTTTATGGATCCAGGGTCTATGTTGCTAACACTAAAGTAGAACTCTCCCACGGGAATAGTAATCTGCTCGTTGATAAATCCCATTAGTTCTTCTTGAGCAGCCTATATAAAACTCACGTGAGGGAGGTTGTCTCTTACTTTCATAAGCTGTCATTCGAATAACCAAGAAATAAATATATAAAATGAATAAGAAATTGAGACATAATATATGAATGGTTGTTATATATACATCTAGATCCTGGGGACCGGTGACTTCGGTAACCATGCGGTGGATATAATCGCAGACGTAGTAGCCACACAAGTTTGTCCCCTTCGCCTGTTTTGCACACTAAAGTAGAAACGACGACAGAATGAATATATATTCCATATTTTAGAACAAATTAATGATTCAATACAACTTTGGAGCATGTTACTGACTGGAAAGTTCAGCCTCGCAGTAAGCTTATCTCCCCAATTCCCGCGAACCTTCTCATGAAGTCGTGCCCATGCCCTACATGCAGTTGAAAGCTAGCGAGTAATTATCCGAGAACCGCATATATGCAATAGCAAGTAAGATGGCATTACCTGTTTAACAGTTTAAAGATCTTTGCGTACATGGACTCTGGTTTATCCATTGAATCAATGACATGGATCTGCGAGTCATCAATGTCAATTACGAGCAGAGCCCAGTGGAATCTGCAAATTACGTGAGATGACACATATTGAAACTTTATGTATGCACGGGATTGAAATTTGTACGAAAGGTAGTAAAAACTCACGTTGTGTTGTATGGAAGAAGTATAAACGTCTTGTAATGCTTATGCACCAGCATATTATATATGTTCTCGTATGTTTGCTCCGGATATTGATCTACCATCGTGGTGTAGATTTTTCGTGGGTCCATGAATCCATGTTTGGTACATTCAGTCTTGTTGCAATATTGGATCGCCATTCTACAACGGTTAAAGGAATTTTAGTCAGCTAAATACAAGGAGCTAAGCAACAAAATAAATATAACTGAACAATACTTACAAAACCCGTGTGGCTAGAAGAGAGACGTCGAGGGCATCCAGCTGGTATAGGTCGAATATGTCTTCGAAGCGGATAAAGAAGTGGTCACCTCCATCGAAGAAATAGTTGAGTGAGTATTTTCCCATGATCATCTCTATACCTTTGCTGGATTCTTGCATGTACCACTTATGGAAGCGGTATATCTATGTAGGTAAATTTTTAACTTGATCGGGCTTGACAAGAGGTTTTCCGAGTTTGAACTTGTACTTTAGCTTAGCCTTCGCAATTGGTGCGCGTCCGGATAATTGGTTCATTGATATTGCCGCAGATTCCATGAATTGTCTTAAATCGGTTTGAACAGTTGGAATCGTACTGAACTTAAGTGGTTTTTGAGGCTGCATGTCGAGCTGCGGTATATCTTTGCCCTTTGTTTGCGCCTTCCTAGAAGCCTTCTTGATAGTCCTATCATAGTCGGACTGCGGTTGCGGTTGCGGTTTAGGCTGTGGCGTTAGGTACGTCTCCTTAAAAAGGTCTTTATCTCCAGGGCAATTTTAGGAGGCTTTTCAGGAGACTTCTTCTTGAAATGTGCCCTCACCTCAGCTTCGGCGGCCTCGTGCAACTCATCGGGAGTCATGTCGTACGATGTTTTCTTTGGGGCTGACGGGAGCGGGTCAAGTTTTGGCATCTTCCTTCTTGGTCCACTGGTTGACATTGACCGCGTGACTCGAGCTCTGCGCTTAGAAGGCAACGGAGGAGGCGGAGGAGGCTGAGGCAGTCCATTTAGGAGTTGGTGCTCGTTGTGGCGACGGAGGAGGCGTAGAAGGCTGGGAGTGGGAGACAGCCGTTTAGGAGTCGGTGCTCGTGGAGGCGACACAAGAGTTTGACGAGGCGGAGGAGACGGTCCGTGTGGAGGCGACGGCAGAGGAACGAAAGGCGTTGCATCTCGCCCAGGAAATATGATGAAAGTCTTCCTCCAAAGAAATATTCCGTGAGTTGTTTCTCCTAGCGTCATCTCCCCGTCTCCTCCGGGGATATCCAGCTCGAGATCATCGTATCCGCGTTCCACCTGTTCAATTTTGACTTTTGAGAACCCAGGTGGAATGGGCCTGCAGTGGTAGGTGTCGTCTCGGTCTACTAGAATCGCCATGCCCGACGCCACCTGTTCAAGAAGATAGCTTATTAATTAGTAATCAACCTTGATTCTCAAGTTATTCAAGGAAATATATAACAAAAACTACGAACATACCTTGATTGTTATGTTCTTGAGTGGAATGTGCAGCTCACATGGTGTCCGCTGCATGATATCATCAACAGGGCATGGTGGACACACTAGAGCTTGTGGGGCCAATTCACCTTCATTTCCTGTTGAAGCGCAGCTGCTGCGCTGCTGCTGTAGTTGTTGTTGCTAGATCTGGCTGTCGGCTAACAAAGTGGCTCCGCTCCTCTGCCATCCTTTCGACCACCTTTTGCTCTACTATCTGATCGATCTGCGAGAGATGGATCTCCATTTCTGTGAACCTCGCATCTGTCTCTCGCTTCGTCCTCATGCAGCTCTTGTATGTGTCGACGTCCGCTTGAAACCCATATTTCCAGGGAACGACGCCTTTTCCTCGCGTTCGTCCCGGATGCTCGGGGTTCTGAAGTGCGAGCGTTAGCTCGTCCTTCTCTCTGTCAGGCTTGAACGAGCCCGAGGCAGAGGCCTCTAGTGTGTCTTCTAATCTCCGGGCCGCTTCTTGGATTTCAGCACCGAATATTACTGATCCATCGGTGGGATTAAGTGTTTCGCCGTGAGCATCGAACCAATGTTTTGATCGTTCCGGCCAGTTGGCTGTGCCCGGAACGATATCTCACGCTTCCTCCAGGTCGGCTTCCATGTTATCCCATTTCTGCAGTGCTTTTTGATAGCCGCCCAACCCTAGCTTGTGATGGTATTTCTTCTTAGCTGCGTTGGCCTTGTTCTTTTCAATGAGGGCTTGCGCTTGCTCCCCAGTGATCTCTGAGCTCTGGGAACTTGTCAAAGTCTGGGTTCTGGCCCTTCAGGATGTATTTCTTGTGTAAGGTTCTGGCCCTTCAGGATGTATTTCTTGTGTAACTCTTTCTTATAGTTCCTAAAGAGCTCAGCCATCTTCTTTAACGTCCATTCCTTGACCCTTGCCTGTTCTAACTCCGGGATGGTAAACGTCTGCAATATTGTCGTCCACAACATCTCTTTCTCTGTGTCCGGGAGATAGCTCTGCTCATCTCCTCCTGTCCTTGATCGCCTCCAGTTCACAACACTGATGGGCACGTGATCCCTCACCACCCATCCGCTGTGTGCCACAAACTTCCTTGTGGCATCGGCTAGGGCACTTCAGTTATGACATGACGACCCTCAATTCGCTTACTGACACTGCGTTGCCCACGTGCCCTCTTCTCTCCAACGGCTGGAGTGGCCTCATTATCCTTTCCGTTCCCTTCCTCGTTGAGGTATTGATTAGGATCCTCGTTCCCCTCCTCAATGAAATATTGGTTGCTACCCTGTGCGATCTTGTCAAGGAGAAACTGTTTGTCCTCACGATCAACCATTTGATTGTTGTGAGTTTGAAGACTTGATCAAAGAATTCTGAAAAGGAAAAAATTATCTAGTTAATACATGCATAGATTTGTGGACTAGTTACACTAAATATATAACTGAGGAAAATATAGGAGAAATATTGTCGAGCTACTCGTTAACTAAGTTTAATGTCATCGTACTATATATTGATATATATATATATATAATCAAATTGAAGATGTGTATTGCATTATTTTTTAATTGTAACTTGTATTTATAAGAAAAGGATCGAGTTTCATGAGGAGAGGAGAGGAGAGGAGAGGATGACATAAATCTCTCGTCTATTGCTCTTGTCGACTTGACGTAAATCCCTCGTCTATTCGAAGAGGAGAGGAGAGGATGACGTGAGGAAGATAAGGTGGAGAGGAGAGGATAACGTGAGGAAGATAAGGTGGAGAGGAGAGGAAGTGGAGAGGAGAGGAGAGAAAGAGACAAGGATGCCATGAGGGAGATAAGGTCAAGAGGAGAGGAAGTGGAGAGGAGATGAGAGAAAGAGAGGAGGATGGCGAGGTTGATTTTATTTTTTCCATACAAACTATAAACTAAACGTTTTCATGGGAGGGACGGTCGATCGGCGAAACACGCATGGGACCCACGTTATCACGGGACGGGCGGTCGGTCGGCCGAAACACGCACGACCGAACGAACGGATGAACGAACAACCGAACGAACGAACGAACGACCGAACAAATGACCGAACGAACGACCGACCGACCAAACGAACGAACGACCGAACGAATGACCTAACGACCGACCGAATGAATAAACTCGTTCGGTCGTGAAAATCGTTGTATCGTTGTATCGTTCCTTCACGTCCGTTCTATCGTTTGATCTATCTCGTTCGTTCGTAAATACAAAATTATCTTGTTCGTTCATAAATACAAAATTTTCACGTTTGCATTCACATTCACATTCACATTTGATAAATACAAAACTCACATTCACAATTCATAAATACTAAATTCCCATTCACCTATTTAAATACAAAGTCCATATATACATAAGTCCATTTACACATAAACACATTCACAATTCGAAATTCACATTCAAAATTCACATATATTCACATATATTATTCACCTATTAAAAACAAATTCAATATATTCGCATTTAAAAAAATTTAAATACAAAGTCCATATATACATAAGTCCATTTACACATAAACACATTCACAATTCGAAACTCACATTCAAAATTCACATATATTACATATATTCAAACACATGCATACAAGTCGGCCAGGGGCTGCGGCAGGGGGCTGCGGCGGCGTTGCCGGCGGTGGAGGCGGAGGGCGGCAGCGGCGGCGTCAATCAACAGGCCGAAGGCAGGGAGCGGTGTCGGCTGAAGGCAGGCGGCGGCGGCCGCGGCATCAACAGGAGGTGGCGACAATGGCGACGGCGTTAGCAACGGCGACGACGATGGCGATGGCGCCCGGCCGGGTTAGGGTTTTGCGCGCGGCAGACAGAGGAGAAAAATGTGCTTTGGAACTAACCTAGCTGGTGGAGCTGGCGACGGCGACTCCTCGGCGAATGTGGCTCCCCAACGACGACGACGACGACGGCTGGAGAAGAAGACAGCGGCGCGATGGCATTCTAGGGTTCGGCGACGGTGACGAAGACGAAGGATGGAAATATGGCTAAGTGTTTGGATCCACCGCGTGCTCTGCTATATATAAATATTGGGATCTTTGGTCCCGGTTTAAGCCACCAACCCGGACTAAAGATATCTTTAGTCCCGGTTGAAGCCACCGACCGGGACCAAAGATATCCTCGTCCTAGTTGGTGGCTTCAACCGAGACTAAAGATTCTATCTTTAGTCCGGTTGTATCCACCAGCGGGACTAAAGTTGCCCGTACCCATGGTAGGTGAGAATCTTTAGTCCGGTTGGAGCCACCAACCGAGACTAAAGATGTTTTTCCGTTATTTTCAAATGTTTTTTTGTCCCGATTAGTGTTAAAAACTGAGATTAAATATTTAAACAGGACCTATTGAAAAGAATTTAAAATTCATCTATAATTTACATATGGCCAATTGAAAAATATTTTAAATTCTAATAATAATATCTAGTTAACAAATGCCCTATAGAAAAACATTTTAAATTCTAATAATAATATCTAATTAACATATGACCTATTTAAAATATATTTTAAATTATAATAATAATATATAATTAACAAATGCCCTATTGAAAAATATTTTAAATTATAATAAAAATATATAATTAACAAATACCCTATTTGAAAAATATTTTAAATTCTAATAATAATATATAATTAACAAATGTCCTATTGAAAAATATTTTAAATTGTAATAATAATATCAAATTAACATATACCCTATTTGAAAAATATTTTAAATTCTAATAAAAATTAACAAATGCCCTATTAAAAAATATTTTAAATTGTAATAATAATATATAATTAAGATATGGCCTATTTGAAAAATATTTTAAATTATTATAATAATATATAATTAAGATATGACCTATTTGAAAAATATTTTAAATTTTAATAATAATATATAATCCTTCGGTAGTTGCAAGGCTACATTTCGAACTTAGATTTTTTTTTTGATCGTAAAAGGCGGGGGAGGTTCCCACAACAACGAGCAATTTTATAGATTAGAAGGAAGGAGAGCGAGTTTAGGAATACAACCTTAAAGTACACGGGCAAAGATGCCCAAGGCTAGGGCTCTTAGTCAAAAACCACTATGCCCTAGGTCGCGGGTCTCGAAAGAAAGGAATCTAGCTATAAGCATCGAGCCAGGCACAGAACGTGTTCTTATCTTCCAGCCTTAAAACTTGCAGAGTGCACTGGTCTTTAAAATTCATCTTCCAAACTTGTATGGATGGAGATGTCCTCTGGAAGATTTTGTCATTCCTTAGTTTCCACAATTCCCAAGCCGCCATCAAAGTTATTTCTGTAGCATTAGGCAAGGTTGAAGTTGAGATGGTTTGAGAAAACCTGTCCAGGAGATTGGATGATGTGCTCCAATGAAGGGGTAGCGACGACCAGCATTGGGTTGCGGAGGGGCACTCGAAGAAAAGGTGGTCAGCGGTTTCCTCCACCCTCATATCACACATCTTGCAGAGATTATCATCCTGGATGGTGATATGCCTTCTTTGTAACATCGATTTTGTGTTTAACCTATCCATCACGAGAAGCCAAGCAAAGAATTTGATTCTCGGAATGCACTTTGATCTCCAGATTAACTGGAAGCATTAGTGCCCATTGATGGAGCTAAACACATGGCTGTAAAATCTTCTTGAAGTGTACTTGTTCCCCCAAGACATCGACCAGCTGTCTGGAGAGTCTTCCTCGTACGGGAGGTCTTGAAGGAGGGGTTGGAGCAATTGTAACTCATGGAAGGCCTGTTCGGACAGCGGTAGGTGGAAGATGGAATCCAGATCTTGTGCTTGCATGATTTTCGCCACTGGAGCATTTCGATTCTTGGCAAAGGAGACAAGGTGGGGGAAGTTCATGGGGACATTGAGGTTGTTCCAGTTATCCATCCAAAAACTTACCGAGCCACCTTTTCCAATCTGACAGGAGGCCACCATCAAGAATAGGTCAGCTAGACGCAGGACGTCCTTCCACCAGAAGGAACCAATCTCGTTGCATCGATGGGGAACTTTGTTTTGGTAGTATCTGAACCAGATTTGGTTTACCCAAGGGATGTCTTCATGGTTGTAGAACTTTGAAAGCTGCTTAATGAGGAGAGCATCATTTTGTAAGCGGAGGTTAAGAATCCCTAGGCCCCCTTCTCTTTTGGTGCAGTTACAAGATCCCGGCGACCAGGTTGCCTCCTTTCTTTTCCGCCTTGTTTCCCCTCCGGAGACAACGTTTTTGGCTCACTCAATTGCTTCGATGATGCCTCTCGGGATTTTGAGAGTACACATAGCGCAAGATGATATTGGAGTGATTGTTGAGTTGATCATTTCCAGCCGACCAGAGTATGAGAGCCAAGTAGCACACGAAGATAGCTTTCTTTCAATTCTGTCCAGTATTGGAACGAAATCATGAATCTGCGGCTTGGTGGTCCCTAAAGGAAGGCCCAGGTAGGTGTAGGGGAGGGAACCCACGTCGCACCCAAAAGTTTTGGCCAGAAGGTTCAGTTTGTCCCTGCTGAGGTTGATTGGGTACATGTTGGACTTCTTATAATTGACTTTGAGGCCCGTTGCTGTCTGGATTGTACTTAGCAAGTTCTTGAGGAAAAAGAGCTGTCTGGCATCGGCCTGGAGGATGATGATGGTGTCAACAGCATACTGGACAACAGGGAAGTCCTCAGTGGGTTGACTTTGGGTAGATGAAGAAGGCCATCTTGTTTTGCCTTGTTTATTAGAACTTGGATCAGTTCTTTCGCTAGGACAAAAAGCAGGGGAGATAGAGGGTCTCCTTGCCATACTCCTCTTTTGCAGCGAAATGTTTTTCCAGGGACTCCATTGAGAAGGACCGAAGAAGTCCCAGAGGAGAGGATCTCATGAACCCAGCGTATCCAGATGTCTGGGAAACCCAGGCTTTGCATCATGAGGATTATCATGGAGTGTTCAATGGTATCAAAGGCTTTCTCAAAGTCCAGTTTGAGGATAATAATCTCTTTTTTGGATCGATGGCATTGATGAATGTACTCGAAGGCCCAGGGCAGACAGTCTTGAATTGTTCTGGAGCGGATAAAGCCATACTGATTGGGGTGGATTACCGATTGTATAACGTTTTGCAATCTGTCAGCCAGAATTTTAGTTAGAACTTTCAGGGAGGAGTTGAGTAAGGAGATCGGCCAGAAGTCATTCACTGTCTCAGGATTATCCTTTTTTGCAATCAGGGTGATGAAAGAGTTGTTAATAGGTCGTAAGGAGGTGTGTCCTTGCTGAAAAGAATCGGATAGGTTGTAGAAGTCCTCTCTGACGATTGACCAGCAAGATTTGAGGAATAGCCCGTTGAAGCCATCCGGTCCTGGGGCTTTATCCCTTGGCATCCTTTTAACCACCATGTCCAATTCTTCATGGGTGATCGGCTGAGCTAAGATGTCTAGACCATCTATTGGCTGGATGATGTTTGGGAGGTCGAAGACCATGATTGGATTGGAGGAAGTCCCTAATCTCTCCTTGAAGGCAGTCCATAGGAGGGCAGCCTTTAACGAGTGGTCCTGGATCCATTCCCCGTCGATGTTCTTAATCTGGGCAATCGAGTTTTTCCTGTAGGAGATGGAGGCCATGCTGTGAAAGAACTTTGTGCATTCATCCCTCAATTTGACTCTGTTCACCGTGAATCTGTTCCTCCAGTAGATCTTTCTCATTTGGAGCCAGTGCTGTAATCTTGATTTGACTATTTTCCTCAGGTTGATTTCTGTGTTAAATAAGCACCTTTTTTCCTCTAGGGAGTCGATGAAAGCAATAACCGTGTTGCAATTTTGAATCAGAGTTTTGAGGTTAGAGAAACTTTTTCTCCAGGATTTGAGCCCTGCTCTTAAGGCCTTGAACTTCTTTGCAATGTTCTTTGAGGCGTTTCCCAGATTTGTGGATAGTGACCAACAATTGGCCACTGTCTCTATGAAATCCGGTTGCTCAGACCAAAAGTTCTCAAACCAGAAAACAGCTGACTTGGGGATGTTTGTACCGATAACCACTTTGCAGGGGTATGTGATGCGAGACTGCTTCTAGCAAGCGGGATGACTTTGGTGTCTGGGAAGTCGGCGGTCCAACGATGGAGGAGAAGAACCAGTCTAAGCTGCTCTAGGAGTGGGTCTGCTGCATATTACTCCAAGTAAAGGCCCTTCCTTTGATCGGTAACTCAATTAGCCCCGGTGACCGATTGTCTCATTAAAGGTGAACGTATCTATGATATTACCACCTGGTTTATTTCTATTAGCCAAGGACCAATAGAAATTAAAGTCACCTAAGAAAATCCAGTCATCATTATCCTCAATTTCATGGCTCCTGAACCAAGAGATGAACTCAGAGCGAAGTGGTTCAACACAGGGGCCATAGACTACTGTCATCTTCCAAGTTAAGGTGCTTTGCGAAGGGAGGTAAGGGCAACGAGATGCTAAAGTTTTGCTTGTCAAAACCAGCCCCGAGAAAAAAATCCCCTTCCAAAGAATTAGAATCCCTCCAGAGGCCCCTTCTGAGGGAACGAAATCAAAGCAATCAAAGCAACATGGAGCAAACTTTCGATGTAGCTTATGTCAAAAGAGGCCCTCTTAGTTTCCTGCAAACAAACCACCGAGCAAGCGCTCTCTTCTATCTTGTTTCTAATGGCCTCCCATTTTTCGGGGGCATTAATTCCTCTGACATTCCAGCATAAGATAGTCCAGCAGCGAGATGTCATGATAACATAAATATAAGCAAAACATAGCAGCCACGAGAGGCAAAGCCAATCGGTGTATGTTGGTGATCGGAATGAGTCAAGAGAACCGGAATTAGAGGGAGCCCGCGAGATAGGAGGAACCCAAATAAAGGGCAAAAGCCAAAGAGAGTTTGAACAGGCCCTCTGAGTGAGGCAAAAGAGGATGTCCAGGCTGACACAATCTGACATAATACAAGAGTTTGTCATAACGATTACGATCTCAACAGACAACAACAGAGTCTTCACAAAATACAAGAAGCAGTTAGGGGGATTAGATCTGGTTGGGGGCTCTTTGCGCGGCCAAGTCTTGTTGTTCATCTGCATGGGAGTCAGGATTCTGCATTAGAGCATCATCGGAGATGTCACCAGGATCAACTCCGTAGTTTATTCCCCATCCCTGAAGGACTGACATCTGGACCGGCCCCTCTTTTCCAGTGGCATCATCAATCTGGATTACTGCAATCTTGCGCTTCTTTAAGGGGTTTGCATCTAGTTTAACTGTGGGGCAGAAAAAACCTTTTAAATTAAAGTTCTTTCTTGTACTTCTTCTAACACAATTGCTCATAGAGGAGGATGGTTGTTATTAATTGAAACTTTTGAGGAGAGAGCTAGGGATTTGGTACCCGGTGGGATCTTGTTCTTCTAAACATATTGGGAGGTGGTGCAGGTCGAGACATCTGTTGCCGCAGCCTGGGGGGACACCGTGTGGACGACCGCCACATCCTTGGACATTCGTCCTTCCACGATTGCCCAGTCCACCATGGGCCGAGCACGAGGGCAATGGCGTCCTTCACCAGGGGACCGGGGAACAATTTCCATCCCCGGCGGGCTATGTTACGTGTGCGGGGCCAACGGCGTCCGGTGTAGCTTGCGACGTCAAGGCGCACGGGGTTGCTGGAAGATTCCCCAACCTCAAAAAAGGAGTTGGGGATTTCTCTTCTGCCGTAGAAAGCCAAGTCAGCGCACCGAGCCCTAGCCTCCTCAAACCTAGATCTTTCTTCGAACCTAGACGGGGAAGTAACCTCATTAGACGAGGAGCTGTCTTGATCTCCTTCCCCATTCAGCGCTTTGATCAATTCATCCGGCGGGATGTCAGGGCGTTGTGCACGCGAGATAGCGCGGGGACGAGGAGGAGTGATCAATCTCTCTGTAGTCTTTGTGGTATGTGAGGATGCTCGGTAATCGAGGATCCCAAGCGAGCCGATCGTTGTTATTAATACCCCCATCTACCTCCATGGCCTGCTCAGCCTGCTGAGCATGTTGTTCATTTACTTCTTGCCGCGGCGGCTGAACAAACTACTGCTGATGCCACTGTGGCTGCCCAGGTTGATTCATCACCTGGTGGGGGTCCCCGCCAATGATGCCCAGATGATCCCCTCCTCCTTGTTGTTCGTTCTGCCATTCTGGGGCTGGAGGCATTAGTCGACAAGGGGCTGATCCAGTGGTGGTGTGGCTGGCCTTCATGTGGGACATGATCTTCGTCTGCGGGGAACTGATCAGGGAACTGTCCGTTGAGGATGAAAACCGGAACCGTCCATGATCTGCCAGTCCCATCGAAGAGGGAGCCTGCCGAAACTACAATGCTCCTTGGCACCCTGTCATAGCTCAAGATCAGCAACCTTGCAAGGATCCTGGAGCAGTTGGCATCCCTATACTAGTCTAGCAATCTTCCAAAAGGCGCCACTGCGGCTTGTACAAAGAGGTCATTTTGGTAGTCCAGAGGGAAGGACAGCATCATGATCCAGCAGAGGCGAGTGTAACTGCAAGCACGAAGGTTGATTCCCTCATCGTGCCGAACCACCCGGACAATATGATCATGATCCGAATGGTAGGGCGAGTTCCGAACAAGTCTCTCTCGCTGAACCACAGTTCTTAGTCTGATCAGGCCTAGACCGAGAGGAGAGAGATGCGCTTCCATCACACGAACTTGTTGATCCTCTTCAAGAAAAATTTCGAACTTAGATTATCCATGGTATTATGCAAAAGGTCAGATGCAAAGGTGAAGATAGTGCCATAGTTCACACATCACAGATGGGTTATGCAAATTTGAAGACCATGTTCATTTGACATCACACACACCATCTTGCGGAGGCAAAACAAAAGTAGCCATGGAGGAGGATACCATGCAATACATACTATAAGT
>JAIFGZ020000751.1:0-50820 GCA_019925245.2 Oryza australiensis | reverse complement strand
GGAGGTCTTTTTTCATTCAAGCCATCCCTTTCTTTTCAACATTGGGACTGGGTTAATTTTATAAACACTTTCAATGGATTTTCTACAAAATAGCTAGAAGTGATAAAAATTTTGAATAAAAACACTATAGTTGTAGATATAGACGTATGTACATAAACATACATACAATTCTATGATGGCTAGCGAATTGAAAATTATTCTCGACTACCAGAAAATTTAATAGATCCGAATGTACGTAATATCAATTTATCCTTTCTTATCTATAGGAGTATGTCAAGTTTACATGCGTCCGTCACCCACAACACAGATATATATGATAAATATTATTTAACTACGCAGCAGTGGAACTTTATCATTTTGTCGTTCATGTCGATGTCTCGCACGGCTTTATCTAATTATCTTGTAGGCGTCAAATTTTAGGTTTTTGTTGAGCATGCAGTGCGTGCTAATCCCAAGTGATTAATTAATCGAGTTACATAATGTACTATATTTATGTGTTTTAAAATTATGAGATAAATAATATGTATAGGTTTAAATATTATGAAAAAATTACCATATATATGCAGATAGGATCATAAATTATATACAATTTTGTAAAATTTTAAAATAAACCCAAAGTAAATTTCAACTACGTACACTTTTACCAAATTATTACAAAACTAATAATTTAACACGAAATTTATGATATAACTATATATTTAATTTAAGATGAAATATTATAAAACTACATATTTAATAATAAAATTATCATAGAACTATGGGTTCAGTGCCAATTTAGTCACAAAATTTAGATGTTTATAACTCATGCTAAGGATTTAAACCCTAAAATCTGTAATTTTGTAGTAATTTTATTATTAAATATATAGTTTTGTGATACTTAGCCTTAAATTTATAGTTGTTTTGTGATAAATTTATTGTTAAATATATAGTTTTTGTGTTACATAGCTTTAAATCTATTGATAATTTGGCTAAAGTAGAAAATTACTCGTAAACCCAATATAGCTTTGGAAGATAAACATTCACAGACAGCGGAACGAATAGCAATAGTGGTAATAAAGTCAAATTTCAACTGGTACATGTTTAGCACTATCCATAGTATCCATTGCTCTCTTTATGAATTCCTTATCCTATACAACGAATCGATTGAGTGAACTAGACGTTGAAAATTTAATTATTTATTTGGTGTAGAAACACATTGCCAACAAATGTAACTGCTGAAAATTTAAAGAAATCTAAACATAGTTTGAGTGCTTTTCATAATTATTAGTTTGGTATATTTCAAGTTTGTTTATGTACTGCCCATCATTTTTATTTTTGCACGACGAAGAGAGTTTGGGTACTTCGATCAACAACAGACAGGTTGCTGAAAACAATATGTAAATATTTATTTATTTATTTGTATTACTATATTTAAGTATAACTTCAACGTCACAAGCTAACATATGGTCTATACATAAATACTTTTGCTTTTGTTATAAGGTTATATGTCTAATCAATAAACTATACTATAAATTTATAATTATTTTGGTTTTGCTTTTATCTATAATATTATCTGTTCCAATACACAGCCTTTAGTATACTACTTTAAATGATGATGTCCGAGTCCGCTTCCAACGTTACAAGCCGATACATGGAGCTGATACATGGGATCGTAAGGTGTTCATACATGAATGTTTTTTCTTTCGATATGGTATTATATGCCTAATCGATAAACTTCTATACTACTTTAAATGATACTTTTAAATGATACTTTAAATGATACCGATGATCATATCCGAGTCCGACTCTAACGCTACAAGCTAATATGTGAGGTCATAATGTGTTCATACATGAATATTTTTACTTTCGATATGACATTATATGCGTAGTCAATAAACTATACTATAAATTTGTATTATTTTTCTTTTGTTTTATTTCTTATATTATCGGATGTACTGTATGGGCCTTTAGCTAGTTTCTATACTACTTTAAATAATGATATCCGAGCTCAGTTTCTAACAACACAAGCTTATATGTGGGACTATAAGGTGTCCACACGTGAATGCTTTTTTATATGATATTATATATCTAATCAATGAATTATGTTACTTGTTTTTTTGTTTTTGCTTTTATCTTGTATATTATATGTTGCAATGGATAGGCGTTTAGAGAGTAAATCCAAAAGCATACACTGCCTGGTTCAATCCCCACACATATATATACACATATATAAACGAGAGGCCGCACACAATTGTTAAGCCCTATATACTTGCATTATATGCATTGGCCTCATGTGATCTTACTGTTTGTTCTACAACATAAGCTGACATATATTATATCTTTTTCAAGACTCACACGAGCACATAGCCGTAATTGCGCCTCCTTAATTAACACACACTCAAAGATAGATATGTTGAGTTGTGATCCAAATTCATTTACACACATATAAAGGCCGACTTTAGAGCGAAGGCCGAAATGGCCCATTGTGGTTGGACTCCCGCACCCAAAACGCCTAGGGGTGCAGGGCGGGAGGAAGTGGGACTGAGCGGAGCCTCGCGATATGGATCATCGTGTTTTAGGTTTCACCTTTATATATACTTCTTGTAAGCCATCGTTCGGGATAAAAGAGAAATCATTGTAAATCCTCAAGTTTGTAACCTCACCCGATATAGTAAAGATTTGCTAGGCCGACGTCCGTGGTTTTGTCCCTCCCGCCTTAGGAGGGTTTTCCATGTTAAATCTCATGTCTCCCGTGATTGATATGTCATTCTTCATCGCTTATCCGCCAATCGTTTCCTAACAAATGGTATCGAGCCTCGTTTTTCAGATTAGGGTTCCGTGATGGCATCGATGAAGTTTGATCTACCGCTGCTGGACTACAAGACGAGATTCTCGCCGTGGCAAGTTAAGTGTGCCGCTGCACAATCTTTGGATCTTGATGAGGCGCTGAATAGCTTCGGGAAGAAAAAGAAGGATGAATGTGTTAGTGATATGCCCTAGAGGCAACATGGAGATGTTGGATATCATGGTCAATGTTTATGTATAAATGAATAAAGTGTTATTCAGTTCCATGAAATAGACATCTTGTATTGATCAATAAGCACGTGACTTATTTATGAGACTCTTTATGCATGAATCTATTTCTACATGATCCTCGATCACATGTCATATTATTGAAACAAATATGACTTAAGATCTAAGATGTTTATTGATTGATGATCATGTCTCATAGATCATGGATATGGAGATAACAAATCAATAAACATGTACACATGTGTTAGAGAACACATTGTTGGATAGACCCACCATGAGACACTGCGTAAATTAATATGTCATTAGTTGGTCTCAAGTAGTGTTGGTGCAAAGTCCTTAGACTTGAGATCATCATGGATTTCAACATGTGTAGTAGCCTACTTTGGGACTACCAAACGCTATTCAGAATCCGGGTAGTTATAAAAGTAGTTTTCGGTTTGCTATGAAACATGGAGTAGGATGTGAGTGATCAAGATGGAATTTGCTCCTCCTTTGAGAGATATCTCCGCCCCGAGGTAATGGATTATGGAAATGCATGGCCATGCTAAGTTGATTGAGGAGAAAATCAAATGCATGCATAATCCAATACGGTTCGAGTGAATGGTTAAGCTATTGAAGGGATGGCACACATCTTTCCTATAGCTTAATTGGTATCGTGAGGCAAAGGGATTTGTGTACACATTACAGGTTCAGAGCCGATATTATATTCTTATATGCTATGGTGTCAATATGTGCTGCTAGGCGTCGCTGTTGACAAATCGGCCGAGTTAGACTCGAGCCGAAACCAAGTATACCCGAATCCTGCTGTGGTCGCACGCTTAAGAGGATGTAATAGATGTTCGAGTTGAACTCGGATACGGCTCGATCGGATAGGGATCCGATCTGGATAGAGTCCTATGGGCTTACGACGTATGGGCGGCCAACTCTATGAGATTCGGATGGGATCCGATTCAAAATAGTGTCCCGATCGCCACTAGTCCTAGTCGGCCAACTCTATATAAAGTGGGCAAGGGGTGGGAGAGTTGCGGCAATTGAATTGTATTGCGCCGAGATCAATCTCCACCTGAAACCCTCCCCACTTTCGAGCCAAACCCTAGCCTTGCATCGCGTGCTAGCACACCGGTGTTCGGCGTTCGTCCTCGGATGTGTGGATACCGGAGAGGCGCTGCCACGTTGCGGCGCCGTTGATCGGCCGCACCTGAGCGAGGCGATCGCGCAGACGGCGACGCAAGCGTGACTCCGCAGCGTGATCGATCGGCTTTGGTGGAATCGGCCGAGGTCGAGTGCATCGGAGCGAGGCGCGAGAACGCGTCTGACGACTCGGATCGGCCGCGCATTAGCGAATCGGGCTGATTGGTGAATCGGCTATCCTCTCGGGAATCGGTCATCGGCCAAAGATCGTTCCTGCATCGGATAGCCCCGATTGGCTAGTCCGCCGAACTCTACTCCAATCGGTAACGATCTATCGGCCCTTACTTGCAAGTGTTTCGGTTTGCGCGGTAGAACAGCTTTGTTTTATGCTATCGTAGCCTCCACGTAACCCTTCGAATGGACCGCCGAGAGAGGCGGAATGATCCTAAGGCTCTATCACTGATTCAACTTCATCTATCTAATGATCTTTTGCAAGAAGTGTTGCGGGAACAGACTGTTGTAGAACTTTTGGCTCAAACTAGAATCAATCTCGCATGTCTAAGGATCTAACCAATAAGATGCATATGAAGATGAAGTTGTTCTCGCACAAGCTGTGGAGGGTGGTTCAGTGTTGAACCACATATCGGTCTTCAAGGAGATTGTTGCTAACCTAGTGTAGAGGGAGGTATAGTATGATGATGAAGATTTAGGTCTCCTACCGTTATGATCATTGCCTAGTTTGTATGCAAATTTTCATGACATCATATTATTAAGCCATGATGAACTAACCCTTTGGAGGTTTATGAGGCACTCCGCATCGTGGAGAAGATGAAAGGTATGGTTCGGCTCGACGTGCCGTCCTCCAAGGACGAAGCATTGCAGGTCGAGGCGATCCGAGCAAAAACCTACAACGACAAAGAATCATCGTGACAAGTGCTAGAACGGTAGAGGCCATTCAAGTCCGTAGGCAAGAAGTTCTCGCAAGTATTGCAAGAAGAAAACTCATTTCATTGAAGATTGTTGGAAGCAAAGAATAAGGAGAAAAATGGTACGTACGAACCGGAAAATAAATCCGATGGTAAGGCCTCTTTCGTCCCCTGCATCGAAACTCGATTCAGAGACTGCTCTTGTCGTTTTTGCTGGTTATGTTGCTAGTCATGATGAATGGATACTTGAAACCGCATGTTCATTTCATATCCGTGCACACCGAGATTGGTTCAGCTTCTTACAAGTCTCATGTGCAAAATGGAGATGTCATGCGTATGGGAGATGATAATCCGCGTGAGATCGTGGGCATTGGCTCGTTCTCGCATCAAGATGCATGATGGCATGACATGCACGTTGAATGATGTGAGACACATACCAGTGGATCACTAGAAATCTCATCTCTCTCAAGACACTTGATGCGGAAGGATACAAGTACTCCTACGGCCGTATGGAGTTTTAAAGGTAATAAGAGGTTCTCTCATTTATATGATAGGTGATTTAAATTCGCAAAGTTATATGTCCTTAGAGGAAGTACATTACATGGTTCTCATATCAGCTCTGCAATGTTTCTAATGATGAACCTAGTAAGACTAACTCGTGGCATATGCCTTGGACACATGAGTGAACTTGATATGGCGAATTGATGAAGAGGAACTCTATCGGATGGTGTACTCAGGGTAACATAAAGTTCTATGAGCACCTGCTTTTTGGTAAGCACAAGAGGGTAAAATTCAATGCATCTGTTTCATTACACCAAACATACAACTTGATTATGTACATGCTGATTTGTGGGGCTTTCTCATAAGTTTTCTTATGGTGGTGCTCGTTACAAGCTTACCATTATCGATGAATACTCTAGAAAAGGTGTGGCCTTATTTCCCGAAAATTAACATGATACTTTTGTTGCTTTTAAAGAGTGGAAAGTTATGATAGTAAGGCAAACCGAAAAGAAGGTAAAATTGCTTCGCATCGATGAAGTGGTGAATTTCGTTTGGATGCTTTTGATGATTACCGCAGAAGGAAGGCTTTGTTAGGCATCACACCATCCCATACACTACACTACGGTATGGTGTGGCCGAGCGCATGAACAGAACCATCATCCCGAAGGCTCGTTGCATGCTGTCCAACACTCGTATGAACAAGTGTTTTTGGGTAGAGGCTGCTAACACCGCCGCTACTTGATCAATAGGTCGCCTTCTATCCCACTTAATAAGAAAACTCCCATTGAGGTATGGTTTGGTACACCTGCTGATTATTCACTGTTGAGAGTATTCAGTTGCACTGCTTATGCTCATGTAGATAATGGAAAACTAGAGCCTAGAGATATTAAGTGTCTGCTTTCTTGGGTATGGTTCGTGAATAAAAGGATATAAGTTATGGAATCCTTAAACTAAAAAGACTTTCATGAGCAGGAGCGTTGTTTTCAATGAATCTTTATGTTTAATGATAGTTTGTCCACAGATATTATATCAGATGATTCTGATAAGAAGCAGCAACATGTCAGTGTGTAGGTGGAGCACGTGGATGATCAGGAAACTGAAATTGTTGATAATGATGTTCATGATACTGTTCAACACTCACCTCCTGTTTTGCAGCCACAAAATCAGTCTATTGCACATCACATAACAAAGAGGAGTTGTGGACCACCAGCCTGTTTAATTGAGGAATGTAATATGGTTCATTATGCTTTGAGTTGTGCTGAACAGGTGGAGAACACTCATGAGTCGACTACATACACTGAAGCTGTTGTTTCTGGTGATCACGAGAAGTGGATCTCAGCTATGCGGTGAGGAGATGCGCCTTGAGAAGAATGGCACATGGGAGGTTGTGCGCTTGCCTAAACAAGAAGACTATCCATTGCAAATGGATCTTGAGAAAGGAGGGTTTATCTCCGAGTGAGCCTTCGAGGTTTAAGGCAAGGTTAGTAGCAAAAGGCTTTAGTCAGATTCCTAGTGTTGATTATAATGATGTGTTCTCTCCAGTTGTAAAGCATAGTTCAATTCCTACATTTTTCGGTATTGTTGCTATGCATGATCTTGAGCTTGAGCAGCTTAGATGTGATGACTACATTTTTACATGGAGAACTCGAGGAGGAGATATACATGGACCAACCGTAAGGGTTCATAGTACCCGTTAAGGAGGATTATGTTTGCAAATTGAAAAGGTGCTTATATGGTTTGAAACAGCTTCCTCACAATGGTATAAAATGTTTGATTCATTTATGTTGTCACATGGCTTTAAGAGGTCTGAATATGATAGCTATGTGTACATTAAATTTGTTGATGGATCACCTATATACTTATTGTTATATGATGATGACATGTTGATTGCTATCAAGAGCAAGAAAGAAATCACTACAACAAAGAAATTGTTGAGTAGTGAGTTTGAGATGAAGGATCTTGGTACTGCTAAGAAAATTCTAGGTATGGAAATTACTAGAGACCAAAATTCTGGTTTGTTATTTCTTAGTCGAAAAGTTACATTAAGAAGGTTCTTCAAACGTTTCAACATGCATGATGTAAAGCCCGTTAGTACTCCTATTACACCTCATTTTAAATTATCAGCTTTACAATGTCCTAGTACTAATGAGGAGGTTGAATACATGTCAATGGTTTCATATTCTAGTGCCGTTGGTTCTTTAATATATGCCATGGTTTGCTCTCGTCTCGTATTTATCTCATGCTATGAGTTTGGTTAGTAGATACATGTCTAATCTTGACAAAGAACACTGGAAGGCTGTTCAGTGGATTTTTAGGTTCCTTCGAGGCACAAACGATGCTTGTTTGGAATTTGGTAGGGACCGATAAGGGACTTATTCGCTATGTAGATTCAGATTTTGTCGCTGATTTGGATAAGCAAAGGTCACTTATAGGTTATGTGTTTACTATTGGTAGTTGTGCCATGTGGTGGAAGACAACATTGCAGCCTATTGTTGCCCCGTCTACCATCAAGTAAAATACATGGCTATTGCTAAGGCATGTAAGGAATCAATTTGGCTGAAAGGATTGTTTGCTAAGCTTTGTGGAGTTGATTCTTGCATTAACCTATTTTATGACAATCAAAGTGTTATATACCTCACTAAAGATCAGATGTTTCATGAGAGGACAAAGCACATCGATATCAAATACCATTATGTTCGCGATGTGGTCGCACAAGATAAGCTAAAGGTATGCAAGATAAACACTCATGATAATCCTACTGATATGATCCTATTGCTAAATTTGAGTTTTGCTCAAGCTTAGTTGGTATAACGATTTAGCTCAAGAGGCTATTTGGCGCCGAAAGTGTTTTCTTTGTTGTGTTAAGGGTGAAGGTTTGATTTAGGCTACAAGAAGGAATTTGTCTCAAGTTGGAGTTTGTTGAGTTGTGATCCAAATTTATTTATACATATATAAATGCTGACTTCGGACGGAGCAAAGGAGATGCCGAAGTGGCCTATTATGTTGGACTCCCTGCACCCGAGGACGCCTAGGGGTGCAGGGAGGGAGAGAGAGGAGCCTATGGATCGTCGCTTTTTAGGGTTTCATCTTTATATATACTTCATGTAAGTCGCCGTTCGAGGTAAGAGAGAAAACATTATAAATCCCGATGTTTGCAACCTCATCCGATATAGTAAAGATTTGTTTGGCCGGCATCCGTGGTTATTTCCCTTCTGTTTTAAGAGAGTTTTCACGTTAAATCTTATGTCCCTGTGATTGATCCGTCGTTTTTATCGTTTATCCATCGATCATTTCCTAACAAGATAGATTCCGTGACAAATCTCCTAATATTCTTTATTGAAAGCTCATCCGTATACATAATATCCATGGGTAAAATTTTACGAATTTGCTTAAAAAGTGTCAGTCAGATTTTAACACTGATACCTTCCGCGCTGGACATCGTATGTCCACCTCCATGTACTTCTCTCTCCTGTGTATTCTCTATTTTTTAAACTCTATCTCTGTTAATTAATCTACAGTATCAGTAGTATCAACTACATAATTAATCATTTTTCGTCCCATAACTCATATATAACAATTACTAAAAAGTTACGGTGTAAGTTTTCAAATTTACAATGTAATTATAATATAATTATATATAATTTACAATGTAAAAGAATTTGACTTTTTAAAAAAAATATGACACCATAAATAATTCATGCACCACACATTATTTCTTGCTTCCTCACATGCAAGTTATTTTCATGCTAATTAACATGGAGAGATGTATGCTTAATGGGCGTCCATTCTTTCATTCCAAGAATATTCCGATCATTTCCATCTTTCCTTGAGATTTGTACATATTATTCCAATCCTGTCTCTACCGCTATCTTTATTTCTGCTCTGGAAATCCACTTAGTGACATTTTCCTTGTACTTTTCAAAGGGAACAATTATTAATCTAGCCACCTGCTGATACGTCAAGGAAAGAGAGATTGTGCATATCGCCATAGGATAAAAAAAGTTTTTTCTACGCACAACAACAGCAGGTATTTCTTTCAATCAAATTACAGTGGCATGGATAGCAACGAGAAATAATGTATGGCAGGCAGATGTGTGTTAAGGTAGATCTTTTTGTTCACAACAAGACGTACTAATCTGAAGAACATCTCTTTTGAAAAGAATGGCCATACTTTCTGGTACCTGATATATAATAAGCTTGATGGTTGTAATGTTGGGGCTGTGATTGTGATCCTGGTATTTTTGGATAAAAAAACAGAAGAACACCAGTGTTCCTTTTTAGGACACCCATGTAGAATTCCTATGATGTATATCTGTTCTAAAAATAAAAAGACAACTAATGGTTGAACAGTTGGAAATCTCCCTGCACTAACGAAATCTCTTTATCATATCAAAGGAAAATTTGTATATAGCAAATTTGGCTACAGGTTACTTAAAGTTTGTATAATTTATTTGTGGACATCGAAAAACCACGCTAAGATCGGAGGACACCATAAAAAATAGTAGGTAATTTCTTTTAGAAGACACGTAACCATTATTTTATTATTTTTAATCCAATTGGAGAGACCAACCATATTGAAATAATGAATTTGTTCATTGAGCAGCACATATGTTACTCGGCTTGGATTGGTTGAACAAGACCGAACCAATTCATCTCTCATCCGAACCAATTCATCTCTCATCCGATCTCCTCCGAAACCATAAAGTGGCGGCCACAACTACTTTTTCAACTTTTTCAAATTCTTTATCTTTTTTCTTCCAAATTTTCAAACCACATAATATACATCTCTCAATCTGCCATCCAAGTAAATTGCTGCCATATATCCATTACTGAAAAAATGATCTTTAATTTATCTCGTTAAAATTCATAATAGTCTCGCTTTCTATTGAAAAATTTTTAGTCCCGTTAAAAGTACAGCGAGACTTTATGATATTTAGTTTCGGTTAGTGTTATCAACCAAAGATTGAAGATCATTTTTAGTCCAGGTTTATTTTTATCGAATTTGTTAGACCACCGAAAATCTTTAGTCCTAATTGAAACATCAACCGGACTAAAATTTTTAGTAATATGAGACTAAAGATGGACGTACGCGTATATAATCCACTCACACTTAGACACGACACACTTATGCCGACTTCTCCTTCTCCTCTCTCTCCCCCCTCTCGCCTCTCTCTCGCTCCAGCGACGGCGATGGGAGTGAGGAGATGGCGGTAGCCCAACGGCTCAAAGGTGGTGGCGACACCATCCCCTCCGCAAGATCCGATGGGAGTGAGATGGTAGCTGCTCGAATAGCAGCGGTGCCGGCGGCTTGGAGATGACGGCGCACTGGAGGTGTGAGGTGGCGACGGACATCCTCCCTTTCCTCCTCCTCTTTCTCCGTCTCGTCCTCGTCCTCTCTGGAGCCGACGGGCGGCGCACAAAGCCCTCTCCTCCGCCGTATCCGGTGTCCCTCGCCGGATCCGCATGAGGCAAGTGTTGTGATGTTCATTTTTTTTGAGAATTTTGTGATGTTCATTCGAGTATGAATTTGATCGGTGATGTACTTTCGAACCGTGAATCCGCAATGTCAAAGATAGTATGTTCATTCGATTTGTGATGTCATTTTAATGTAGGGATCTGGGATGTCGAGAGCAACTCGATTTGGGGACGTCAATATGCAAGCAGCAAAAACAATGAAAAACAAAAAAAAGACCTTTAGTCACTGTTGATAACACCAACCGAGACTAAAGATGCGACGCCACCATATGATGCCTATATCATTAGTTCCAATGTTGGTATTACTAATCGGACTAAAGATCCATCCGTAGCACTCGGTTATTTCACCTCGACTAAAGATGCTCATTTGCGTTGTCCTGGTTTACAACTTAAGACTAAAATGAGTTACACACCGGGATTTAAAGGTTTCCCAGCAATGATCATATTCCTTCACTCCAGCGCTAGGTTTGGAGCTGGTGTCCTGAGGGGTATTCTTGTCTCTTTGAAAAATCTCTCTCTAATTACGCGGGAAACAATAAAATAATGTTTTTAGTTTCATCTAGCAAATTATTAGTTTTTGAGATACTCTCTAGCAGTGGCATGTTTTTTATGTGCATCAACGAATTACATAAACTTTAAACTTTGAGTATGCTATGATAAAATTTACTTATGTTGTCCAGGGACGATGAGGCATCCCAATTTAGTGTAGCTGCTATTGTTCTATGTACACATGGTCACAAGGAACAGTGCTATAAAAGTAGGCATAACACTAATGACAGAAATTTCCAACCGACCAAGCGTTGTTTCTGTGTATATTTCCGATTCTACCCATATATAGATTTAATTTTTGTCTAAGTTTTATTCAATGTCACACTGAGATCGCCACTAAATATGGTTGATTCCTGACCGACCGACAATCGTTTTCGTAAACATGCTACCGTTTCCGACAATTTTCACCCCGACATACTTAATTAAAACAATTCTTACAGGACTCTTAATTAAAGAATCTCAACCATTTAATTTAATGAGTTGACAATTACCGAATCACAATGCGCCACATCAATGTTTGTAAAAGAGTTTGTAAGAATATTTTTTACGCATGTATCATTTTCCGTACGGAAAATCACTTCTTAGGGTGTGTTTTTTTCTTCCATTTGTCAACTTTTCCAAACTCGTTTACCACATGCATATTTTGTGAAAATGATATTCATTTTGCAAAAAAATTATAAAAAATTGCTTTAAAATCATATTAATCTATTTTTTAATTTTTTAACAAAGGGAAGGTTTTTCAACCCTCATCTTATAAAACAGCTTTAGTACATATATTAATTTCCTCTATTCCTTAGGCGGGAAAAGAGTTGCAATTTTCCTCAATGCTCTCTGCGTACGCATATGTTCTAAAAAAACAGTGAGCGTCTCATCTTTTGACCATATCATATGATAATACAAAGTACATCATATTAGTAAAAATAATCATATTGGTAAAAAAATAATAATTTATGAGTAAAATTTATATATATATACTGTTCTCAGTGGTTTAAATGTCAATATAAAAAATAAACTTTTGATAAAAAACTATTAATTTTAAAAGTAAGTTTTAAAATTAAAGTTTTGGCAGAGTGATTTTATATGAAGCAGAGGATGGGGGCCTAATTTGATTATACGTTGTCACTTCTATACAAATTATCGCTATTTTTCGAGTTTGAAGGGGTTCAAGAAAGATGGTTGTTTGGCGCACGAAAGGAGCACGGCAACCGCAAACCAACATGCGACACTTTCATTTGTCACCATTCACTCATTCGGTCGGTGTACGCAAAGCACAAACGGACGAAGCACGGCCGTACAACCGATCATACGGCGTGTTGAAGGAAACCGAAAGCGACGGCCACGATCGACGGCGACGCCCATCTGCGTAAATGCTCATCCTCCCGTGGCCCCCACATGTCACCGTCACAGCTAAGTTGCCTGGCCCCCACTCGGTTCCATGGACGTCACTTAGGGTGGGGGTGTTGGTTGTTTGGTAAACCATGGGAATTGCATGCAGCCACGGCTTAATTTTACTTCTTTTTGATTCTGTAATAGTTTTTCTACGTGTTTTTTTTCTATTGAGAGACCAATAATTTGGTACGCTGGCTGGCTGATTGATTGCTGAAATGTTTCTATCGTACATCGAACTATGATTGATGATACATAATATCTTATCATAGAAAATAACATCTACACAATTTATGAATAGGTATTGAGATTGACAAGCAATGATTCTCGGGTTTGTTAAAGTAGATTTTTAAACATAAGTTTGGTTAGAGTGATGTGATGAGTTGGGTTTGAGCAATTTCATTTTTAGGATGTTTGGTGGGGATTGGTGGAATAGAATAATCTCTAAAATATAATATTCCCTTGATCCGGGTGACATGTGAACCACACCTTCAAAACTCTAAAAATAGGACTATTCCACTCCATCCTTAGAAACGGACGGACTAATCCAACTTCATTTCCTCTCTCTCATCGACATATGGACCACACTATTTAAACCCTCAATAAATAGTACTATTTCAACCCTTATGTCAAACACATAGATGAAACTATTTCATTAAAAAGACTAAGATGGATCTAACTCATCCCACTTATCCCAAACCAAACACACACTAAAGGGTCATCTCATGACCTCTCAATTGTTGAGTACATACCAATACAATTTTATATATGGTACATGATAAAATATAGAGAAATATCCCTTTTGCAATTTAAAATTTGACATGTCTAGTAAGGCCCCTGCTACTTCTTAAGTTTGGATATAAACTTTACACCTAAAAATTTTGATAGTAAACTTTACACATAAGAGTAGTGTTTACTTTTTATGTGTAAAGTTTTTATGATGCTATAAAAAGTCAAATTTATTGTGCAAAGGATAGAGTGGCAAGCACTTCTCCCAAGAAAATTCTACACTTTTGGCTCCCAAACCTCCCAAATCCAAAATTTTTACACATCAACTTTACACCCATGTGTTTACTTCCAAAATGTCAAAAAGTAACCAAAATCACAAATCTTTATAAGAATTTACAGGAAGTAAACAGGTCTAACTAAGGTAGTGTGAGGTACCAAAACCTTCCCCTACCTCTTTAGAAAACATAAAACCATCTATCGTTGAATGTTTAAGTATGACTACTAAATTATATCTAATTGTACATAAAAAGTAAAAAGTAAAGTAATATATCCTATCATTTCCACGGTGATATATTCAATGCACATAAACCTTCTCATGTACATAACGTGCACACCTACTAAAAATATCATCAAAAATTTAAAAATATACATGTACTTTTAGTAGTATTACATATATGTGGAAAATCTCATCTTCAAATTCATTATACTTCAAATTCATTATACAGGAGAAAAAACAAAATTCTCGATGCATTTACAATCTCAAACTATCAAAATTTTGATTTTTTTGTTACCGTTAAAATATAATAAATTTGAGGTTAAAACTTTATACATAAGTGTAATACTATTGGTAGTAATTGTATAATTTGTTTGAGATTTTTTTGTAAAATTTGCATAATCCTTAGGCGTAACCTATCTCTATTACCGCCTGGACAAGCTTGCCATGAGGATATCCGATTGCCATAATCTCCACAAGAATAAAGTAGGGACTACAACCAACAAAAAAATAATATATATAATATAAAATAAATTTAGTTTGGGTCATCTTTTATTAGTGATATTTTATTTTGGACCATCCTTTTAACCAATATTTTCACTTTGGACTAAATATTTTTACCTTTGTGGTTGTTCACCCTTAATTTTTTTATCCATTTATATCTAACTTGTTATATGTTAAAGAAAATTACCTTACATATAGCTGTGAGAGATTCATTGATGAGTAGGAGTTGACGTAATCGAGATCGTTCATATATTTGAGAAGACACCTGGTGGTCCAAAGTGAAATAAATATAATTAGGTGCATCTCCCGATGCACCTAATTAGTGTGTAGCCCCGACTATGTGATTAGTAAAAAGTACTAAGCATATAGTCAAGAACCATCAAAAATCATACTCATATAAATGCTTAACTCAAGGTAAAGCAATCATAAAAATTATATAACACATCACTCGGCAAGCTCATGCCTATCCGAGTAATTTTGCCCGAGTTGTCTCGAACAAATAATTTAATTAGCCCTCATGGGTAAGAAATCAATTCACTCGGCAAGCTCATGCTTATCCGAGTTAACTTGCCCGAGTCATCTCGTAACAAATAATTTAATCGACCCTCATAGGTAAACAAATTTTTCAGTCATATCTGAAAATACGACCAAAATATTAAATAGCTCCCGACATAATATTGGTCTTAATCTAAAAGATCTTCACCAAGGTAGAAAATAGCATTGATATAATCATTTAATCAAATGCTTAAAACCAAACAGTCCCTCACATCGACACCATGAAAAGCTTAACTGTTTGTCACCTTTCAAATTGCATCGTGCCAACCTCTCATGAAGTTGCTCAAACCGCGGCATGAAAGGATTTTAAAGGTATTGAGCTATTAGACACGTGCATATTGCCGGGTAAATCTGCTTAAGTCCATCCACTTAAGTCCCTAAGGACACGCATCAGCTACACCTTAGCTAGGCCGCAAGTCTCTCATGCGGCTCGGCCTAATCGTGAGATGACTTAGCAAAAACCCTCAAATCTTTTACGAAGCCTCGAGGTCATCCCCGCCACTTCATCTTCCCAAACCATGGGAGCAGCTTCGCTCTTGCGCAGCCAAGTCACTCTATCCTCGTGTTAACTCATTTGGGGAAGGCTTCACCGACAAGACTTTGATGAGCAAGCCTTAGAGTTGATCGCTGACGCATAGGAGTCGGCCAAAAAGTAGTCGCTGATGTTATTGATAACTTTCGATCTTGATGACTTTGTGAATGTTGCTTGTAACCTCCGATGTGAACTTGTAGATATCTAGCTTATTTATGTTAATGCCTTGACCCGAGTCTTCATAGAAGATTTCTTAAGTAATTTTCATCCAACTGTTACCAAGCCTAAGCTTGATTAGGTCATCGAAAAATTCTCAGTCCTTATCTATTGAACTCGAATCAAAACATTAAACAATGATAAACCAAATGTAAACAAGTTGTCGAAGAAAACCACGCTTTATTGACACATGTATAGCCCCCGACCGTCAACTCAAGAAGTCATCTTGCTTGAGGTTGGTAGTCGAGAATAACATGGGACTTAAAGTAATTTAAGCATAGTATCGTCGAAGATGTTTGATGTTCCGTAAGTTCTCTACTATGGATCCATCTTCGCGCTTTAGTCGATATGCTCTCGGCCGAGTCACCTCGCCGATTATGTATGGTCCTTCCCATAGTGGAGATAATTTGTGACGGTCCTTGGTGGTCTCGAATCTTGCGTAGAACCAAATCGCCGACAATGAAGGCTCGCGCCCGAACATTGCGACTATGGTAACGTCGGAGTCCTCGCAGATATCTTGCCAACTGGATCAAGGCCGCCTCACGGGCCTCTTCCGGCGGGTCGTCATCCACTCGGTCTTGATCGTACCGCCGTCGTTGAAACTGCGGACTCGAAGAGATTAATACTCCATTTCATTCGGAAACATGGCTTCTACCCCGTAAACCAGAAGAAAGGAGTTTGGCCAGTAGCCCGACCGGGCGTAGTCCGCAAAGGACCATAGGACCGAAGGTAATTCTTGAACCCATCTACCGACGTAAGGTTTGAGCCTATCAAACACTCGGGCCTTGATGCCTTGAAGAACCATGTCATTGGCGCTCAACCCGTCCGTTGCTTTTGGGGTGCGCGACCGATGCATAGCGATTTTGATGCCGAAATCTTCGCAGATTCCTTAAAAATGCCTCCAAGGAATTGAGTCCCATTGTCGGGCTATAATTCGCTTGGGACGCCAAACCGGTGCACGATGTTAAGGATGAAGTCTCATGCCTTGTCACGGTGATCGTAGCAACCGGCTTAGCCTCAATCCACTTGGAAAACTTGTCGATTGCAACGAATGTATGTGTGAATCCTCCCGGAGCCTTTTTGAAAGGGTCGACCATATCCAAGCTCCATACCGCAAACGCCAAGATAATGGAATCGTTTGTATCTCTTGGGCTAGAGCATGGCTCGCGAGCAAAGAACTCGGCAACCTTCACATGTGCGAACCACTTTGTCGGCTGCGGACACCGTGAGCCGAAGAAGCCTTGTCCGTAGGCTTTGTCTACCAAGGTACGTGCCGTCGTGTGGCTTCCGTATATACCCGAGTGGATATCTTGGAGTAGTTGTCATCCTTCCTCAGCGTGATACATCTCATTAGGACTCCGTAAGGGCTTCTCTTATATAATTCGGTGTCGACCATGACATAGCCCCGACAATGACGTCGGACTCGTTCCGCCTCATCCCGGCCTTCCCAGCACTTTCTGAGTTAAAAATTTGATGAGCGGTGTCCTCCCTCGGCGTCGAGCATGGCGACTTGGTTTGCACTTGCTCGTTGGGAGTTGGTTTTGCTACAATAGTCGGCTCATAGAGATGCTCTACGAAAACGTTTGTTGGGGCGGCTTCGCTTGGACCCGAACCGCATCAACTCGTCGCCGCCTCATTGTTATGTCTCAAGACATGGGATAACCGCAGTCCATCAAACCTCGTCTTCAAGTTTGCGAACTTTTGCCGATAGGCTCCCATGGCATCGTTTAAACAGAACAGCTCTTTCATCACTTGGTTGACAACCGCCTAGGAATCTCCTTTCACAACCAACCGTCGTATCCCAAGTGAAACAACAAGTCATAGGCCATGCAACAGGCTTTGTACTCGGCGACGTTGTGTGAGGTGGGAAAAGAATATGAAGAACATATCGCAGCCTTTCTCCGCCGGGGAGATCGCACACGACTCCCGCTCCCAAGCCGTTGATCCTCTTGGACCCGTCAAAGTGCATGGTCCAAGATTGTAGGTCCTCCCTAAGTACGTCTTCTTGTTGTTCGGTCCACTCGGCCAGAAATCCGTCGGGGCTTGTGACTTTATAGACGTCCTCGCCTTGAAAGTTAAGTCCACGGCATCGGGCCGAGAGCCCACTTTGCGATGTGCCCGCGCCTCCCGTTATGGATGACATCGTCGAGTGGAAAGGAAGTGACGACGGTGACCGAGTGACTCGAAAATAGTGTGCCAATTTCCTCGCGGTTATCGTAACACAATATAATAATTTTTGTACCGGGGTAGCGAATTTTGGCTCCCGCGCACTTCGCTAACAAAGTAGATTGGCCTTTGAATCTTCCGGACTCGTCCTTCTTCCTCACGCTCAACGACAAGAATCGTGGCCGACCACCTCGGTGGGTTGCCGAGACATACACAACACGGGTTCCCGAGGCCGAGGTGAGGCTAGGACGGGCGGCGTCGTGAGAAACTCTTTGAAATCTTCAAAGGCTTGGTGGGCTTCCGTGGTCCATTGGAAGTCATTGGTTTTCTTAAGTAACTCGAAAAAGGGCATGCCTCGCTCGCCGAGCTCGGGAGATGAATCGGCTTAGCGCCGCCATGCAACGTGAGCTTTTGGACATCTTTCCGGTTATTCGGGGCTTCATATTCAAAATAGCGTTGATTTTCTCTAGGTTAGCTTCGATGCCGTGATGGGATACCATGAAGCCGAGCAGCTTGCCCGATGGCACGCCGAATGTGCATTTCTCCGGTTCAACTTCATTCTCAAGGCCCGAATGTTTGCGAAGGTTTCTTCTAAGTCGGCAATCGGTCTTCCTTCCGCTTGGTCTTGAGGACGACGTCGTCGACATAAGCTTCCACATTTTTCCCGATCTGCGTCCGAAAGCATCTCTAGATCATGCGCCGGTACGTGGCTCCGCATTCTTCGACCAAGGGCATCGTGATGTAGCAAAGAAGCTCCAAATGGCGTGATGAATGATATTTTCACGCAATGGATTCCTTCAAGCTGATCTCGTGGTAGCCTGAGTAATGATCCCGAAGCTCAAGAGCCGGCAAATGCATTGAATCCACGACTTGGTCGATTTGAGGCAATCCGAATGGATCTTTAGGGCGGGCTTTGTTGAGATTGGTGTAGTCAACACACATGCGCCATTGCCCTATCTTCTTTCGCATCAGACCAGGTTAGCTAGCCATCGAGATGGTAAACCTCTTTGATGAACCCGACGGCTAAGAGTTTTGTGAGTTCTTACTTGATAGCATCTTTCCGATCCTGAGCAAAATGGCGTAATCGTTGTTTAATAGGTTTCGCGTCATCTTTGACGTGTAAAGAGTGCTCGATCACCTCCCTAGGAATACCAGCTTATATCGTATGGTTTCCAAGCAAAAACATCTTTATTATTTTGGAGAAAGGTGACGAGCATGCTTTCCTATTTAGGATCTAGCTCGGCGCCAATTACGCGGTTTTGGAAGGATCTCGATGGATCAAGAGAGATTTTCTTTGTTTTGGCGTCGCCTTGTCCCAACTTGGCTATCTTCTTCGTGGGGATTTCACCCTCTTCGATGTTGATGCGGCGCGCCGGATTTCTTCTCGGCCACGTGATCTCTCACGAGATTGAGCCATATCGCAGCTTTCTTCTCGCAGTGAAGGCTTGTTTGACGTCGTCGCAGGTGATGACGCCGTTGGGACCGGGCATCTTCAGTGCAGAGGTAGGTGTAGTGTGGTATCGCCATGAACTTGGCGAGCGCAAGCCTTCCAATGATTGCGTGGTAGGTCGTTTCAAGTCGGCCACCTCAAAGGTGACGTTCTCCGTCGGAAGTTCTCCCGAACTCCGAAGGTGACTCGGAAGGGCGATGTGCCCGAGTGGCGTGATGACCGGGATAACTCCGTGGAAGGGGGCTGAGCTTGTCTTCAACTCGGATCTTGAAATCTCATCTCGTCCAGGTCTTGGCGAATAGAATATTGAGGGCGCTGCCCCATCAATGAGGACGCGCTTCGCTTTATAGTTTCAACCACGGGTCTAGTACCGGGATATCGCCCGGTGAACCACTCGGTCGATGATCCGAGCGGCAAACGTGATGGCCACCTCCGACCATCGTAGATATTGTGGGACTCGGGTTGTGCCGCGTTGACCTCGCGGCCCGTCGCCTTTGCTTCCTCTTGACTCATAAGCTGCGCGCCCGAAGATGTGATTCACTCGCCCACGGGGTCTTGAAAAGGCCCCGAATTTCCATCGGTTGTTCTTCTTGGTTCCCGATGGGCCGGCTTCGTCGCCAGGCTTCTTGTTTAGTCGTGTCGCGTATTGTTCGGCGAATTGCTTGTAGATGAAGCAATCCTTGGCCGCATGCTTGTGATTTGGATGATGCATGCACCGAGCGTTCATGGTCGTGTCGTAGGCGCACACCCGTGGACGGCGTTGAGAGTTGGACGCCGTGGCAACCAGGTCCCGGCCGGCGCTTGCGATCTTTCTCGGCCATAATTGTTGTTGCCGTTATCCTTCTTAGGATTCCCGCTTCCTCCCGACCGCTTGTCGTCCCTTTTGTCGTGCCAATCTTGCCGCGCCGCCTTGATTGCGTCGTTGGATTTGGCGTAGGAGTTCGCCGTCTCGAACATTTGCTTTACTGTCTTCGGTGGCTTACGCCAAAACTTTTCGATGAGCAACTCATCACGGACTCCCTTCCGGAAGGCGGCGATTATGATGTCGTTGGTGATGTTGGGGATCTTGTTGCGCTTTTCGAGAAGCACCTGATGTAGTCCTTCGCGCTCGTCCGGCTTCGGATGACGTTGTAGAGATCAAAGTGGGTCCTGTGTCTTTCAAAAGTGCCCCGGAAATTGGCGATGAAGTGGTCCCGGAGTTCGCTCCACGAGCTAATTGAGCCTCTTGGGCAGCTCGTGAACCGCCCCCGGCCGAGTTGGCGAGGCGACATGCAAATAATTGGCCATGGCCTTGTTGTCTCCTCCTCCGCTACGCGGATGGCGAGGGTGTACACGGTCGCCACGACTGGGTCGGTCTTTCCGTCGTACTTCTCAATTCTTGTGGGCTTGAAACCACTCGGCCAATCCACTCGACGCAGGTCCCGAGTGAACGCAGCACTCCATCGTCGTTGCGGCGGGCGATCTCCTTCGGTCTTCGTAGGAGCGCCGTTTGCGCTCGATGGCACCGGTCAAGGACTTCTCACGCATCACTCACCGGGTTCTTTGTAGGCTGCTACGGTAGTCGGAGTTGTAGCCGCGCAGTGGATCCGGTCATGGACGGGTGGTCGTCCATGTCCTTTTTCGTGGGAGTCGGCCATTGCTCATGATGCCTTCGTGTTGTCTCGTGGCGAGGGTCTCTTGACCTAGTGGCCGTCTTGGTTTTCTTGGGCCTCCCGTAGTCCTTTGATCGTAGCGGCGGAAGTTGGCTTCCGTGGGCGTTTCAGCGATGGACTCGGCGGCCTTCATGCCGAGGCGGAGGAGGAGAGCAATTGGCCGTAGCTGCGACGATGGTCTTGATCTTGTCCATGATTGGTGTTACCGTGGTGGGTGCCGCTTCGATAACGGTGTCGAGGAGGCGAGGCGGCAACGGCGTTCGTTGAGGCGTCCGGAAGATGTTCGTGTTGTCGACTCGTGTCCGAAGTATGGCCTCGCGAGCGGATCGCCCGGCCGCCCTCAGTCTCGCTTCCTCCTATCGGCTTCTTCCTTGCGCCTATTATCTTCCTCCTTGCGCTCTTGCTCAAGCCCGGCTTGTTCTTCTTCCGCGATTCTGCGCCATGGCGAGTCGGCCCTCGCCACCTCGCCATGAGAACGTCGAAGCACTTTTGCTCGTAATCCTTGTCAAAGTCTAAGTCGTTGGCCTCGTCCGTGGAGATGCCGTAGAGGTCGTCAAAGTCCGAAGAGCCGAGGTACTCATCGAACTCCGTGGATGAGCATGACCCGAACGGCTGGAGAATGATGGCGATTTCCTGAGCCGGACGCTTGACCGGATCGCTCTGGTCCCGGATCGTAGCTTGATGACGATGGTTCTTCCGAGTGAGTTGATCTCAACTCGGAAGAAAGGAGATTGCAATAGGTCTCGCGGTGTTTGGTAACCCAACAAGGTGCCGAGGGTTTCGCTTCCCGAGTGGTTGGACCCCAACTCGGAGGTTAAGGAGTTGCGTAGATCTCGCCGTTGTTTGGCAATCCGAACGGCACCGAGTGGATTCCTCCTTCCAAGTGGATCGATTCCATCTCGGAAGTTAGAATGTTGTAGTAGATCTCAGCAGCGTTTGGTAACCCGAACGGCGCCGAGCGAGTTCCCCTCCCGACCGGTCCGAATCCGAGTCGGGGAAGGAGAGCTTGTCGAATCTTTTGGCGCGAAGTCATCGACGCCGGTGAAGATCCCATCGCGCTTGTCGGCGAGATGAAGAAGAAATCTTGACACGCAGCCTCCCTACCGCGCCAACCGTCGAAACTTGGTTTCGGCAATAGAAATTGGGGTGTAAAAGGTTTAGACAGGTTCAGCCCTCTCGTGAGGTAATACCTTACTCCCGTTTCGGGATTCGATCCGTCGAGTGTTTTTATTGATTTCTTGATCTTGTGTTTTGCCTATCAAATCTATTGCTTCTAAACTCATATGTCCGATATGTCTCATATCTTTCCAGGACGCTCTACCCTCCTTATATAGTCTTGGAGGACGGCTTACAAGTCGGAAACCCTATCATATTCTAAGTCGGTTTCCTCAATCTTACCAAACTATGACTATAAGCCGTTACCTTATTTCATCGGCAACGTAACACCCAAGTCATACCGATTTACATAATCCTTATGCGTAATCTATCCCTATTACCAATGTGGACAAGCTTTATCAGGAGGATATCCGATTGCCATAATATCCACAAGAATAAATTAGTGGACTACAACCAACACGTAAAATAGAATATATATATATAATATAAAATAAATTTAGTTTGGGTCATCTTTTATTAGTGATATTTTATTTTGGACCATCCTTTTAACCAATATTTTCACTTTGGCCTAGATATTTTTACCTTTGTGGCTGTTCACCCTTAATTTTTATCCATTTATATCTAACTTGTTATATGTTAAAGAAAATTACCTTACATATAGCTGTGAGAGTTCATTGATGAGTAGGAGTCGACGTAATCGAGATCGTTCATATATTTGAGAAGACACCCTGATGGTCCAAAGTGAAATAAATATAAGTTTATCTAATCCAAAGTAAATATTGGTTAAAAGATGATTCAAACAAAAACATTGGTAATAAAAGATGACCCAAAGTAAAATTTACTCAATATACACATTCCTACATACACGAAACATCATAGAAAATTAAATTAATATTTAATTGTTATATAAAAAAGTGTCCAAAATAAGAAATCAAGAGGAGTTTTCTGCAAAACATAAGTTCAAACTACAAGTTTGAAAAGTCTGTAAGAACAAAACATAAAAGTTTGCGAGATGTGAAATAGCAGCCATTGTTGCTTTATCAAGCCACCTCTCCCATCTTGCCGGTGTGACGACCTCCAATCACACCATAGTAGAAGAGCATTTGGCCGTATCTATCTGGAATCCGTAGTAAGACAAATTAACAATTATATTTCCTGTGATCTCCATATTTTCAGATCGCTAATATTAGCATGATGATTGGTCTGTACGGCCTCCCAGCCAGCCACGTGTACGGTCAACCGGATTGGGAATCTCCAGTCTTCGTCGGGGATCGTGCGTACGTGGCGGTCCAGTCATCATTCTGATGTGGAGGTTGCCGTGTGATTAGGACTGCGTTCGGAACTACATGCTGCTCTCATTTTTCCGTTAACACGTTTTTTAATTATTAAATGATATATTTGTTTCAAAAAAATTATGTAATTTTTTTTAAAAAATTATACTAATCTATTTTTTTTAATTTTTTTATAATACTTAGTTAGTTAAACATATGTTGATAAGTCATCTATTCTATGTGTGAGGGAGAAGATCCCAACCCCTTCATCCGAACGCACCCTGCCACATGTTGGGTTTGGAACCTTGTATTCTGTTTTGACATAAGTGAAGGAATACACTCTGATTAGAGGGTGTGGATAGTGCTAGCAGCCTAGCACCTGGTCTATGCATGTGACGCTCTAACTTTATATCGATATCCATCGCCTATTGATATACCCATGCGGGGAGTACGATATGGGCATATATATGATTTACTCAATAGGATTTAAATCATGCACGTCCACTGTAAGAAAATACTTGAGCGCAGCGTATGTACTTTTGTTTATACTTATGTGCGCTAATAAAGAACACTCGGATTATCTATTTTTTTAAAAAAAGGAGGTACCACTACTATAAAAACCTTAATGTGTGTCAGTTAGAAATCTTATATAGATGGTTGATTTCCTAACCCGCACCTATCAAATAGCACTAACATTGCTTAAAAATCCTTTATAGTCCCGGTTTGTAACGGACTAAAGGGGTTGCAAACCGGTCCCAGCATACAACGTGAACCATGAAAACGGGACAAAGATGGATCTTTAAATCGGCATCTTTAGTTTGGTTGGTCTATCAACCGGGACTAAAGATGTTTTTTTAAATTTTGCTTCTACTACTTGCTGCTTGTTTATATATTATACATATATATATATGTAAATATATATATATATATCATAATATATATACATATTTTACATATATATATATATATATATCATAATATATATACATATAATATGTATATGTATGTAATATATGTATTTATACATATATATGCATATATATATATATATGTATAAATACATATTTTAATCATATATATATGAACTTAAGTAAATATATACATATTTTACCAAAATATATATACACATATAAATATATAAATATATTACAATCCTTCTTAATTTTTAATATTCTATATCGTATATTACAAAATCTAATCCGTGGGGTGGGGTTGACGAATTAGATTTCTAGTAAAACTCTTCCATGGGATCAATAATCGCTTATTGATAAATCTCATCATTTCTTCTTGAATAACCTTTATAAAATCGTCGTGGGAGAGTTTGGCCCCCATGAAAATAATCTATCGTTTGAAAAAATGAGAAATAAATATATAAAATCAATAAGAAATCAAGCGTAATGTATAAATAATTTTTACGTATATCCACTCCTTGTTAGATTTGATTTGGTGAACGAGACGGTGAGTATAATCCCGGACGTAGTAGCCACATAAGTTCGTCCCTCACTCCGTTTTGCATACTAAAGGAGAAATGACAAGAGATTTAATATATATTTCTATTTTAGAACAAATTAATGATTCAAATTTTGGAGCATATTCTCACCGGAAATTTTGTTCTCACAACAAGTTTTTTCTTTCCAAGTCTCGCGTACCAATGTACGAACCGTGCTCATGCCTTATGTAAAGTTGCAAGCTATGATTAATTATCTCGAGATTCACATAGTAGCAATAGCAACATTCATAATGATAGTATCCAGAGGGCATTACCTGTCTATCACTTCAAAATCTTTGCGAAGGTAGACTCTGGTTTATCCATTGAGTCAAAGACATGGATTTTGCATGAGGAAAAGTCAAAAAGGAAAAGGACCCAATGGAATATGCAAATTGCGTGAGATGATATATATGAAATTGTATACGTACGATAAGGAAAATGGTACGAAAGACAGAAAAACTCATGTTGTGTAGTACGACAATAGTATGAAGTCTTGTAATGTTGTTGCACCAAGCAAATGGACAATATTGTCCTCTGTAGCTTGCTCATAATCTTGTATCATGTCCATGTTAATTTTGCGGGGTCCATGAATCCAATATTGAAACATCCCTGCTACGACACCGTTGAATCTCTATTCTATAACGAACAAAATGAATTTTCATCTGCTACATACAGGGAGCTAAGGAATAAAATAAATTTAACTAAACGATACTTAAAAAACCTAGCAACTGAGAAGAGAGACGTCGAGGGCGTCTAGCCGGTATAATTCAAATACATCGTCGAAGCGGATCCACATAATATCATCTCCTTGGAGAAAATATGTGTTTTTTATCCGTACTCCGAATATCTTTTTACCTTTGGTTGAATTTTCAATGTAACATTGATGGAATCGTACATCTCGTGTAGAAAGGGTGTTCACCTGATAAGGCTTGACAAGAGGTTCACCGAGGGTAAATTTGTATTTCAAATCCTCTTTTGTGGCCTTTTCGATTGATGCACCTCCAAACAGTTGCTCCCTCTGTAGTCCCGTCTTTGCAATAAATTGTCTTCACTCCTTTTCTATCGCGCCCTGAAAATCACCCTAAAATTTTAGATTTTAAATTATTTCTAGAAATTGTAAAAATCGAAAATAGCCTTCAACAATTAAAACCCCCAAGATTCAACTCGAACTGTCATATGGGAATTTTTTTCAAATTTCTCATGCTTCAAAATATTTAACCAATTTTTACTTTAATTTTCAAAGCACTATAAATATTTTTAATACAACAATAACCTTTGTCGAATTTCTAAAAACTAAAGAAACCTCCCTCCTCCTCCCGGGCCGACTAATCTCTCCCTCTTTTTCCCGGCCTAGCCGCCCTCCATCACTCCCGACCCAACTCCTCTCCTCCCCTCGGCCCGCCGCCCTGCCCGCCCACCCGAGCCACCGTTGCCGAGCACCGTGCACGTACGCGAGGGCATGCGTCCGTGTGCGGCAAGCGGGTCCCATCGGCGGACCCATTCTCCTCCAACGCGCCTTTCCTCTCCCTCCCGGCAAAACCCTAGCGTCGCCACCGGTTTGATCCGCCTTCCCGATCGGTTCCTCCCATTTGATTACAAAAATCTATTCCCTTCACCTCCTTATCACTTCCCCCATGATTCCCCACCCAATCCCGAGCATTCGTGGTGGATTTTTATTTCATGCTTCAATGGTGAGCTCCACCATGGCTGCGCTCGGTCCTCTCTCCCGACAACCCTCTCCCTCCCATCCGACCTATAAAAGGGACGCCCTCGCCTTCCTCCTCTCTCCCCTCACACTCGCCCTCCCTCTTCTCCCTCTCCCCACCATGTTGTGTCGTCCTCTCCGTGCGCTGCCACCGTCGCGCACTCGGCCGTTGCTCGGCATCGGCAAGGACGTCGCCAAGCCTCCGGCGAGGTCACCGCCGCCTTCACCAACTCCTTCTCTCCTCGGCCACGTCTTCTCCAAGCTCGAGAAGCCTCGGAGCTCCGTCCCCGACGTCAAACAAGCCGACCACTTCTTCTTCCTCATTGCAAAGCTCATCACCGTCGCTTCCTTGTCGATCCCACCGCTCCGTGAGCCTTGCCACTGTCCTCGCTCTCGCAGGTGTCGCGCGCCAATGTGCCATGGCCGGGCGGTGACTCACCGTCACACCCTAAGGTGTTTCCCTTTTTAAAAATCATTGAAGAAAATTGCAAAAGAAATAATTGGAAAATTAACCCAAAGCAAAGAAATAATTTAAAAATGCAATTTCTAATTGGAAATGGCATGGTAGGATTTTTCTTAAATTCTATATGTCAAAATACATTAACATGATTTTTAGTGGAATTTTCGTAGCACTAGAAATAATTTTTAACCAATTAAAATCAAAATCAAAATTAAATAAATCCCCAAGAAATTCGTTTTCCTCTCTTCGTCCTTTTCGTGCCTTCTTTCGCCATGGGCCGCCGGCCCAAGCCGCCGACGGCCCATTCCCTCACGCGTGCCCGCCCTTCCTCTCTCATCCTCATAGGCTGGCCGAAGGCCGCGGCCTATTAGCCTCGACCGCACGTGAATAAGTCCTTTTTGCCTTCCTTGCCTCCCGGTCATCGGCAGTGGGGCCCACCTGTCGGCCCGTTCCCTATCTCTCGGCCGCGCCACCGTCGTTCACGCCGCCCCATCCCCGCGCGGATCCCGCCACCCCGCCACTCCCGCGCGCCCTAATCGCCACCTTAACTCCCGCCCTTCCCACCGGCCATTGCCGCCCGCCGCCACTCCCGCGCCTAACGGTTAAGGGACTAATGAATTTGTGAAGAAGTGTGTGCAGGTTTTAGTCCCCGATGATTTAGGCAATACATAGAGACCCTGTCCGTCCCCTTCCCCCCTCCTCCCAAACTTAATAGGAATACAGAGCAGAACGCAAAGAGTTATTTTAAATTTCGTTTTGACTTTCTCTCTTGAGTTCTAGGGCAACCATACTATCAAGAGTGGTTCCAAGCTATTGACCCAAGTGTCTACAAGTTCTCAAAGTCTTCTTTTAGCCGAGAAACACATTTTTCACAAAGGTGTGCACAGGTTTGAGTTCCAACGAAAAGGTTGCCTGGTAATTCCCGGCATCTTGCCCGAAAGTTCCTAGCGCTCTCCTTTCACCGCGTCTAAGTGTTGCCTAGAAGTTTTCGGTGCCCCGCACGGAACTTCCGGCCCCGTTTCAATTCAAACATGTGAGAATGGCAAGCTGATGTCACAACATATGTATTTATTCTAGGTGCTCCCTCTTTTGTTGGTCGGCAAATCCACTTTCGTTTTCTTGTCCCCTAGCCTTATTCATGGTGTTCTTGCCTTCTCCACCTTGTTCTTGAGCCTTCTTGATGAAATTAAGGGATTAGGGTGAGAGATTGAATGGATGTGAGGGCTAGGAGATCTTGAGCATTTGGAGATCATCTTGGGCTGAAGCTTGTAGCTTGTTACTCTTTGAGGGAAACCTCGTAGATGGTTAGGCTTCGCCCGTGAGCATCCAAGTATTGTGGATTGTCCTGGGAAGGTTTGAGAAGGTGATCGTCGCCTCGGAAAGGAAATGAGGTAAATTGACTAAAATTCTAAGCTGAGATTTTGGATGTCGTCTTGGTAGAGCAAGCCTTATCTCGTGGTGTTCAAGTTGGGGATCTTTGTGGTCACTTGAAACCAAAAGAAATACCTAGGGTTGTTGGCTTGAAGACCGAAGACTTCTTCGTAGGTTTTTTTGGGTGAGGCAAGGGGTTAATTGAGGCCCAACTCTTTGGAGCTCCTCAATAGATAGTAGGGTTCTTGTAATTCGAACTTCGGGAAAAAGAATCTCTTGTCTCCCTTTTGTATGCTTTGAGCCATCTTCCGTATTTTATTGTTTCCTATTGTTTCTATCTATCTCTTGCATCTCTCGTAAATCTTGGGGTTCCCCGATAATCAAGTCTTTAGCCTCGAGGTGCTACAACACTCGGAAGTTTCTAGGAAGAACACCGGAAGTTCTGGGTGACTTTCATTGGTTGGCCGTGAAAGTTGCCGTGAAGTTTCGTGCTTCTTTCCAAGAAGTTTCGGGCCTTGCATTTAATGGTTGCAAATTTCAGTACTTTTAGGAACGCCTATTCACCGCCCTCCTCTCCCCCCATCTAGGTGACATCTATGGGCTTTCAAGGAAGAATCAAAGGTTTTTGTTGGAACCTGTGAGGTTCCATGATTCCGAAAAGTCAACTCAATGTCGCAGCCTCCCGATCACCTCTCGAGATCTCCAATACAAAGACATCCAATAACACAATATCAGAACCAAAAACAAAATCAACATCTGAGATCCCCAACCAAAGACATCCAAGAATACAAATATGCAATCAAGAACAAAATCAACATCCATGAACACACACACAGAGGAGGCCACTATCGCCTTTTCCGTCATCGTCAAGCGCGCCACCCCGTGCGCATGGCAATGGATCCGGCCACCCTTGCGCGTGGTGGCAAATCCAGCCACCCCGAGTGGAGAGGGAGACGAGGAGGAGAAGGAGTTGCGTCGTCGTCCCCGCGGGCGTAGGTGCTGCGGAGGGGAGGCCGAGGAGCCCGTCCCAACGGCCGAAGCCGTCGCCATGGCCGAGGTAGGCGTAGACAAGCGTGACATTAGGAGTGGGTCAGCTAGTACCCGTGCTGTCCACTGCGTCCTCATGCCATCCGCGCGTGTGAGGAGAGGTGAAAGGAGGAATCACAAAGGACGGCGGCATGGGAAGGAAGGGTAATCGACGAGAATGCGATAAGGGGAGATGATATGATGAAGAGAACGAAGTGATCAGCTCGACTCCTCCACTTGCTCGGCAAAATATCTAGGTTCAGTTTTTGGTGCCGCTTGTTATTAGAAACAGCACCCATGTCCGACAACACTCATAGGTGCCTGTTCCTATTAAAAACTAGCACCTATATCACTACATAGTTGTCGGCTCTCCCAAAAGGTTCTCTGCGGGCATTGCTCTCGAACGGAAAAGTACTATATGTGCCCGCTCTATAATTTCTGGCACCTATAGTTCTATCCTTTTCTATTTCTGTAGTAGTGCATGTTCACAATAATGTGCATATAATGAGTGTGTACGGTCGTCGCGTTATCTTCCATTACAAATCTTTGTAGAAGTAAAAGAACTTGTTATAGGAACAATTTCCCTATTCAAATAATAACAAAAAGTACGGTGAATTTGCTCCTGTAATTTTTTTTCTTTTTTAGGTTTGCTCCCTGTAATCGAAAATACCTGAAATGGCACGGCTACTATGTGGCATTGTGGATTTTTGCTACTACCTGTAATAATATTGTTGACATATTATTGTATGTACAACCTCACTATTTCATTTATTCACATGTTTATCTGAATCATTTATTAGCACATAAAAAGTTATCTGTGAGTAAAACTTTTATTAAACTATGATAAAAAAATCAAAAATTAAATTCAAAATTAAGTTCTATAATTTAAATTTTGAGTATAAGTGTAAGCGAAACAATGAGGCCCATAGTTAGAAAAATCACGTGGCCAAAAATCTTATGCTCGAGAATTTTATGTAATGCATGCAACGTCTATTTATTTTTGTGCAAATCAAAAATGAATATATATATATAGTACATTGTAAATCTATATTCTCTTTTGATCGATATTCCGTTTTCAGTTGGTGGACAAACCTTTTGCGGTGGAAAACTTATCCACAAAAAGTGTAGGGTATGGGCCGTATGGTCTTAACGAAAAATCCCATGCCCATATCTGTTAGATTTGTTCTTTGCTGTTTTTATCATTGGACGTGTTCGGTGGTCTATAAACCGGTGATAAGACAAGCCGACCCTTTCTTTGTGAGAGAAAAATACCGTTTGAACGGTTGATAAGCCCTACTGATACGAACAAGTGAACAGGGCCATTTTCTCTTTGGTTCTTGGGTATGCTTCTAGCTAGCTATAAATCCTGTGGCTTGAACATTCACGTACCTTCCATGATTGTCTTAGCTCGGACCATATCACCTTTGGCTGCGTGCACATTAGGCGCAGCACTTGTCTAGTTGGCTCAATTCCAACTTATCTTTAAGAAATTGGTTACTCTAAGTCAACTTTTTTTATGATTAATAAATAAATCTATATAAATATAAAAGGAAGGAGTTGTGCTTTTAGGTAGGTGAACCCAGCCAATTGTACACAAAACAGTCCTCAGCCGTTCGATCAGCTGATCCAATGGTTCAAAAGAGATATGTGTGTCCAACCCTTGCAATACGACGGTGAAATCACCGATTCCACCGTCCCAACTCGGCAATCCCCTCCTCTCTACCATGCTATCCACGCCCGCACTCCCGCCACCACGCTTTCCGCGCGGTTACTCCGCCGTCGAGCTTTTCCCGCACTATGACTCCGCCATCGCGCTTCTTAGGAGGGGTGACACAATTAAACTTGGCTACCTCTACTACTGTTACAGGTAACCTATACATAACCTGTAACAATATTTTATCTACATTAATTGAACATCAGCAACCTAATGTTAAAGACAACACATGGTTAATGTTGCACAGATAGAATTGGTGAAGTTCTCGCTGTGAGCGACATGGTTCATCAAGCAGAGCATATTAACATGATTAATGGTTCTGACAGTGAAAATTCAGGTACTACATTGTTGTGTACACAGATTGCGCTTTTTAATACGTATATAAACTGTCAATGATAACAAATAATTTTTTAAAGCAGGTAAGCAGCGTCATCCAGCTATGTTGACACCCCGGAGGCAGCTATTAGCGGATCTCACCAACGAAGCTTTCATGAGGTCGATGCTGATAGCGTGGGTGATTGTATTCTACCTATGAGCTGTGTCATTCAAACAAAAACAGGGAGGAAGTCTGGTTGTCGGTGAAAAGTACTTGTGTTAACTATATTATCTATTCTGATAGTTCTCAATTCAGTTGTACTAATAACTGTACAACATTGTTTTTTCGTAGCCCACCATTCTGCTATTACGGACACCCCACTCACACCAACGAATGTACTCACGAGAGGGATGGTAGTGATGACTACTCTTGGCTGTGAATGAATGATGCGCATGAGCGGACAACGTGCTGTAAGCCGATAAGCCATATGTGTGATTGTGGTACGTCTGCAATAAACAAATTGCAGATATAAACAACGTAGGCTCATGTGGATTATTGCTTTTGTATATTTTTTTTATTTTTTGATAGATGGGGAAGCAGAGCACAATGACTATCAAAATGGTGACACATTTAAGGAGATTGTGCAGCCTCCAAGCATATGTTTCAGAATCCCTATCCACCACTCCTGCAACTACAATGATGTTTTTTAACGGTCGTGAACTTTCAGCACTATGTTTTGTTGGAAGGTACAACATGTCAATATTTTGGTATTATTTTTCAAGAACAAGTAACAAAATTTATGTATAATCTTTGTTCTAATGGATGCAGAGATCAGAAACTCCTTATTCAAAGAATCAATCCTGCATGACGCCATTAAGATTAGTGTTGAGCAATAAAAAGCAAAGAGATACTGGAAATGGCAGAACAAAACAACACACCAGAAGAGCCAGAAGTGATCGCGCACGGGCAACAAGGGAATATTCATCATCCTCGAGGAGTTGAAGTCATTGATATACCCTCCACCCCTTAGGCATAATAGTTACAGGAGGCAATGTGCACAGCTCAATAATTTTATAGCCCCATTCTATCTTTAGAATAAATAATGTGCACAATTATTACAGTATGGATTTTGGTTTATGCTATGTAATGTTTATTATTTGTCAAATATAATTGATGTCAGTGGCCACTTTCATTTCAAGAATATTGTGTTATGTATCTTCTCACTTTAAGATATTAATCTAATGTTCTTCCACTATTTGTTATAGTGTTGAATAGATTTTCGAAGCAATCATGTTGAATATTAAGACCATTGTAGTTCCTGAATGGTTTTCTTACTGTCGAAACTTGGTTTCGTAATATATTTTGGGGTCGCATCAAGATCGCCAAGCACAATGGGTTAGAAAGAGAGAAGGTTTAGACAGGTTCAGCCCTCTCGTGAGGTAATACCCTACTCTCTGTTTGGCGGATTCGATCCGCCGAGTGTCTTTATTGATCTTGTGATCTAAAGCTCTCGCTTATGAAGTCGTATCTCGATCTAGTGTTGGATATCCCTCAGGGGACGCCCTTTACCCCCTTATATAGTCTTGGGAGAAAGGTTTACAAGTCGGAAACCCTATCTTACTCTAAGTCGATTCCTCAATCTTACCAAACCGTGACTATAGGCCGGTTGCCTTATCTCTATCGGCAACCGTAATACCCAAGTCAAGTTCGGCTTACAGATATAGCAGGCGCAATCTATCCCTACCTCCAACGGATAAGCTTGCCATGTAGATACCCGATTGCCACAATCTCCACAAGAGCCCCGAGTCCTTTTCACCGACGAGACAACTCAGCTTTAGACCAAAGCAGCACTCAACCAAAAATCTCTTTGACCGAGTGCTTTTGGCGCCGAGTGATTCCATCATCTCTGCCTCGAATCTTCCCGAGTGGCTCCAAAGACCGTGAAGGGCTGAAAATATCTAAAAAATTTCTCAAAAATAAATAACTAGGTGCATCTCCCGATGCACCTAATTAGGTAGCCCCGACTATGTGATTAGTCAAAAACACTAAACATATAGTCAAGAACCATGAAAAAATCATCTTCATGTAGATGCCTAGCTCATGCTAAAGCAATCATAGAAATCTCATTACTCAGAAGTTCATACTTATCCGAGTGAATTTGCCCGAGTCATCTCAAAACAAATAATTCAGTCATCCCTCATGAGTAAAAAGCACTCGCAGGCTCTTGCTTATCCGAGTGGTATTTACCGAGTAATCCGGAATAAATATTTCATTCATCCCTCATGGGAAAACAAATTCTTTCAATCATATGAAAAATATGACCAAGTTATTAAATAGCTTTTGCCATAATACTGGTCTCAAAAGATCTTCACCAAGGTGGAAAACAAACAGCATTGGTAAGATTACCCGACCAAATACCAAAAACCAAACATCCCTTGTTCACCAAGGCAGCTATAAAAACTCACCGTTGGTCACCTTCTAAATTGCATCGTGCCGCTTCTCATGAAGTCGCAAACCGCGGTATGGAAGGATCTTTTAAAGGTATAGGGCACTCGGACACGCGCATATTGCCGTGGCAAATCCGCTTAAGCTCATCCGCTTAAGTCCCTAAGGACACGTATCGGACCACACCTTAGCCGGGCCGCAGATTTTCTTATGGGCTCGGCCCACTCACCGAAAACCTAGCGCAACCCTCAAATCTTTCTATAAAGATGCGAGGTCGTCCCCGCCTCTTCGTCTTCCAAACGATTCCCCTTTTCGCGCATCGTTCAACACTCACCGCGGAGAACCCTAGACTTGCGCGCTCCCAATCCATCCATCTAAGAGCTCGCTCTCCGCAACAACCAGCCTCCACGCCCAAATCTCCCACGTTCCATCGCCAAAGATCTAACTTTCTCCACGGATCCACTTCCCATCAACCCATTCTCATGGCGGAGGAAAAGGATTCCCTTCGACCAATGGGCGCCTCGGATGTGAGGGAGTCCACCTCAAGGAGATGGTGAAGCACGGCGTGCTTCCGCCAAAGGAACTCGTGGGATGGCGCCGGCGGCGGGGAGGACTTCCCGACCCCAAACACCGGTGAGCTCGTTGTCTTTACTTCCTTTTCTATTGCGGGTTCACCTTCCCACCTCCGAGTTCTTTCGGGGCTTCGGACTACTATGGACTTCAACTCTATCATCCGAACCCCAACTCAATGCTTCACATAGCACTCTTCATTCACGTGTGTGAAGCCTTTCTTGGCATTCTTCCTCACTTCAATCTCTTCCGTCGCATGTTCTATCTCGAAACCCCATCCGAACAAGGACCAACCTTGTGTTGTTGGCGGGCAGCCTCCAGCCTTCGCGGATCTCTCCGCAAAGACTACTTTTCTCTCCCTTTGAAATCTTCCAACAAGGGCGGCACGCGGGCTGGTTCTACATTAGCAATCTTGAACCCATCGCCGCCCGCCTTTGTCGGTCTTCCTCTCCGTCCCCAAGCCATCTTGGAGCACCGTCCCGTAGCCCAAGATTGGGACGAAGCCAATGATCTCGCTCGCGAAGATCCCGGCGATGAAGAAGAGGAATCTTCACGGGGAACAAATCACTCGGCACTTCATCGTGCCGACCGGCGCCGATCAAGGAGCGGTGGGCCGCCTTCGAGTATGAAGGCGGGACGGACTCCCAATCGGGAAGACCCGCATCCACTCACGTACGAGATCCCAAGATTCGGATGTACAAACTCTTCTCATCCAGATTGCAGTCGAGCGGGCCCTCATTCTCGCCGGGTCTCTTCCATTCAAGATCCACCGACCTCCTCCTCCCTAAGCCGATTGGTTGCTTTATAGTATCCTTCAATCTTGACGTCTTGTCTCTTAATGTTGCACTTTCTCCCTTCTGCAGAAAACGCCTCTATCACCTCCAAGCCATATAAGGTGGCTCATGATGACGCGCCGGGTCGCCCGCCAAGAAGCCGACCGGCGGGATCAAAATCCAAGCCGATCCAGGCGGGAAGCGGGCGGCGCGAGTGAGGACTCGAACAAGCGCGCGAGTAAAAGGAGGCTGATCATCGAGGATTCGGATGACGACGTCCCGCTCCTCCAGTCGAGACCCCGCCTCTAAGGCGATCGCCGGACGGCACCAAAGATCCGCCAGGTCATCCAGTATAGCTCAAACCGAAGTCCTAAACTCCTTCGCGGAAAACTTTTCTTTATCTTTGCCGTGTTCACTTTCGCAGAGGCCCTGTGGATATAGATCCTGGCTGGAGGATGAAGGACCAACTCCACCCGCGCTCCCGAAGTGCCAAGGCCGCAGAGCCAAAACCCCGAGCCCGCAACCGAGTGCGAGCGTTCGGAGAAACATCCTTCGCCTCGAAGGAGGACGCCCCTAGGAAGGAGCCCCCGATCGCGCGCGGGATATCCCGACCGGAAACCGCCACCGTCGGAACCCACGGCCGCGCCCAAGCGCCCGACCGGGGTCACTGCGTGCAGCCCGAAGAAGAAGTGCCCTACCGCTCCACCTAGGCAGCACCACCGAAACCGGTGAGACTTGCTTCAAGCATTCCTTCGTTCTTTCAATTTTGAATCCTTCATGTCTTCATTTGTCTTTCTTGCTTGTCGCCCACGGTAGAAGAGATCCCCAGTGTTGCGCCTTCCGAGACCCGGGTTCCCCGATCGAATCGAGTGGCGGACTGGAAGGCGAGAGACAGGGCATCATCCTAGACCGGCAAGCCGAAAAGATGAAAGGGATGCCCTTGTCGAGAGCCTAAATGAGGCGACCCGACTACTCAACGTAAGCCTTCGTCTTCCTTTTTGATTATATCTTCGTTATCCTTCGCCGATCACTCCACCGCTTTGCGTGCGTAAAGAGTATTGCCGCTCAATGGCAAAATCCGAAGTGCCGGAGAAGCTGGTCCCCCACTTAAACTCCTTGGAGGACGTTCGGCGACACCGAAGGCCACTGGGAGGAGGCCGCATCAAGGGAGGCGGCTTTAAGGAGGGAGATCTCGAGCTTCGGAAGCGAACCTCGACCTTCGCGGATCAATCGGAAGTAAGCCCGCCTCTCCCAGCTTCATTATGATTCTTATGTTGATCTTGGCCATTGATAATCTTCTTTCGTTGTAGGAAATTCTTCGGAGGTCCACTCGCTTCAGTCCGGCTAGAAGCGGTCAGCCTTGACAAGGCCGAGATGGAGGCCGAATTTGAAGGTATCCTTCTTTGAAGTCGAATTCCGTGTGTTGGGCGGATCAAGTCCGCGACGAGATACGGGAAGAGGTCGCCAACGCCGCCACGCCGATCTTGGCGTCCTTGTTTGATCAAGGAGTTGGGGCCAGCTCGCTGAGCCAATCGAGATCTTCGACAAACTTCTGGCTCCGAACAAGCACTCAAGAATATCACCGAAGCGGCCAACATGGGGGCTGGTCTGGCTCTTGCACGTACCAAGTCCCTCTACCCCGAGTGGATATCCATTCGGTCGGGGAGGGCTTCGCCGAGGGAACAACGGACGAGCGGCCTTAGATATGCCGAGCGAGGCACAAGAGGCGCGAAGAAGATATCTTTGGATGTAGTAAACATTTTCAAGCTCGATCTCGTATTCGACTTTGCTTTGTAGATATCATGTAACCGTAACACTTTGTCGTGGAACTTTGTGACTATTATTTAGTTTATTTATGTCAATGCCTTGATTCGAGCTTTTGCGTGAAATTTCTTAAGTAGTTTTCGCTCGGCCGTCATCAAGCCTAGGCTCGATTAGGTCATCGGAAAACTCTCGTCCTTAGACACCGAGCTCGCGTCGAAGGACATTAAACAATGATAAACCAAATTATGCACAAAAGTTGATGAGGAAAACTTGAGCTTTATTGACATGTGTATACCCCATCGCTAGCTCAAGAAGTCATCTTGCTTGAGGTTGGCGTCAAAAAGGAAAACATGAGGCCTTAGCCAAATTAGGCATAAAATCGTCGAAGATGCTCGATGTTCCAGAGTTCTCCACCATAGACCCGTCTTCGCGCTTTAGCCGGTATGCACCGGCCGAGTCACTTCGGCGATTATATACGGTCCTTCCCATAAGGGAGATAACTTGTGTCGGTCTTTGGTGGTCCGGATCTTGCGTAGGACCAGTCGCCAACAATGAAAGCTCGTGCTCTCACGTTGCGACCGTGGTATCTCCCGAGCCCTTGAAGGTATCCGGCCGATCGGATGAGGGCCGCCTCGCGGCCTCTTCCAATCGGTGAGGTCATCCACTCGGTCGGATCGTAGCGTTCATCGTTGAAGCTGCGGACCGGAGGGACTCGTACTCCATCTCGTTTGGCAACATGGCTTATGCGCCATAAACCAAAAAGAAAGGAGTTTGGCCGGTGGCCCGATCGGTGTGGTCCGCAACGACCATAGAACCGAGGGAAGTTCTTGGACCCACTTGCCGGCGTAGGGGCTTAGCCGGTCGAAAACGCGAGCCTTGATGCCTTGAAGGACCATGCCGTTGGCTCGCTCGACTTGCCCATTGCTTTTAGGGTGGGCTACCGATGCGTAGCATTTTGATTCCGGTCTTCGCGAACTCCTTGAAGATGCCTCCCGTGAATTGAGTCCCATTATCGGTTATGATTCTCGTTTGGGACGCCGAAGCGGTGCACGATGTTGAGGAAAAGTCTCGTGCTTTGTCGGCGTGATTGTGGCGACCGGCTTGGCTTCAATCCACTTGAAGAACTTGTCGATTGCAACGAAGAGGTGTGTGAAACCTCCGGAGCTTTCTTGAAAGGTCCAACCATGTCCAGCCCCCATACCGCGAACGGCCGAAAGTGGGATTGTTTGAAGCTCTTGGGCCGGGACATGGCTTTGTTGCGAAAACGGGCAGCCTTCGCAGGTTCTTACGACTTTATCCGCGTCGAGACCGCGGTGAGAGCCGAAGAATCCTTGCCCGTAAGCTTTGCCGACTAGAGTGCGTGCCGCCGCGTGGCTTCCGCATACGCCCGAGTGGATATCTTGGAGTAGTTGTTTCCTTTCTTCGGGTGTGATGCACCTCATTAGAATTCGGAGGGGCTTCTCTTGTAAAGATCGGAGTCGACCATGACGTATGCTTGGCAACGACGCCGGACGCGTTCGCTTCATCCCGGTCATCCCAAGGTACTTTGCGGGTTAAGAATTTGATGAGCGGCGTCCTCCGCCGGTATCGATCATGGTGACTTCGTCGTGGTTTGCTCGTTGGGAGCTGTCTTTGCCGTGACGGTTGGTTCGTAAAGGTGTTCGACAAAGACATCTCGTTGGGGCAGCTTCGCGCTAGATCCGAACCGTGCTAGTTCATCGGCGCCTTCGTTGTTATGTCTCGGACATGTGAGAGTTCTAGTCCATAAAACTTGTCCTCAAGCTTGCGGACCTCTTGTCGGTAGGCCTCCATAGTGTCGTTTAAGCGGACCCGTCCTTCATCACTTGACTCGACGACCACTGGGAGTCGCCACAATAAGCCGACGAATCTCGAGTGAGACTGCGAGGCGCACCATGTAGAAGAGCCTCGTACTCGGCGACGTTGTGTGAGGCGGAGAAGTGGAGGTGAAGGGCATATCTTAGCCTTTCCCGGCCGGGAGATTAGCACGACTCCGCTCCCAAGCCGGTGATCCTCTTGGATCCGTCGAAGTGCATGATCCAGTGTTGGAGGTCTTGTCGAGGCACGTGTTCTTGCTGTTCGTCGACTCGGCCAGAAGTCCGCTAAGGCTTGTGACTTAATGGACGTCCCGGGCTTGAAAGTTAAGTCCAAGCGGCATCGGCTCTAGGGCCCACTTGGCGATACGCCCGGTTGCCTCGCGGTTGTGGATGACGTCGCCGAGTGGAAAAGAGGTGATGACGGTGACCGAGTGACTCCCGAAAGTAGTGTGCCAATTTCCTCGGTTATTAGAACACCATAAAGCAATTTTTGTACCCGAGGGTATCGGATTTTGGCTCCTGCCAATACTTCGCCGACAAAGTAAATTGGCCTTTGAATCTTCGGGCCCGTCCTTCTTCTTCTCGTTCAACCACAAGGACCGTACTAACCACTTGGTGAGTGGCCGAGACGTACATGCCAACAGGGGTTCCCGGGTGAGGCGAAGCTAGGACTGGTGGCGTGGTAAGGAATTCTTTGAATTCTTCAAAGGCCTTGTTGGCTTCCGTGGTCCACCGGAAGTCGTCCTGTTTTCTTTAACATCGAAGAAGGGCATGCCTCGTTCGCCGAGCCGGGATATGAAACGGCCGAGTGCCGCCATACAAACAGTGAGCTTTTGGACGTCTTTCGATTACTCGGGGCTTCATGTTTAAGATAGCGTTGATCTTCTCTCGGTTTGCTTCAATGCCGCGATGTGACACCATGAAGCCGAGCGCTTGCCCGATGGGACGCCGAAGGTGCACTTCTCCGGTTTAATTTCATTCGAAGGCCCTGATGTTTGCGAAGGTTTCTTCTAAGTCGGCGATCGTCTTCTTTTCGCTTGGTCTTGATGACAACATCGTCGACGTAAGCTTCAACGTTTTTGCCGATTTGCGTCGGAAGCATCTTTGAATCATGCGTTGGTATGTAGCTCCGGCGTTCTTCAGCCGAAAGGCATGGTGATGTAGCAAGAGGGCCCCGAACGGCATGATAAAAGATGTCTTCAAGCAATGGATTCTTTCAAGCTGATTTGGTGATAGCCCGAGTAACAATCCAAGAAACTCGGAGTTCGCAGCCGGCTGTTGAGTCGACGACTTGGTCGATGCGAGGCAGCCCGAACGGATCTTTGGGGCAGGCTTTGTTGAGGTCGGTGTAGTCAACGCACATGCGCCATTGCCCCGTTTTCTTGGACTCAGACTGGGTTGGCTAACCGGCCGGGATGAAGGACTTCTTTAATGAAGCCGGCAACCAAGAGCTTTGCAAGTTCTTCTTTGATCGCGTCTTTTCGATCCCGAATCGCGTAATCGTTGCTTTATCGGTTGGCGTCATCTTTGACGTTCAAAGAATGCTCGATCACCTCCCTAGGAATTCCGTGCATATCGATGGTTTCCAAGCAAAAACATCTTTATTATTTTGGAGGAAGGTGACGAGCGCGCTTCCTATTTAGGATCTAGGTCGGCGCCAATTACGCGGTTTTGGAGGGATCGACGAATCAAGGGAGATCTTCTTGGTCTTGGCATCGCCGGATCCCGATTTGGCTATCTTCTTCGCGGGACTTCGTCCTCCGCCGGTTGATGCAGCCAATCGGATTTCTTGTTGGCCACGTAATCTCTCGCGAGATTGGGCCATGTCGCAGCCTCTCCTTGTCGCAGGTAAAGGCTTGCTTCACGTCGCCGCGAAGAGTGATGACGCCGTTGGGACCCTGGCATCTTCATGCGCAGGTAAGTGTAGTGAGGGATCGCCATGAACTTGGCAAGCGCAGCCTTCCGATGATGGCATGATATGTCAAGCTAAGTCGGCCACCTCGAAGGTGACGTTCTCCGTTCGGAAGTTCTCTCGGGCTCCGAAGGTGATCGGGAGGGAGATATGCCCGAGTGGTGTTGAAGACAGCCCTGGGATAACTCCGTGGAAGGGGCCGAGCTTGCTTTCGCTCGGCCCTTGGGATCTCGCATTTCATCCATGGTCTTGGCAAATAGGATGTTGAGGGCGCCGCCCCATCGATGAGGACGCGCTTAAGCCGATGTTGCGGACTACGGGGTCCAGGACGAGTGGATAGCGCCCGGTGAACCACTCGGTCAGATGATCCGAGCGGTCAAAGGTGATGGCCACTTCCGACCATCGCAGATATTGAGGGACTTCTGGTTGAGCCGCGTGACCTCCCGGCCGCTTAGCTTTTGTTTCCTCTTGGACTCATAAGCTAGCGGGCCCCGAAGATGTGGTTGAGCTCCCCACCGGGTCTTGAAAAGGTTCGGCATTTTCAGCCGCGTTGTTCTTTTTGGCGCGCACGGCGGCCTCGCGCACCGCTTCTTGTTGAGCTGCGCCGCGCACGCTTCGGCGAACCGCTTATAGATAAAGCAGCCCTTCGCCGCGTGCTTATGATTCGGATGATGGGTGCACCGGGCGTTCATGATGGCGTCGTAGGCGGCGACTCGGGACGGCGTTGAGTGTTGGAGGTTGCGGCCACTAGGTCTTCGATCGACGCTTGCGCTCTTTTCGCCTTGGTTGCCGTTGTTGCCGCCATCCTTCTTAGGATTTCGCTTCCTCCCGCTGCTTGTCCTCCCTTCGTCGGGCCGGTCTTGGCGGGCGCTTTAATGGCGTCGTTGATTTGGCGTATGAATTCGCTGTCTCAAACATCTCGCTTCACCGTCTTCGGTGGCTTGCGCCCGAACTTGCCGATAAGCGCTCATCACGGACTCCCTTCGGAAGGCGGCGATGATGATGTCATCGGTGATGTTCGGGATCTTGTTGCGCTTCGGAGAAACGACGAATGTAATCCTTCGCAGGCTCGTCCGGCTCTCGAATGACGTTGTAAAGGTCAAAGTGTGTGCCGGCCTCTCGAAGGTGCCTTGAAGTTGGCGATGAAGTGGTCCTCGCCTCGCTCCACGAGCCGATTGAGCCTCTTGGCAAGCTCGTGAGCCAATTTCGGCTAAGTTTGCGAGGGCCACTGCAGTAATTGGCCATGGCTTTATTGTCGCCACCGCAGCTGATGGCAAGAGTATATACAAGCAACCAAGATTCAGGTCGGTTTTGCCATCGTACCTTTCGATCCCCGTGGGCTTAAAGCCACTCGGCCAGGCACTCGGCGGAGTTCCCGAGTGAAGGCCGGTACTCCGTCGTCACCGCTATCGGTGATCCCCTACGATCTTCCCGAGTGCGTCGGCCGCGCTCCCGGTAGCGGCGATCGAGGACTTGAAGGGTTACGCGGAGGCTACGCTAGCCAAAAACAAAAACTTTTACCGCGCAAACCAAGAACACTTGCAAGTAAGGGCCGATAGATCGTTACCGATTGGAGTAGAGTGCATGGAATAACCAATCGTGGCAATCCGATCCGGAAAGCAGCCGATTCCCTGAGATGCCCGATTCGCTAATCGCCCGATTCGAGCCGTCCGGCCGCGCTCACGCCTCGCTCCGATGCGCCCGACCGCAGCCGATTCCACCACAGCCCGATCGCTCCGATTGCCGATCCGGCCGATCAACGGCGCGCAACGTAGCAGCGCTCTACCGTATCCACACGTCCGGGGACGTAACGCCGTACACCCGTGTGCTAGCACGCGATGCAAGGCTAGGGTTTGGCTCGAAAGTGGGGGGGGTTTCCGTGGAGATTGATCTCGGCGACTTCGTTGCACGCGATGCAATTGATGTCTATTCAGCTCTCCACCCCTCCCTCCTTTATATAGAGTTGGCCGACCGGGACTAGTGGCCGATTAGGACTCTATTTTGAATCGGATCTCATCCGTATCTCATAGAGTTGGCCGCCCATACGTCGTAAGCCCATAGGACTCTATCCGATCGGATCCCTATCCGATCGAGCCGTATCCGAGTCCAACTCGAATATCTATTCTATCCCCTTAAGCGTGCGACCCGTAGGTTCAGTATACTCGCTTCGGCTATAGTCTAACTTAGCCGATCGTCGGCTCGAGTCCAACTCACCGACCGCACAGCGGCGCCTAGCAAGACATATTGACACCATAGTATACAAGAATATAATATCGGCTCGAACCTGTAATGTGTACACAAATCCCTTTGCCTCACGATACCGCTTAAGCTATAGGCAAGATGTGTGCCATCCCTTCAATAGCTTAACCATTCACTCGAACCGTATTGATTATCCGTCCGTTGATTGACTCCTCAATCAACTTAGCATGGCCATGCATTTCCATAATCCATTACCTCGAGGGGCCCAGAGATATCTCTCCAAAGGAGGGGCAAATTCCATCTTGATCACTCACATCCCACTCCATGTTTCATAGCAAACCCGAAAACTACCTTTATAACTACCCAGCATACAATAGCGTTTGGTAGTCCCAAAGTAGGCTACTACACATGTTGGAATCCATGGTGATCTCAGTCTAAGGACTTTGTACCAACACTACCCGAGACCAACTAATGGCACATTAATTCCCGTAGTGTCTCATGGGGGTGGGTCTATCCAACAATGTGTTCTCTAACACATATGTCCATGTTTATTGATTTGGTATCTCCATACCCATGATCTATGAGACATGATCATCAATCAATAAACATGCCGATCTTAGAATCATATTTGTTCCAACAATATGACATATGATCGTGGATCGTTTAGAAATAGATTCATACATATCGAGTCTCATAAATAAGTCACGTACTTATTGATCAATACAAGATGTCTATTTCATGGAACCGAATAACACTTTATTCATTTATACATAAACATTGACGTGATATCCAACATCTCCATGTTGCCTCTAGGGCATATCACTAACAATCTCCCACTTGCACTAGAGTCAATCATGTAAGTATCTAATACCCATTGCTTGTGTGCGCCTCATGCTTCGCCGAGGGAGAGGTTTTGTCACCGGATCGGCTATGTTGAGATCCGTGTGCACTTTGCATATCTTGACATCACCTCTCGTCCACAATCTCGCTGGATGAGATGATATCGCCGAAGTATGTGTTTGGACTTCGATGTGACCTCGGCTCCTTGGCTTGCGCAATGGCTCCACTATTGTCACAATAGAGAGACATTGGACCACCGTACTAGTCATCACACCAAGCTCGAAACGAATTTCTTGATCCAAACAGCCTCCTTTGCAGCCTTCCGCAAGCAATGTACTCGGCCTCCGTTGTAGAATCAGCAACGTATCCCGCTTGGAACTCTTCCACCGATCGCGCTCCGTTCAGGTAACACGAACCCGCATTGCGATCTATAATCATCCTTGTCCTGCTTGGAAGCTAGCACGGTGTAACCACTTACAACGAGCTCTTCTCACCTCCATAGACTAGGAACATATCCTTAGTTCTTCTCAAGTACTTAAGGATATTCTTTACTACAGCCATGACCTTCACCGATCTCGACGTATCTCGCCGTAGCACTCAAAGCGTACGAGACATCCGGGCGTGTACAAAGCATGGCATACATGATGGATCCAATTGCCGAAGCATATGGAACCATACCCATCTTATTCCGCTCATCATGTGTCCGAGGACACCGATTCTTGCTAAGATTGATGCCATGTGACATGGGCAAGAAACCTTTCTTGGAATCATGCATGTTGAACCTTTTCAACACCTTGTCAATGTATGTACTTTGGCTTAATCCAATTAGCCTCTTGGATCTATCTCTATAGATCCGAATGCCAATATATATGTGCTTCCCCTAAGTCTTTCATGGAAAACTATTTTTCAATGAAGACTTGACGGATTCAAGCATAGGGATATCATTTCCAATCGCAATATGTCATCCACATATAAGATTAGAAATACAATTGCGCTCCCACCGACCTTTTGTAAACACAGCCTTCTTCTTATTTTTGATGAAACCAAACCCTTTGATTACTTCATCAAAACGAATATTCCAACTCCGAGATGCTTGCTTCAATCCATAAATGGATTTCGTAGCTTGCATATCTTTCCAGCGATTCTCGGATCGACAAAACCCCGAGGTTGTATCATGTATACATCCTCGCTAGGTTTCCATTTAGGAAAGCCGTTTTGACATCCATCTCGCCATATCTCATAATCGAAATATGCAGCAATCGCTAGGATAATCCGAATAGATTTAAGCATTGCGACGGGCGAGAAGGTTTCATCATAATCAACTCCTTGAATCTGTTTAAAACCTTTCGCCACCAATCGCGCCTTATAGATGTGAACATTTCCATCCATATCGGCCTTTTTCTTAAAAACCCATTTACACTCAATGGTTTTGACACCATCAGTGGATCAACCAAGTTCCAAACTTGATTGTCGTACATGGATTCTATTTCGGATTTCATGGCTCCAAGCCACTTGTTGGAATCGGGTCCCACCATCGCTTCCTCATAGGTCTTAGGTTCATCGTTGTCCAACAACAATATATCACGTTGTTCCGCACTGTACTGCGTGCACGACGTGATCTTTCGCACTCCGTGGGCTGGTGTATCTACAACTGGTGGCGCAACACTTTGCACCTCCTGTTGTGGTTCCGTGGTCGCCGAAACATTTTCTCGGTGTTTCTTGAACTTCTTCAAGATGCACCCGCTCCCACTAACCCTTCTTGAAAGAAACTCTTTCTCCAAGAAGACACCGTGCTCGGCGACAAACACTTTGCCTTGTTCCCGATTATAAAAGTAATATCCCTTAGTTTCCTTAGGATATCCCACAAAGAAGCACTTGTCGATTTGGGTGTGAGCTTGTCGATCTAAACGTTTTACATAAGCTTCGCATCCCCATAATTTTGAGAAAAGACAAACTAGGGGGTTGCCCCGTCCATATCTCATATGGTGTCTTTTCAACTCGACTTAGATGGAACTCTATTTAGTGTGAGCGCAATGCTTTCAAGAGCATATCCCTAAAGATAACAAGATCACTTTGGCTCATCATCGACCGCACCATGTCCAACAAGGTGCGATTTCTCCGTTCGACACTCCGTTCCATTGTGGAGTTCCCGGAGTCAACCGTGGAACAATTCCACAATCTTTCGATGATTACCAAACTCTTGGCTCAAGTATTCCCTCCACGATCCGATCGTAGAAACTTGATTGTTTTCCCTAAATGATTCTACTTCATTCTGGAATTCTTTGAACTTTTCAAAGGATTCGGACTTATGCCTCATTAAGTAGATATAACCATATCTACTAAAGTCATCTGAAAGGTAATGAAGTACGATAACCACCTCTCGGCCGTTGAGCTCATTGGTCCACATACATCGCATGTACGAGTGCCAACAAGTCACTTGCTCTTTCACTATGTCCCGTGAAAGGTGCCTTTGTCATCTTACCAAGTAAACAAGACTCACATGTCTCAAATGATTCAAAATCAAAAGAGTGAAGCAATCCATCCTTATGGAGCTTCTCCATGCGTTTCTTATTTATATGGCCTAAGCGACAATGCCGATAAACGTGGGGTTTATATCATTAGAGAGTTGCCTTTCGTATTAATGTTATAGATGGGAGACGCTTCAAGATTCAAAACGTATAATCCATTCACCAATGGAGCATGAAAATAGAACATATCTCTCGAGATATATTGAACAACCATTGTTCATTGATCTAAAATCATATCCTTCCGCTTGCAAACATGAAGCGGAAATAACGTTTTGACATAGTGTTGGAACACAATAACAATTATTTAATTCCAAAACTAATCCCGAAGGTAGATGAAGTGGTACGTGCCGACAAAGAATCGTAGCAACGCTTGCTCCATTGCCGACGCGCAGTTCACCTCGCCCTTCTCAATCCTCTACTTCTTCTCATTCCCCGCAACGATTTGCAAATATGAGCTACCGATCCGTATCAAATACCCAAGAGTCGAGAGGTGAAGTAGCAAGATTAATGTCTATAACATTAATACCTCGCGTAAGTCGTACTTTGCTTCTTCTTGAGATCCTCCATGTACTTCTTGCAGCCCTTTCCAAAGGGCCTGTCCTTGCAAGAGAAGCAAACGGCATCCGATGCCGCCGACCCTTTCTTGCCCTTCTTTGCATTAGAGGCACTCGCGATCTCATCGGGAGTTAACTTCCTCTTGGTGCAAAGTTTCTTGACAGTGGTTTGCGCTTAGCCTTCGCATCATCATCACATGATGACCGTTTTTCTCGGATACTCTCCTCACTGCCTTTAGCATCCCATGCAATTCAGCCAAGGTCCTATCCATATTGTTCATGTGATAATTTAATATGAATGGCTCGAAGCTCCTGAGGGAGCGACCGGAGAATCACACGCAGCCAACTCTTGGCTAAGGGGAAACCCAGTTTTTCCGACTCTCAATGTAGCCAATCATCTTTATCACATGCGGACCGACGGGATTCCCTCAACAAGCTCGCACGCAAACAAGGACTTTGAGGTGTTGAACCTCTCGCCCGAGCTTGGTTCTCAAACATGCCACGCAGCCCCCGAATAATAGTGTGAGCATCGCCGCTCTCATATTGCTTCAAGCTCGGGGACATTGTAGCAAGCATGAGACAATTTATATCTAGGGCATCATTAGTGTGCTTCTCATAAGCCCTCCGTGCATGAAAGGGCATTAGTTGGCAAATCCTCGATAGGGTACTTCAAGAACGTACTCTTACGCTCTTGCTTGAGAACAATTCTCAAGTTGCGATACCAATCCATAAAGTTTGTTCCATTTAATTTTTCCTTTTCGAGAATAGATCGCAAATTAAAGGTACCGGGTGTAGTATTAGCCGCCATTTATTCTACAATGTAAAAGCAAAGTTTAGCACAATGTTTATGCTATGTCTATTGTTAAACAATTTAACATTAGACTCCCATTACGTATTTTCCACCTTCCCTCTAGGTTACGTATTGGGTCAAGATCCACATGTTAATTAATTTTCTAGTGAGCTTTGGCATCACCGCTAGAAAATTAGTAACATCGGTAAGCAACACCTTGCTAATCACATCTCTATGTGACTCTTGTTGTTGGTGTGGCATCTCCATGCCCCGGCGCCAACCTATGCCCCAAGGCCCAAAACTGTTTTGATAGCCTTGTTAAGTAAACCAAATGCTCCCGCATGTATATGTCCGACATATACCCCTCGTGTTATGATAGAGAATGGCACTCGCTTAGCGCACCCACCATTGACGAGCATAACGGTGACGGGTGCAACATTTGGAAGGGCATCATTACTACTTAATTTTGAGAGGGATGCTATCCTATCAAACAAACATATCACATATGAAAGCAAGAAGAATAGCATATAATGAAATAGTATGGCCCCCTTCACATGGTGATCTCCATCTCCATGTCTGCGCCGAGGATCTCCATCTTCGCACCATCTTCCAAGTGTCGAATGCTTGATATCTTCAAACTAAGCTACTACTATAGAAGCTCTAATTGAAGATTACATCGACTCGCAGTCGTGAAAGAATATTACAAGCATTGCACGTATGAAAGAATATTACAGGATTGCACATATGAAAGAATATTACATGCATCACATGCATCTCATACATACAATAGGGCCATACCATCTCAAAGCATTCTCTCGCAAAACAAGTTAGGCGTAGAAACGTTTCTACCTATCGCAGAGATACGCACGAGACGACCCTATAAGGGGTACGCACACGGCGCTCCAGCGGCGGCCCTGCGAACACACACGAAATTCATAGATCCAATCTATGAAATCGCTTATGGAAACCATATCGGCATAATCATATTATGCCGTCCCGATACACTATCAAGGGAGATGGTTTGCGTAGGCGCGAGGCAGCAACAAAGTCGGACTACGAGATAGCTTCGGATAATCACATTATACCGTTCCGATACACTATCAAGGAACGCTATCTCGAACTCCAACTCAAACCGAGTTATTTGGAAATTGCTTCGACGTAATCACATTACGTCGTTCCGATACACTATCAAGGAACGCAATTACCATCTACTCTCCTCAACAGATCCCGTAAACCGATTGATCTAATCAACCCGTGCGCAAAACTTGTTCCGATCCAATCTAAAACCCGAACTAAGCAAGATTAGCTCGATACCACCGAAGGGTTACGCGGAGGCTACGCTAGCCAAAAAACAAAAACTTTTACCGCGCAAAACCAGAACACTTGCAAGTAAGGGCCGATAGATCGTTACCGATTGGAGTAGAGTGCAATGGATAGCCAATCGTGGCAATCCGATCCGAATGTGTAGCCGATTCCCGAGACACGATTCGCCAATCGCCCGATTCGAGCCGTCCGGCCGCGTTCTCACGCTCGCTCCGATGCGCCCGACCGCAGCCCGATTCCACCACACCGATCGCTCCGATTGCACGATCCGGCCGATCAACGCGCAACGTAGCAGCGCTCTACCGGTATCCACACGTCCGGGGACAGTAACGCCGTACACCCGTGTGCTAGCACGCGATGCAAGGCTAGGGTTTGGCTCGAAAGCGGGAGGGTTTCCGTGGAGATTGATCTCGGCGACTTCGTTGCACGCGATGCAATTGATGTCTATTCAGCTCTCCACCCCCCCTCCTTTATATAGAGTTGGCCGACTGGGACTAGTGGCCGATTAGGACTCTATTTTGAATCGGATCTCATCCGTATCTCATAGAGTTGGCCGCCCATACGTCGTAAGCCCATAGGACTCTATCCGATCGGATCCCTATCCGATCGAGCCGTATCCGAGTCCAACTCGAATATCTATTCTATCCCCTTAAGCGTGCGACCCCGTAGGTTCAGTATACTGCTTTCGCTATAGTCTAACTTAGCCGATCGTCGGCTCGAGTCCAACTCACCGACCCAACAGCGGCGCCTAGCAAGACATATTGACACCATAGTATACAAGAATATAATATCGGCTCAACCCGTAATGTGTACACAAATCCCTTTGCTCACGATACCGCTAAGCTATAGGCAAGATGTGTGCCATCCCTTCAATAGCTTAACCATTCACTCGAACCGTATTGATTATCCGTCCGTTGATTGACTCTCAATCAACTTAGCATGGCCATGCATTTCCATAATCCATTACCTCGAGGGGCCCAGATATCTCTCCAAAGGAGGGGCAAATTCCATCTTGATCACTCACATCCCACTCCATGTTTCATAGCAAACCCGAAAACTACCTTTATAACTACCCAGCACGAATAGCGTTTGGTAGTCCCAAAGTAGGCTACTACACATTGTTGGAATCCATGGTGATCTCAGTCTAAGGACTTTGTACCAACACTACCCGAGACCAACTAATGGCACATTAATTCCCGTAGTGTCTCATGGTGGGTCTATCCAACAATGTGTTCTCTAACACATATGTCCATGTTTATTGATTTGGTATCTCCATACCCATGATCTATGAGACATGATCATCAATCAATAAACATGCCGATCTTAGAATCATATTTGTTCCAACAATATGACATATGATCGTGGATCGTTTAGAAATAGATTCATACATATCGAGTCTCATAAATAAGTCACGTACTTATTGATCAATACAAGATGTCTATTTCATGGAACTCGAATAACACTTTATTCATTTATACATAAACATTGACGTGATATCCAACATCTCCATGTTGCCTCTAGGGCATATCACTACAGACTTCC